>CM017777.1:26288253-26410298 GCA_008121275.1 Drosophila lowei
GGGCTAGGCCTTTAAGCCGCTGCCTTTCCGTGCTTGGGATTGCTCCCCAGTTGGCATTTGGGGAGCGCACCCATTTGTTTTTTTATTTTTTGGTTTTATTTTTGTTATTGTACATCTTGTTCCCAATGAGATGCAGAAAAGGGAACGGTCAGCACGGGCAGAGATCCACGTTGCCCGGGTAAGGCATCATTAGAGCAGGGGCTGCCAAGTCCCTGAGCCTCCGTTAGCGACTGGGCTAGTTTTTTATACCGGGCCCCCAGATAGGGCTGGACTCCCTCGGCACGGGTCGAGTAACACACTTAGTCCAGCCCTGTGTGAGGTGGGTGTGGGGTTGGGATGAGGGATAGGTAGTGTGTAGGGATGGGAGTGTGTGAGCTACTTATTGAGGCGGCCCACAAGCGCATCGTCAGCGTGTTGCTTCCTCGCGAACACCCGCTGGCTATCCAGGACTGCTTATTTCCCTGTCTCCCCGCAAGGGATACCCTTATTCGCAGCTGTCCTACTGAGGCAAGCCGTTTCGCCATCCGCAGCCCGCGACCCGTCCGGTGGCCCCAGCTAGGCCCCCTTTGAGCCCTCCCCACGAGCCTCACATCAGACCAGAGCAAAAGAGTATTAAAAATGGCACTTCGAGTTTGCAAATTGAATACACCTAATTCTGTTTTTACACGGTCTTTTTACACGGTTTTGAAATAACACGGTTTGAATATCAAACATTTTATTTTTACACGGTTTTATTCCATTTAACACGGTTCAAAAATAACAACACAAATATATAAAACCATACACAGCTCACAAACAGCTAGAAACCAAACGAAAAACAAGAAAGGGCATAAAGAGAATATTTTACATATTTCTTCTCTTTCGTTTTTTTTTGCGTATTCGATCAATCGTCTTTTTTACATGGTTTTTTTTACACGGTTTTTTCAGGAACCAATCTACCGTGTAAAAACAGAATTAGGTGTACTTTTTAAAAATCTGACTGCGAGCCAGACAGCTTTAAACTTCTTATATAAACGATACTTTATTTTCCGTATGTTTATTAGCCGCGTAGTGAACCAAATAGGGCAGAAAGGTTTCTGATAGGGGAAACTACTGGAACATAGGTAGGAAAGATGGGAAAAACAGTGCTATAGAATGCATTGGTGGCGAGCTCAAATCGGCCTCAAAAGTTTCACTATCAGTATGTAACTTGGTAAGCTTGCTGCTCAAACCACGAACATTCTGATAGAAAATCTTTACCGTAATTGGGAGAAACTTTTCGTTACTTTTTTCGCTACAGAAGGTGTAGCGGACGGAGATGGAGTTCGAAGAATACCGACTCGATGTTCAGGGCTAGTGGGACGATTGGTTAACAGGTGACAAATCGTTATGCCCCGGCCAGAAAGAGGGGTCGAGAAAACTATTGACATGTTTATCCGGGACGATTATTTTGAAAGAGGAGATGTTTCGCTTGACCTTGAAGTTAAATATAGTAACTGTTGGGACCTGCGGAACTATCTATGTTAAGTTTAGACAGTATAAAGTCTCGATCCATGACATCCGTATCCGATGCCATTAGTCGAGAAAGGAAAATAGATTTTAGAGGGGCAACCGCAGTAAGATAAATTGAGAGGTTACAAAATTATTAGTTGAAACCGATTCAGCAGATGTAGAGCTGTTAGTAGGAATGGCACTAACTATGGAAGTTGAGGTAGAAGAAGCTGCAACATCCCTCCGAACAGCAGCGTTAGCGGCTTCAATTAAGGGCACAGAAGCGACGGCTTCATCGTTGACTTCCATACGGACATCATGGTCAGACACGGCAGGTGGGACTGCGGGAGAGGCGGCAGGTGAGGCCGCAGTCGCTGCTTATACTTCAATCCAAATAAATGTCAAATATGTTTTGACACCAAGAAATTTTCAAATTAGTAAAACTACATTGCTAATACCAGTTTCAAAAAGAAGATGTAGGCAAAGCATCGTTTAAAAGTGGAAGCTGGCTTAAAAGTTTCAAACGAACTTTGGAAACAACCTGAGGATAAACTGCAACAGCTGAAAGGACTCAGCCTTCATCTCGAACAGAAGTACAGCGGATTCTTTACACTGAGGCTGTATCTACGAAAGAAAGTATAATTAAAAGACAGTCACCATAAACCTAGCAGACACCAGGCAAAAATATTCGAAATATTAACAAAACCGGCGACCAAATCACACCGCGATAGTCACAACCTTTGCGGACCGATAGAAAGATGATCAGAAATATGAACAGGACCTAGCACAGCCCTAATTTGAAGGAGGCCAACAAAGCCACAGAAATCACAACCCTGGCGGACCGCGGCAAGATGTTCATAAACACAAACAGAACCCGACACCAGGTCACGTCACACACAACACAGTCCAATAAATCATAGGTTGCGTCAATTCCGAATCTGTCAACACAATTGGAAAGGTTAGGTTAGGGTTAGGTTAAGGCGGTAGCCGGGAGGGGAGGTAAAACCCTGCCCCCAAGCTCACTTGGACCTATAAGAGGTCCATTGTGTTGCCGCATGGACATGTGCCCCATCTCGTTGCCTGAACCGTGAGAGCAGACTACTGCAGGTTAAGGGCAGTCCCATCCGAGGCTTGGATGAATTTGGACAATGTCCTTGGTTTGATTTCGACAGGTCCGAAATGTCCGTGAGGAAAGCGGCCCCGAGAATACGAAGACGACGATTTCAAGGGCCGGGCAGTGGCAGAAGAAGTGGGGACCGATTCCTCCTCTTCCTCGTCGCGACAACTCCTGCAGAAGTCGTTATGAGGGATTGACAGTCTAGAGGCATGAGTGCCGATCTGCCAGTGTCCCGTGATGGCTCGAGTAACTGCAGAGCAATCTGCTCTGCTGAGTCTATACAGCTCTGCTTGAGCGCTTCTTCGATCGATATGGCCATATCAATCTTGAGACTTTACAGGAAACGGTTTGCTGCCATCTCCTATTGGCATTTTGCTCTAACAATTCGTGCGTTTGGGGAGTCTCATCAGATTCCCGAGTGCCCAACCACGGATGCTTTCCACAGTTTGGCTTCTCTCATTCTAAGGGCGGAAAGTGTTGCCACCTTCTTAGCCATGAGATCTACAGGGAGGAGGTTCAGCACGGTATCCAGGGCTTCCCCAGGAGTAGTGCGTAGCCCGCCAGTTATGCATAGCTCTGCCATGCGTTGAACTCTACTGAGTCTGTTCGTGAGAGTACTTGTCATGCACTCACACAATGTCTGCGGAAATTTTCCGAGAGTGCTATAGCAACATCGTCCGCATACGACACTACGCGGCAGCGACCACCCTCTATCTCCCGCAGCAGTTCGTTCACTGCCACGTTCCATAGGAGGGGCGAGAGGACTCCGCCCTGCGGTGTGCCTCTGCTGACAAATCTGGTGCACGTTGACGTCCCCAGTGATGCCTCAACCGTCCTGCATTGTAGCATCTGATCGATCAGGCTCACCGTCCGGGAGTCAACCCCCCGATCCGTCAGTGCTTCCGTGATGGCGGTCGAAAGGATGTTATTAAAGGCGCCTTCTATGTCGAGGAAGGCTACCAGGGTGTACTCCTTAAAGTTAAGGGACGCTTCGATGATCGAGTGTTGGGCCGTTTCGGTGGATCTTCCCTTCCGATAGGCATGCTGGGAGTCTGAGATTAGACTGGGCGGAATACTCGCCGTGAGGTGCAGCCCCAGGAGCCGTTTCATCGTCTTCAGAAGAAAAGACGATAGACTAATGGGTCTGAAATCTTTTGGGGCAGTGTGCGAGGGCCTGCCTGCTTTAGGAACAAAAAACGACTTTGGTCTGAAGCCAGTTGTCAGGGATGCACCCGTGGAGAAGACTTCCTCGTAAATTATTTTGAGCCAATTAATGGCTTTTTGTCCAGCGTGAATCAGCCATCTGGCCCCGCAGACTTGTATGGCTTAAAGCTATTGATCGCCCAGGAAATGTTCTCCTAGCTAAGCAGGTTCAGGATATCATTTAAGGCGACAGAAGGGGGCGTGAAGCAGTTGGGTCTGTTTTCATCGCAGCTAGGGAAGTGAGTATTAAGGAGAAGATTTAGCGACTAATCGCTGGACGTAGTCCACGACTGGTCGGTGTTCTTCAAGTAGCCCAGGGTGGGTGTTGTCTTCGAGAGAACTCTGCGCAAGCGTGAAGCTTCAGAGTTGTTCTCGATTTCGCTGCAGAACTTACGCCAGGAGGCGTGTTTGGCTTTTCTAAGTTCTTTGTTGTAGGTTGACAGACTGGCCTTGTATTCGGCCCAGTTTCGCTCAACGTTCTCAGCCTTAGCTTTTGTTCAGGCCAGGGTAGACAGTTTCCGCGCACTGTGCCGGCTCCGCGCGCCTCGGTCCCGGCTCGCTCTCGCGCGCTCGGAGGGGCGCTCGGATCCACAATCCACGATCCACACGGCGCTCACCGCAGCACAAAGCATAAGCATAAAGCATAGATCATAAGGCATAGAGTTAGTTACTTTTTCACCCCCGCTTCAACCGGCCGACATACCGCGCGAATATCCACTAAATACACGAACAATATATAGATTTACACAACGAAACCCATCGGCCTTTCCTTTCTGTGACGACTGCTAGGAGTTAAACTGGAATATACACCGCGTCGTTGGATAATTGAACCTCGATCCGCCCCTCCTACAAACATTGGTCCTTCGAGGCGGATCTTCGCCTTCCCATAAGGAGAAGCTCACCCCAGCCAGCATCGGCGGATCGCTCCAAGTGCAAGATAAGTACAACCCTTCGATTGTGCCCAACACCAGTGCAGTGATTTTGTGCGAGTTTTCCATCCCAGTCCGAGTTCCCGCGGCATATGTATATGCATTTTCGCTCTAGCTCCAAATTAAACCATACTTCGTTCTGCCAACGGTTGTGGCCTTTTATTTCTCCAAAGGTTTAATTTGATCCGAGCTAGCTCCTGCGTTCCTCCCTCCGATCCAGTGCCCACATTAATATATAGCTGTCTGTAAATAATATTCCTACCGCTCCCAGCTACCAGCTGAGCTTTCGTTGCTGACAAATGCACATGCACACAAACATACATACATATGTGTAAGCAACGCAATCCAAGCCACGGTACCTAGCACTTACATCCATACACACACACACATACAAGCAACAGCAGCGGTGCATTCTTTTCGTTTTTCCTTTCGCTTTCGCTTCTCCACCGTTTGCTTGCGTTGTTGTTGGTGCGAGAATATTTTTCGGTGCCGCGCTTGACCGTAACGGAACGCCAAGTGACGCGCTACCCTGCATTTCAAGGGTATATTGTTTTGAACATTCGTTTTGCAACCGACTCTATATAGTGGCACCTTGTGCCTCAATATTATTGCTCATCCTCAATAGTCGTTCTTGGTTGGACATATTTTTATTTGATCGTAGTATTTTATATTTATATATTCCGGCCACGGTGTACGACTTCTATTATATAATTACTTGCAATAAATTCCACCAAAACCACATATCCACGGTTCGTAGTTCTGAACTTCCACGTCGCCATTTCCGCTCACCTACCTTTTGCGACTCTGATACGCGTTATCGCAAATCCATCAGCAAAACATGCCCACTGTTGAGAAGAAATCACGCAAGAAGTTTAAGCGGGTGAGTTCGCTGAGTTTGACCCATCCACCCAGCTCCAACGGCTCAGTCACTACGCCCCCATCTTCCCGTCCGGCCCCAGCTGAGCGAGGTCCGACCACGTCCAGGGCTCACGCACCACATGCCTTCGAGGCCTTGCTGCTCCCCTCGGGAGTCCCTCGCACGGTTCCAGCACTATGGCCCAATCGGCCGCCAGTTCCGCACGGTCTAAGTTTGCCTTGGCTGCAAGCAGACTGACCCGCTTCGACCAGGAGCTCAGCGCTCCAGATGCTAGCACACCAACCCGGATGCTCTCCCAAGTCCATCGAGAATAACTCCGAAGCCTGTGGGCAAAGGTGGACGCGAGTTCGAGGCCTGTTCGGTGACGATGGCGGAAGAGGATCAGGGTGTATCTGATGTCCAAGGGATGTACGATGACTGCTACGCGGTCTACGCGCAATGCCTTGCCGAACTGAACGATCAGCTCGAGCCCCTCCCCTGACTGTCCCCTCACACGCCGCAACTGGCCGTTCAAGTGCCGACTTCCGGCGGTTGCCGCCTTCCTCCGTGTGACACTGGAAGTTTTCAGTGGGGACTACCAGCAGTGGCCCACGTTCCGAGATCTGTTCACCGCCATCTACATAGAAAACCCAAGGTTGGCTCCAGTGGAAAAACTGTTCCACCTCAACAAAAGACGAGCGGTGAGGCCCACGACATAGTGGCACAGGCTCCACTTACGAACGAGGGTTTCGCGTCCGCATGGAACGCCCTCCGTGAGCGTTTCCAAAACAAGAGGCTGATACTCAAAGCACAGCTGGAAGATCCTTTTCAGTCTGCCCCAAATCCGTACCGAGTCAGCAGCAGCGCTAAAGGAGCTCCAGAGGGCCGTCCACAAGTGCCTCTCACGACACTCACCCACCCGAGGTCTCCACAGACAGCGTTTTCGCTGACGGAGTGTTAGTGTACCTCATTTCTGCTAAGCTGCCAAAGACGACCTTAGAGCTTTGGGAGCAATCCGTGACGCACAAGTCCGAAATTCCCACCTGGCACGCCATGGACAAGTTCCTGGCGGAGCGGTACCTGTCTCTCGAAGTGACCGAGGACGGCCATCCAGGCATGGAGACTCAGGCCCACTCCAGGGCGAGCATACCCACTTCAACCAATTCCAGAAGCAATCCGTTTCGGTCTCAAGGAAGTCCTTATCCTAGGAGTGTCCACTCGTTCGAGACCACAGTGAATCAAAAGAGGAGCACATGTGATCTCTGCTCCAAAGAGTATCATCCAATCCGTTTATGTCCTCACTTCCTTCAACTGCCCGCTGACGCTCGCTCCGACTACATTAAGCAAAAGCAGCTTTGTTTGAACTGTTTTGCAGGGGCCACCAGATAGTGATTGCCAAAGCGTCCACAATTGCATCACTTGTGGAGACCGGCACCACACGCTTCTACACCGTAGCAATCCAGCAAGCTCCAGCGAGGCGATTTCCACAACGGCACAAAATTCCTCAGCGTGGCCCGAGCTACATTTACGAGTACCAAGCGTACAAAATCCAAGTCTAAAATCCAAGGCCTAAATAATGCCGTATCCGCTCAGTCAAAGAAGCTCTGCAGTTTTTCCATCCGCTCTCCGACTAAGCCGGGCTTACAACTAAAATGCCACAGCCTACGTTATTCCGGAATTGGCCGCGAATATTCCATCGCATCCGATCTCGCAAGGGTTCTTGAGAGACCTGCCGAACCTCTCATGGGCGGATCCGACCTTCTATGAGAGTTCACAAATAGATGTCCTGATTGGAGCGGATATCCTTCCGTCCATTCAATTAAGTGGCTCACTGACCAACATCTGTGGCTCTCTCCTCGGGCAGGAAACCATTTTCGGCTGGGTACTCACAGGTCCAGTGCCTCAGGTGATGAATCAAATCTCGTCGTTTTCGAGTCAAATTTCCAGACGGCCTATCAAACTGGTAGAAGACTCGGGGATTTTTTTACGACAGCAATTTCCTTCCAGCTCCCTCCGCAGAAGTTCTCGAACGGTCTCCCTGACCGAGGGGAATATTTCCAAAATATGCACTGTATGAAAGCTCAACGCTCCGGTCCGAATTCAAGCTTGAACTCGAAGGTGAATCCGTCCTTAGATCAACATAGCCTCACCAGACCATGTAACCGGGCGGCAATTTCCAATGTCTTAAATGTGCCTCTCACCCGTTCCAAGATCGTTACTAATGTGTCTTCGACGCCTTTATTTCATCTAAGTTCTCCGCACCCAGATATGGCCCCACGTCCCCGCGCCAACCGCACCATGGAGAACCGACGTGCTAGGAAATTGGCTCCTACCGTTGCCGAATCTGCCAAGGAGTCCATCCGCTACGGACCTGCCACCAATTTCTTCTCCTGAGCCCCGAGGAGAGACCCGAGCTGTCCTTATCAACAAGTATTGCAAGAACTGCCTGGCTCACCAACACTCCGGCAAGGATTGTCGCAGTGGCGGGCTGTGCGGGGTGTGTGGCAAGAACCACCACACGCTACTCCACGTACCCGCGTCTCGTCGTCCAGCCCGCTCAGCCTCGGGAGCATCGTCGCCATCTAAACCGAACCATGCCAAAACGCCGCCGTCGTCGTCCAGTCCGCTCAGCCGCGACTGCACCGTCGCCATCTACATCGGCCCACGACGAACGACACACTCATCTCCCCGCGAGCCGCCCGTCGTAGGACCCACGGCGCCATCCATAGATTCCTCAAGAGCAAGCCCCGTTTTGCGCATCCGCACGCCTATCCGACCGTGGAGCGATACTCGAGTCGACGTCCTTGTCAAGTCCAGAGCGCTGTTTTTGGATGAATCGGGTCGGGGCGTACACCCAGCCATAGGCCACCCCATTATACTTTGCAATCCTGCAAGGGGAGGATGTTCAGGCCAGGAGTAGACAGTTTCCGCGCACTGTGCCGGCTCCGCGCCTCGGTCCCGGCTCGCTCTCGCGCGCTCGGAGGGGCGCTCGGATCCACAATCCACGATCCACACGGCGCTCACCGCAGCACAAAGCATAAGCATAAAGCATAGATCATAAGGCATAGAGTTAGTTACGTTTTTCACCCCCGCTTCAACCGGCCGACATACCGCGCGAATATCCACTAAATACACGAACAATATATAGATTTACACAACGAAACCCATCGGCCTTTCCTTTCTGTGACGACTGCTAGGAGTTAAACTGGAATATACACCGCGTCGTTGGATAATTGAACCTCGATCCGCCCTCCTACAAACAGCTTTATTGAAGAGTCTCCGGGAGGCTTTCCGGTGTTCCCCCAGTTTCGGAGTCCACCATTCAGGTTTCTTCCGGCCTCTGTTCTTGCCAGAAGGGCAGGCTTTGTCGAGCGCCTTATTCCGGCGTCGGTGAAGATCTTAAGAAGACGAGTCGTGGCTTCGTGGAAAACTCCTCCTCAGGTGGGGGCTCAGGGAGAACACGACAGAGGTAATCAGTACCGAGTCCAGTGTGTCCGCCTGATGTTCCGGAATCGAACTGGCTTCGGTACTGAGAAAGAGAAAACAGTTTCCACGTTCCTGTGGTCCGAGAACGAGTGTTCTTCCAGGACCCTGCAGGATACAATGTTACTCTGTATCTCATGAGAGGCAAGCGTGAGGTCCAGGACCTCCCTTGCGGTTTTAATAATGAAGGTGTTTAATAAGACCATCTGAGTGGTCAGTAGGCAACTGAAAAGGTACTCACCCTTTCGTTTGTGTCAGTGCTTCCCCACTGACAGTGATGTGCGTTGGCGTTGCACCCCCACAATTAGGCCGATGTCCTTGGCCGAACAGTCTGCGATTAGAGCCCGGAGAGGCGCCTGTGGAGGGGTCTGGTTGATCATGCCCCATGTATGTGGAGCAGATCCTCAGTGAACGCTCCTGGCCTTCGAGGCTCACTGCGGTGTGGTCTTCATTGCTGAAATTTGGGAGCACAAATAAGTGAACTCTATTTTTGCAAGAATGCAGGTACGAATTTTACCTGCGGTTTCAGCTACGTATAGCTTGTAGTCTGAAGTCCTCAGACCGGAGACCCTGTTTCCGAGGATCCAGGCCACCTGAATGAGGACTATGTCGGCTCCACCCTTGGCCAGGTGGAGCAGTAGAGCAGCGCATGCTGCCTTACAATGGTGGGAGGTTTATTTGCAGGAGCGTCAATGACATTCCTGAGGCTCGCCTCCACCATTGTTGTTTCCAGGTCGCTGTCGGGGACTCCGGCTCCTCCCCGACAACGATGTGGCTGGAGACCCCTGGCTGGGTCGCTCTCATCGAACGCGTAGTCATCCAAGATGTCGTCCGACATCATGGACGCCGCATCCGACGCCTGGTTGTCCTCTTCACACGAGGCTCCCCTCATTCGGGATCTCCGGCAGCTCCGGGTCTGGCTCGACCTGCGCTTGCCTGCCCTTGCGATCGGACTTGTAGGTGGATATGGTAACCTTCTTGTAGCCATAGTCCACTACACCGTCCGTCTTTGCGAAGAGCTCTAGGACTCCTCATTAAGGACGAGGATGATCTGGCGCTTCTGTCCTTGGATATCTTCTACTTTGGCCACCTTCCAATCGGCTGTTGGAAGGTGGGGGTTGCAGTAAACTGAGGATCTTCTCAGGTTCTGTAGGCTTAGCCGAGACTCATGCTCTGACTCTCGGACGGCTGGGGACATCTTCCCACTTCACGGCCTCCAGTTTCGCCCCTGGATAGACCTCTTTGAGGGCCGCCACCGCCTTCATGTAGAGGGCCGCAGAGCGAACGTGCCACCCTGCGTCCTCACACTTTGGCGGTGGTCCGCCATTCTCCTCCAGTTCTTGCAGGAACCGGTCCTGAGCTCGTTTTCCACCAGATGCCACTTGTCCCGAGGGACATGGCCGTTCTCGGCGCCCCTGTCCAGGACGCCGATTAGGGTCTTGCCCCTCGCCACCTCAGCGAACGATCGGTTTGTGAGGTGGGTTTTCACCCGCTTGGCTAGCTGGGCTTGGTCTGGCTGACTAGCGGGATCCTCCGCTGAGCGTTGCCGCTTGTTGGGGCCTTGGCTGTGTCCTTTCCGGCTTTGGCTGGCTGGAAATGTGGCAGGACTGAGGCGGCCCACAGCCTCTGCTCCATTCCTTCGGCTGATGAAAGCCGCTCGTCTCCCTGTCCTGGTACGACGGCTTTCCTCCCCGTGGTGCAGAGACGCTGCCCGCTTGGGGTCCCATGGGTTCTTCGGTCCCGGAGCGCTTACCAGCCGCGATTACGCTCTGCTTAGCAGCCACCACGGTACCCGATTCGCCCTTTGAGCCACCCGACTTGGAAGGACCCGATTGACTTTTCGGCCCCCCTCGCTGCGGCTGCTGCCTGAAGACGGTGGACCGACTCAGCCTTCTTCCCCGTCTTCGTTGGACTTGGCTTCCCAGGCGTTGATGTAGAGGGATGGTCTTGTCCCACTGGTACTTTAGAAGGAGTACCGAGCTCTTTTGCGGTGTTGTTGTTTTCATATTTGAGTAGTTTTCTAAAGTTGTTCCCACGAGTAGGCGGGAAGGGGTTGGTCACCCAAGGCATAGCCCGCTTGCCCCGGGAAGCCTAATTTAAACTGGAGGTCGGCAGGTATCCAGAGTCCGCATATTATTGACCGAGCACCATCTCGGCCATGCATCCCTCGGCATATAACAGTGTCACCTTGGATTGGGGTAATTTCACTGAGAGTTTTCTTCTCTCCACCCGACTACCATTCGCCAGCATCCTGGCAGAGACATGAATGTACCAGGACCTGTTTTCAGCCGCCCTCACGGGAGAGTATAGTCGCACTTCCTCCGGTGTACAGTTACGGCGGGTGACGGTTCGCTCGCAACCCTCTGTGTCCTAGGGTGTGGGACGCAGGCCGCACCGGGTATTCCTAACCGGAGTGGCTGGGCCTCAAGTCCGAATTTACAGTTGTGCAAGCCGACCAGCCATCCGTTTATCCCCCTGTAGCACCCGATGGCTGACGGCCCAATTGGAAAGGAATCCAAAAACATTTTGTTGGGAAAGACCCTTGTAAAGCAAGGGAGGCAGAAGACCTTCTGTATCCCAAGTTCGGAAAGATGGCGTGGGGCGTAGGTAGTGTCTACCTACGGCTAGCGCCACCCTGAAGACAAAGATGCGCAAACCCTTCAGGCAGGCGAGGTCGGGAAAGACCTAGGTCTGGAGACCATAGTGGAGGCCGCCCAGGGTCTTGCGCTGGACGACTCGGGAGGAAGAGGGAGGACGGTGACCTGACGTTGATTTAGCCACCCATGACACTAAGGGTGCTGCAGCTCCACCTCGTCATTGCCGTGGAGCAAGGGGCTCGCTGACATAGCATTAGTCCAGAAGCCGTGGATTGCGTCAGGCAATTCATTGGCCGGACTAAAGTCCTTAAATTACAACCTTCTCTATTCAACATCGGTAACCAGGAACAGAACCACCGTACTCGTACGGAAGGGAATCCATTCTCATCTTATGTCTAATTACAGAACGGATGACCTGACAGTAGTGATGCTGGAGAGTGAGGAAAAGCGCCTTATGGCAGCTTCTTGCTACATGGCACACGACAGTCTGGTGACAGAAGCCGGCTCCAAAAACTTCTCCAACTTCTCATTGGCGCAGACGCCAACGCCCATCACAATGTGTGGGGAAGCCCCGACATCAATGATAGAGGTGAGTCACTCCTAGACTTTATATTATCCACTAACTTAGACGTAGCAAACGTGGGGGAGGAACACACCTTCGTCGGTCCCACCTCGTTAAACGTGCTAGACCTAACACTCGTCACGGCAAAGAGTACTTTGGTATCTGGCTGAAGAGTCCTCGAAAGACCATCCTTCTTAGACCATAAGTACATTCAGTTCAAGTGCGAATTCAAACACTCTTCGAAGATAACAGTCTATAGAAACCCCTGGAATACAAGCTGGGTAAAGTTTAAAAGACAGTTACTTCAAAACACGCGAATCCGGTCTCAGTAAAATTTGCGTTGGATATAGAGAATTCCCTAGAGACCCTATCCAACGAGTTACTGGACGCCTACCACACATCGTGCAAACCCTCGAAAACGAAGAAGAGGTCCAAGCCACTCTGGTGGATTCGAGATCTTTCTTTCCAAAGGAACAACCTCAAGGAATTCTTTAAGATCTTCAAACAAGCGAACGAAGAGATCGTCAATGAGGAATACAAAACCCTACTTTGAAATTACAAGAAGGAAATACGTAAGGCACAACGAAACTCGTGGAGGACCTTCTGCTCCAACATCGAGAAACTAACCGAAACCGCAAGGCATGAATCCAAGTTCCAGAATCGGGAGCAACCAAATTAATGATCGACCGATTAAGTCCAAGAAGTCGGGGTCACCAAAGATGAGTGACAGGCAGTTGTGGTACTGTTTCTGATATTAACTTTATTGATAAAATTGATTCAACAATTTGTAACAAATGGTACAAAAGTGCTGAGTCTGTAAAAATATATATTTGTGTTTTATGGATAGGTTTATTGTCTGGTGGACAATTGCGTCATTTTGATGGTCAGCAAGTGCACCGATGTCTTCGCCCTCTGCAGAGAGGGTGCATTGTCAGCAGAACTCGCTGCAGTGGCTAGTGTTTTGTCGTGAGGTATTATTATTATTACATGTTAAATTGAAACTGTGTCACGGTGTCACTGTGTAATACCAACGGGTATTAAAAATATAACTTATGCATATTTCTGCAACTGAACATTCTTCCGGCCGTTGAACAGGTGTTCAACCATCGTCCAAGTCGACGGCAAATCGGCGTGCAAGGGAAATAGGGGGTGATGACACGGCTGGATCGGGATTTGATGGCCTTGGTTTCCATAGTTGATACTTCTTCCGAAAATGTAGGCAATGATCAATAGAATTGATATTGCTAGGGCCGCCTAGGCAGCGAGTTGATGGTGCTGCACGGTGGTGAGATGGTGTGGAAACTCGTGATGATTGATAGCTGATAGTTGCTGGCGTAGATCATCAAGTTCTTGAAGATAGTCTGATGTCTGGTTCTTCAGTTGCCACATTGGTGGCGAGGGTGATGTTTTCGGTGGGCTCACGTCACCAAACCGAGTGTAGGTCGATTTTACTTCGCTAATTGTGGTGCTGAAGGTGCTGATGCTTACTTCAGTATTGCGAGCAGTGCATCCAGGAGACAGGAGAGTAGGTCAGTTTCTTTCAGTGTTATGGTTGACGGAACCCGTTGCATACCGCTTGAAGTTTAGTTGAAGAATGCGTTGGGAAGATCCATTTATTTGATGCTGAGTTTTTAACCACACCATGTCAGCCGTTGTGTGTGTTACCTGACATAATGCTGCTGTTTTATTGTTAAACAGTTGAAACTCACAGCGGTTGTCAACATTGAAGATCGTCTGATGGTCAAGCAGATGAGCTCCTCGTTGTGTACTTTAAGACAACGTCGGAATTCTTCTTGGTAGTGCCCATGAACTGGTCTCGGTGGATGTTGACGGTTACTATGGTGGTTCTGAGGTCGAATAGACTCCAACTTGTTGAATCCCAGAAAGGAATTGGAATGATGCTGAAGACTTCGAGCTGAACTGTTGAGACCAGAGGTAGCGTCACCTTGAAGATGACGTGTGTTGCAGTTGGGGTGCCTTCCGCTCGCATGATTCTGTATAGTTGAATCACCTCTTTCGTTGTGACCGGCATTTGATCTTGTGGCAAATGCCCCGCATCTGGTCTAGTTGGTCTCCTAGTTGCTCGGGAGACAGCAGCGTGGGGCTTATTCTCCGATGATGAATACCGATTAGACATAAGATATGTTGGACTGCACTCATTGGAGAGTTGTTGTGAGCAGGGTTAAGTGTGTTATTAGTCCTAACATACGCTAGAGTCAGATGATCGCTGTGATGAGACCCTCTTTCTCGGTTGATAGTAGTCGTTTGCTGTTCCAAAACTTTTAGGCGATAATCCGTGGATACTTTGTCCTTTCTGACTACGTTTATTGTAGCGTCGACAATTGATGTTTGATTTTGGAATAGATGTAGTAGGAAGTCTTCATTGGTTTTCACTTTTTCAATTACTTGAGTCATCTCCTCGGCGTATTTTGAGTCGAGAACACCAAAAGACTGCTTGCTACGTTTCCTATGATATCCAACGGCGATCTGCGTTTTCGAGAGTTTTCATTAAAACGCTTCCGGTTTGTAGCTCGCTATACACATGTTAAGAGTGTTGAACTATGGAGTTACATGCCGGAACATTTTTTAGTTCAGGGCACATGTGTCGTAACTCTGACATTCCAGCAGACATGAGTTGCATATTCTTCCAATATGGGTCCAAGTCATAGTATACGATCATGGTCCACTCAGAAGTTGCTGTTCTTGATGTTCCAAGCTTCATAGAATATTCCAGGCTTGTTTGCGATTTGTGTCACATTTATTGACTGTGACAATGCTAATGGAAGCATGAGCAACAGCACTAATAATGTTAATGTTAATGTAGGTAACAATATTCTTGTTCGCTGTTTGGGTGGCTCATCATTTCCGTGTTGTCATTGATCACGTTGTGGGAACGTTTGATTGCCACATCTTCTGAAAATAGCGGCGCTAGACGAGTGATCGGGCGCTTGTATACGCCAGATGCTGTCTTAACATCAACTACTCTTACGTGGTTGTACTGTCCAGGATATGTCTTAATGATGCGACCCATTGGCCACTTCATTACTGGAAGGTTGTCTTCCTTCACCAAAACTAATAATCCTTCAGGTACGTTTGGTGAAGCGGTCTTCCACTTAAGCCGAGCTTGTAGTTCTTGGAGGTATTCCGTAGACCATTGTTTCCAGAATGAATGCTTTTAGGCGCGATACCAATTCCCAGCGCTTTACAATGTTTTCCTTGATGATCAACATTGACGTCAGGTGGCGTTGTCAATGGTTCACCAATCAAGAAGTGTCCTGGGGTGAGTGCTGTTGTATCAGTGGGATCATTTGACATTGGAGTAATGGGTCGAGAATTGAGAATCGCTTCAATTTTCGATTATCACTGTGTTTAGTTTAGTTCTTCAAATGTCAAGGAGGCTGTGTTGGTGGTTGCTATCAGCAGCCTTTTTGCTGACTTTACCGCCGCTTCTCAGAGGCCGCCAAACGATGGAGCCCTGGGAGGAATGAATTTAAATTCCACTTGTTTTTTGTTGCAATGATTCGTGATCAGAGCACTTGCCTTTGAGCTGAATATAGATTCTTTTAATTCTTTTGAGCTGGTTGTTTGCACCCACAAAGTTCGTTGCATTGTCGTAATGAATAGTTTGGCACTTCCCACGTCTGCTTAAGAATCGACGCAGGGCTGCCAAGAATGCATCTGTGGTCAGGTCGCTTACCAGCTCCAGGTGCACTGCCTTTGTGGAAAAGCAGCAGAACACGGCGATGTATGCCTTATCTGGTCTTTTGCCTTGGATCTTATGGTGGATCGAGATTGGTCCACAGTAGTCGACGCCTGCATTAGGAAATGGGCGTGCTTGTGTGACTCGTTGTGCTGGAAGATTGCCCATGATCTGTTGCATCAGCTTTGGTCTAGCCTTGGTGCATCTAACACAGCTGTGAATGATGCTCCTAGCCATTGTTTTGTCATTGATGATCCAGTATTGTTTTCTTGCAATCGCCCTTAATGCTTGGGCACCACAATGCATGTTCTCCTCATGGAGTTCGCGCAAATTAAATTTGACTATTGGGTCATTGTATGGTAGCACAATCGGATGTTTTGCGTTGTATGGAAGTAGAGCTTCTTCAAGTCTACCACCAACTCGGATGAGCTCAACGTCCCCTAGGAAGGGAGATAACGATATGATCGATCTCTTTCTATCCACCGTCTTATAGCGTTGTAACTGGATTACATCTGCTCTGTTGGTTTTGTAGCAGAAGCGTAACATATAGGTGCTAGGTGCGATCCCCTAAGCTTACATGCTTAGCCTTTCTCTCATTGCTGGGTTCTATGGTGGGTGCCTTCGTCCATTTGTCTCGAGATCCGTGCAGGAATAATGGTCCATATAACCACAGATTGTGATCTGCCAGTCTGCTTGCTGCGATTCCTCTCGACAGGACATCGGCTGCGTTGCTGGCCAATGACACATGACGCCATTGTGACTGGTTTGTTAACGCCTGGATTTTGGCTATTCGATTTGCCACAAAGGTGTGGTATGTTGATGACGATGCGTTTATCCAGGATAACACAACGGTGGAATCACTCCAAAAGCATCCTGAAACCGTGTTAATGTCCATGTGCAGATCCTGTCGGACTCGGTTTGTGAGTTCGGAACCAAGGACTGCAGCTCACAGTTCTAACCGTGGTAGTGATTGTTTGGCTGTCGGCGCCACATGTGATTTCGAACAGAGCAGTCTTACTGACACTTGGTTGTTTTTGTATGTAGCGCGTACATATACTGCTGCGCCATATGCTCGTTCTGATGCATCTACAAACGTGTGGAGTTCTTGGGTAGCTGGAACTTTACCATCATAGATATGCCGGGGAATTTGCATCTTGTTCAATGATTGTAGGTCTTCCCGGTATTCCTCCCATTCGTTTTGGAGTTGTAATGGTAATTCGTCATCCCAATCCAGTTTGAGCTCCCAAAGTTGTTGCATGAAGATTTTTGCTTTTACTACCACCGGTGCAAAGAGTCTTACTGGATCAAATATTTGTGCCAGTTCGGAGCATACCAGCCGTTTGGTGATACTTGTAGCCTGGCTTTTTTGTGTTCGTCCACACAATTTGTCTTTCTTCGGCATCACGCTGTAGTGCTCTACTGTCTCTCCTAGCTTAACATCTCTTACAATATCCTCTTTGGGGATTCCTTGGAGAAGTTGCTAATTGTTAGAGCACCACTTGCGCAATTTGAATCGGACGGTAGCAATATCTTATTTAGTTCTTGTCGAACATGAATTGCCTCTGGAATAGTGTTTGCTCCAGTTAGACAGTCGTCAACGTAGAAATCGGTTTTAATGATGATGGTAGTCTGTCTTTTGTATTGTGTTCCCAAATGATCCAGACATTTCGTTGCTAGAACGGAGCAGCTGTTGTCCCATATGTGACTGTTTTCAGACGATAGTACCTGATCTCTTCGGACGGATTGTTTCTCCAGACTATCATCTGATGGAATTGATCCTCCGGGCTCATCCACACTTGTCGGTACATCTTTTCTATGTCCGCTGTGAATACGTACTTATGAGTTCGAAATCGTAGCAGAATGGACATAAGTTCGCTCTGAATTGTGGGTCCAGCATGCAGAATGTCGTTCAAAGATTTCCGCTTGCTGACTTTACATGAGGCATCGAATACTACCCTAAGCTTTGTTGTGGTGCTCTTAGGTTTGAGTACACAGTGATGTGGAATGAAGTAGTGTTTTTTAGGAACCTGTGATGCTGGTACCATCTTCATATGTCCTAGTCCTTCGTACTCTTCCATGAAGTCCACATAACTCTTCCAAGTTTCTGTTGAGCTTCGACGCTCCAACGCTAAAAATTTGTTTGTTGCGGCTTCCAAAGACTCCCCCAGGGCTGAAGGGTGTTCGGAAAATGGGAGCTTTACAATAAACCGGCCGTCTGAAGCTGTCTGAAGGTTTCTATAAACTGAGCTTCGCACCGTGCTTTTACTGGAGTGCGTGGTTTGTCTTCCGTCTCTAGATTGTCCAGGGTCCAGAATCTTTCCATGAGCTCGCACAAATGGGTGAGGAACTGTGGGCAGACTTGAATTTTCCTGCCACAATCCATCCCAGTTTTGTGTTTTGTAGCAATGGACCTCCTATCCTTAGCTGCTGTTGATCTGGTAGCAGCAACGAATAGTAATGCTCGGCTCCGATTAGCATGTCGATTTTGTCTGGCTAATGGAAGTTTGGATCTGCCAGTGAGAGCTTTCTTGGTACGTTTAAGCTCTCTGAATCGAGTGCCTGAGCTGGTTGATCAGCTTCAATTCTTTGCGTAAAACCATTGTGAAGGGATTTCATGAGCACATTTACTCGTGCTCTGCTGGTCTTTGATTGACCTCCAATTTCTTCGATCCGTAATGTTGTGTCTTTCAGTTTGAGAGATAACATTGATGCCATTCGTTCAGAGATCAAGTTTATCTGTGATCCTGAATCTAGCAGTGCTCTGAAATTAGCAGCCTGCCCGTTGTTGGCTTCTACTGCCACCTTTGCTGTGGCCAGTAGATTGTAACTATTGTTACTTGCTGCACCAACCGTCGGTGCTCTTGATTCGGTAGCTGCGCCCGATGCTGTATCCAGATGTAGCATCGTGTTGTGCTTCTTGTCGCACTTGAAGCAGTTTCGACCTGGGCATGCGTTCGTTTTGTGATTCGTTCCAAAACAATTAACGCAAATTTTTTGTTTTTGTACCCAATTTAGTCGTTCCGATGGAGATTTGGAGCGAAATTTTTCGCAACCGTAGAGCCAATGGCTTGCTTTCTTGCAGAATGTGCATAAAAGTGCTCGTGCTCTCCCTGTGTTTGCTAATGCACATGTCGTGCCTTTTGGCTCTCTCCTCGAATTCTTTGCTCTAAGAACTGAAGCATCGTGTCCAGCGCCTGAATGTCCTTTGAGCTTCCCAATGATTGCTCTTACAAGGCCTTATTTGTAACATCCAGTTTGTTTCTGATAATGGCAATCAATATTGGATCCCATGTAGATATATTGATGCCCAATCCCTTTAGTGATGCAAAGGGATTCTACGGTTGTTATGTACAACCCTTTTAATGACTTGGGATCGTCATTAATTGTTTGATGATTGAGGAAGCGGTTCAGTACCGTATTTGAAACATCTCTGGGCTTGTTGTATGCGTCAACCAGTATTTCCCAAGCGGCTCCATAATTTTCTTTCTTTTAGATCGATATGTCGGATCAATCTTTCTGCCTCGCCGGTAACGGTGGTTTTAAGTTACCACATCTTTTTCACCGTAGGCATGTTAGTTTCATGAACCATACATGAGAACAGGTCAAAGAACTGGGTCCATTTTAATAGATCCCCATCAATCTTCGGAATGCTGATGCGTGGAAGATGCACGTTGTCCGTGTTTGGTGTGGCTGATTTTGCCAATGCTTTTTGTACCTTACTTTCCAGTGTTACGTAGGCTTCCATGTCATATCCTCCTTCCACTGGGTCCTCGTATTCCTAATGAATGGTGAAGTGGACTTCTTGTGCTTTTGAGTCCATAGTGATTTTATCAAATCACTTGATGTGCGTCCTTCCGCCTCTGCAAGTTGTTTCAGATTGCGTTGTACGGACTCTACTATGGCCTTTTGTCGGCGGCATAGTGAAAGCAATTTGCTGTAAGCCTTCGGGGACTTCTGAATCAAATCGCTTTCTTTAGGACCTACTGGAGGTTCCTCATGATCTTCTTTAGGGACGATTTAACGTTCCCCACGAACGCTAGTTGTCTGCTATAGTTTGTCAATGCATTCGGTAAAATCGTAACGTATTTCTTACATGTTGTACGTAAGTCTTCACGGAAATATACATATTCATCCGTTTTGTCCGTATCGCGAAGTTTGGAGTCGCTTTTGTTGAAACGATTTCACGCATTTTCAATTGCCGATATTTTGGTTTGAAAATAAGAGGCCTTTGCTTCCTTTCTTGGGGATCTCTTTAAAGTTCCGAATGCACCTCGATATCTCCTCGCCAATATCTTGCTGCACATCCATTGCCATTGTAGCGGCAGCTTCTTCCTCCTTTTGTGTATCCATTCTATCTGTTTGTACTTATTACTTTTTGACCCGTTGGGAGTGTTTTATTTGCTTTGCAGCTGGATATGCTCCGAATCGCACACGTTGTCGGTCAGAAAAGTAATAGTACAGGTGATGTATTGGATGGAGGGATTTGTGCTGTTTCCAATCTATGGAACGCACGAACAACAAAATTGATTGCCTCGATGGTAATCGAATTCTGTAGCTGTTTTTCTGTTGGCTGATAACCTGAATATGTCAGATTTGCCACAGTGATACTTATTGGTAGGAGATGCTACCGTAAGTGAATTTCCTGGTGCCAAATTTTATTGAAGATGTCCTGTTGACTTCTTCAATCTGATATCCAGATCGAATCCTTTCACTGTATCTTGTCTGACAGTTTGAAGGGATGACCAAGGTCGGGGGTCACCAAATGTTAATGTGTATGTGTGTAGGAAGCTGGGTTGTATACGGTACATAAACCGTCTACAGTTTGGTCGTCGCAACTAGAACTTGAACCAGTTGGACTGCAGAGTGGGTATCCTACGGTGCGCAAATGAGGATCTGAAGACACGGCGATAGCCTCTGATGATTGCGATGGGAAAATGAGTGACAGGCAGTTGTGGTATTGTTTTTGATACTGAGTTTTATTGAACAAATGCATATCCTTATATAGCTAGCAGGGGTACTCTTATTGTATGGGAAGGAACGCACAGGTTCCTGGTGAGTGTATTTTTAGATAGGGTGCACTTACTCTCTGCGGGGTTAACATTTCAGTGCATTTACTGAGGTACTTGGCAGCAATAAAGTAAATAGTTTATTGCTTGATCCCTTTTGGTGGGTTCGAGTTTATAAGTGGTAGTCGGTAATGTAATTTTCGTGTCGTCATACTCATTCACATGAAGTGACATGGACAATTGTATTTATGAGTATTTGTGTATGAGATTGCACTGTATATTCTGTAATATTAATTAAGTATATGTCTGTGACTGAACGACATACTTTTTATGTATGTATGTCCTCTATATTTTTAATAATTTTTTCGTACTGCTGTCTCTTATAGTTGTCATGATCGACTACTCCATATGCTAACAGTGCAGAATTATTGCCTGTAACTTTGTTCTCAAGGTCTCCTAACCTTTGGATTACATCGCTGGTCAAATGACCAGCTTCAATCTTTTTAATCTCCCTTGCTATCGCGGCTTGAGCCTCTAATAGCTTAATTATTTGTTCCGATAACATCTTAGTTTAATTTGTTACTTAATTAGGCTTAAGAACAATTTGAGATATGAGACTTAGCTGATGAATTCTACTTCTGCTGTTGTTGTTACTGCTGCTGCTGAAGTCGCTGCTGCTGATACCGCTGTTGCTGATGTCGCTGCTGCTGATGTCGCTGTCGCTGATGTCGCTGCTGCTGGTGATTCTGTCGCTGCAGTTATTGTCGCTGGCACAGTAGGCACACACAAAACAAATTTATTTATTTATTTTTTCACAGTCACAGTTATTTGCAGCTTTTTTTCAATTGCTGGCCCTTAAGAACTTTCGATGTTTCGGATTATTATTATACCCGATACTCAAAATGAGTATTGGGGTATATTAGATTTGTGGTGAAAATGGATGTGTGTAACGTCCAGAAGGAAGCGTTTCCAACCCCATAAAGTATATATATTCTTGATCAGCATCAATAGCCGAGTCGATTGAGCCATGTCTGTCTGTCCGTCCGTCCGTCTGTCCGTCTGTCCGTCTGTCCGTCCCTATTAGCGCCTAGTGCTCAAAGACTATAAGAGCTAGAGCAACGACATTTTGTATACAGACTTCTGTAATATGTCACTGTTACAAGTGTATTTCAAAACTTCGCCCCGCCCACTTCCGCCCCCACAAAGGACGAAAATCTGTGGCATCCACAATTTTAAAGAAAACCAAAAACGCAGAATCGTAAAGAGTGAGTTTATCTTCTAGACTGCAGAATCTGAATTGGATCGTAGCATTAGTATAGCCAGAATGAAGAAAACAATTTCATTTTTTCTCGCCCTGTCTCTCTCTAACACACACGTATCATAGCCGGCTTTGCATAGCGCAAAACATTAGCGCCTAGATCTCAGAGACTATAAGAGCTAGAGCAACCAAATTTGGTATCCACACTCCTGAAATATCGGACCTTGACGAGTTTGTTTCAAAATTTCGCCACACCCCCTTCCGGCCCCGCAAAGGACGAAAATCTGGAGCATCCACAGATCTCAGAGACTATTAGACCTGACTGTCGAGCTCTCACTGTTACAAAACTATTTGTAATTTTTCACTGCAGAACTCACTGTTGATAGCTCACTGCTACAAGTGTGTTTCAAAAATTTCGGCCCACCCCTTCCGCCGCCATAAACAACGAAAATTTGTGGCAACCACAATTTTGAAGATAGGAGAAAGTTAAAAAAGCACAATCATAGAGAAGGGCCATATCTACCAGATTGCCGAACCTTGCCGAATCCGAGTAAGATAGGATTATTATTATAGCCAAAAGTAACAAATCAATTTGCAGTGGCTACGCAGCGCCCGTCGACACGTTCTGACTGATTTTCTGTCTCTCGCACGCACTCTTTGTCGTTTAATGTACTGACTATGTATCGGGTATAAATGTAGAGTTGCGGTCGGAGCAGCAACTCACAACGTTCCCCTCGTTTTTTTTCTTTCTTTTAATGTTTCGGCGTCGAAAACGCCACCGTCGCGAACAATTTTTATTTTTCAATTACAACAGATATACATATTTCGTTATCTATGAAAAATTAAGCCTGTCCAGCTCGTATTTTTCCAAATTATTAATTGAAACTTCCGTTTCATTAATTTTTTTTTATTCTCCGATCACAATAGATATATCCAGTTATCTATTAAAAATACACCCTGTTTAGCTCGTATTTTTTCAAATTATTAATTGAAACTTGCGTTTCATTAATTTATTTTATACTTTGTTCCTTCCTATAGGAGGGAAATCAGAATTTTTTATTTTGCTACCTTTAGCTGTCAGTGAACTAGACACTTGTTCAGTCTCAAAGGAGCTGGTTTAACTCCGTGCTCTTACCACAGGGGGGAAACAACGGAGAGTCTCGAAGGACCAAAATGTTAAGACCTTAAAAGAAAAGTCTAGACATTTGCGAGTTGAGTTGTAAATTCAAACTAAATTTTATTCTTAAAATCAGAGCCTTATATGTGATTTGACAATGAGGTACAATTTGGTAGTCTATAATTATCGTTAGACCTACGCAGAGGATACACTTTACTGAGGGTTTCTATTTGAGTGTATGCTTACATTAGAGTTATTTTAGGACTGCATTTGTTAAGTGTTTTCTCCACTTGTGTTTTGTTGTCGTATTTTTTAATGGGTAACAGATCTCTGTTTACACCCGAACAGTCATAACTTGTCTACTTTATGTTATTTCTTTAGAGATCGGTTTTTTGGATACATGAGTGAATGTGTACACTAATATGTTTATGTTCAAACATTCTGCAAGGGGACGAAAGTGGCATGGTTTTGTATTTTGATTCTTGTGAACCTTTTTGTGTACATTTTCTTTATAGCTATAATTACAAGTACAGATAATCATTTACAGTCAATTACAGTGGGTAGGGAAGTGCTATCGTTTGCAGTCTTCATGCTACTTTAATTCTTCTTATGGCATAGATTATTAATATTATTATTATTATGATTCCGATAATCAAGGCCGCATGTCCAGATACATGATGGAACTTAAGTTCTTTTAAATCATGATGACCTTCTCTTAACAATTTTAATTCGTTTCTTAACTTATCCATTTCTTCTGTATGGTTAATTAATGGTACTGTTAATGGATTCCAAACAATTTTTGGTATTTTACTTATATTACTTATATAAAAAGATGAAATTGGTTCGTAGCTTTCTGTTTTGAATACTGTGATGAGGTACTAGTATTTTATCATCGGTTCGCACAGTACAACCATGTATTATTGTTAAAATTCCTTGTTGCGGAAGATCAATTAGTTCCTGATTTGAGTTACTACATTGAATTCTAGCATTAGTGTTTACTGGAACTTTGAAGAGCCAACTACCCTGCCTTTCTAATTCGACCCAAAATGACCTTGTCTCTGCTATCTTCCTATAAACGCAATTTGAATTACCCTTTGGTTTGAAACGAGCTATCTCACAAGCATTATCATTGGCATTGCTCCAAGGCCAATTACCTTCGCATACTCTTCTATTCGTTTGCCATTTTTGGCATTTGTTCAAGGTAGTTTCAGTCATCGAATGATAGGAATCAATTTCGAAATTATATACTAAATACCTGGAGCTCAAATCTACCTTGACTAATTCTTGTTCATGCTCAACCGGCATCGGAATTATCCTAAACAAATGGGATGCGTCTCTACCAAACAGGGGAATCTTCACGTTCAGAATTTATTTGTTATCAACAAAAATTCCTTTCGCTGTAAGGCTGTAGGCTGTAAATTTCCTTCAATTCTGTTCCTGTTCTTTTTCCTGGAAGCACCAATGTTTCTAATAAGTTATCTTTTATTTTTGCTATTTCTCCCTTTAACTGTATAGGTTCTTTAAGATCGCCAAACAAGCGAACGAAGAAATCGTCAACGAGGAATACAAAATCCTACTTAGGAGCTACAAGAAGGAAATACGCAAGGCACAAAGAAACTCGTGGAGGAACTTCTGCTCCAACATCGAGAAAGTGCCTGAAACAGCTAGGCTCCGGATGCTGCTTTTAAAGCAGCCCACAGTACAGAGTCAACTAAAACTAGACAACGGACAGTGGACAGAGGGCAGTAAAGAAGCCCTAACAGCACTAATGGAGGCGCACTTCCCTGGATGCACCGAGGTCACTGACGCCAAGGAGCATCAGGACCTAGCACCCGAGGAACCGAGGAACCCCCCAACAGGTCTGTTAACCACTGAGAGAATCCACTGGGCCATAGACTCCTTCGCGGGCATAAAAGCACCAGGACTGGACGGGATATTCCCAGCCATGATGCAGTTGACCAAAGAGGTTATCACCCCATGGCTCTTCGCAATATACTCAGCATGCCTAAGTACGGGCTATATCCCTATCCAATGGAGAACCTCGAGAGTTGTCTTCCTCCCAAAGGCAGGAAAGTGCAGCCATGTGAGTCCCAAGGATTACAGACCGATAAGTCTTACCTCCATTATACTAAAAACACTTGAAAAGCTGCTGGATTTACACATCAGGAATGAGGTAGGGGGACTGATGTCAACCAAAGTGAAATCGGTGGCGACTGCACTTCACTCGGTAGTAGCTACCATTGAGAACGCCCTTCACAATCAAATGTATGCACTGGGAGTATTTGTTGACATCTCCGGAGCATTTAACAACGTGGCTACGAACGCAATAACAAATCGCCTGGTAGCGACTAATACACACCCAGCAATCAACCTGTGGTTAAGGAACCTCCCAGGTTGTAGACGGGTGCAATCAGAGTGGGGCACCGCTTCGATGGTAAAAGAGGCACACAGAGCTAATAACAGCTTATGCATATGACATAAGCATACTTCTTACAGGTGTATATCCATCGACCCTCAGCTCCTTAATGGAACGTACACTCAGGGAGATACGTGAGTGGACGGAAGAAGTAGGACTCAGTATCAACGCGGACAAGACGGACCTCATCCTCTTTACCAAGAGGTACAAGGTACCGATATGGACCCCCCCGAAGATCAATCAAACCAGGCTAACCCCAAAAACACAAGTCAAATACCTGGGCACAGTACTGGATAGCAAACTGGCATGGAAACCCAATGTATTGGAAAGGGTGAAGAAGGCCACCATTACGCTTTACGCATCCAAGAAGATGCTCAGCAGCACATGGGGCCTGTCACCGGCTCTAATGCACTGGATTTACATCTCGGTGGTGCGACCAACTCTGCTGTATGGAGTCTTAGTGTGGTGGCAAGCTACCGGAAAGAAGACATATCATAAGCTTATGGAAAAGACTCAGCGACAGGCTCTGCTCTGTATTACAGGGGCGCTGAGGTCAACCCCAACAAAAGCACTCGAAACCCTACTTGGAATCGAACCCCTAGACATCCACGCTCGTCTGACTGCAGGAAAGGCAGCAAAATGCCTCATCGCATCAGGAAATCTGTTGCCACAAGGATACGGGCATAGTTCAGTCGGCAGGGAATTGACCAGATCAACTGATTACATGACCCCCCAAACTTGCCTCGACGTCGAAACAACCTCATCTTTGGGACCTGGAGACTGGAAAATTGGAAGGGACCAAACTGAGCACCTCAATATATACACAGACGGCTCCAAGATGGACGGAGGAGTAGGAGCGGGCTTATACTGCACAGACCCTGAGATATGGCTGTCGTATAAGCTACCGGACCGATGCAGCATATTCCAGGCAGAAGTTTTCGCCATCAGGAAAGCATCAGATGTCGCTCAGCTTATGGAGGGAGCACACGATGCGGTCATCCTATTCGTCGACAGCGAAGCGGCGATTAGATCCATGCAGTCGTCCGCGGTCAGTTCCAGAAGTGTCTTGGCGAGCAGGGAGACACTAGACACCCTAAGCACGACAAAGTCAGTGCGGATCTATTGGGTTCCCAGCCACCAATGCATCGAAGGAAACGAGGCGGCGGACGTACTAGCTAAGGACAGCGTCGGGCTGGCGACGCTGCAAAGCCATCTAGAGAAGCAGACCAGATCGCAAGCCGAAACTAGGAGGAGGAGTACCACCACCTGCAGAACCTCGAAAATCATGTGCAAAGAACGCAATGCGAAACTCAGCAACTACCTACTGCACCTACCACGAAAGGACTGTAGATTGTTAGTGGAAATACTAACAGGTCACTATCTGACTGCGACACATGCAACAAAGCTAAGCATCACTAACAGAGACAGTTGTAGGAAATGTGATGAACCTGGGGTAATCGAAACATTGGAACATGTCATCTGCAACTGTCCGGCTCTCTCAACGCCCCGGTTCTGGCATCACTGGAAGATGCCTCCAAGAGGACGCCACTGCTGACCTATGCCTATGAACTGCGTATGCCAAAAACACCTCGATTCTCGAGGACTTTAAAATCACATAAATACTCCCGTAATGTTACATTACCACCCCTGGGTTCGAAAATGTGGCAGGCAGCCTACATGAATTGATAAGAAAACATCAATGCTACAAATGGACTGAGAAAAAAGAAAAAGCTTTTCAAAAATTGAAATTTATCATGTGTTCAGCGCCGATTCTGGCTTATCCGGTACCGGGAGCAAAGTTTATATAGGATGCAGATGCGAATGGCACAGGAATTGGTGGAGTATTGTCCCAAGTATTTGAGGGACAAGAGAGAGTGATTGCCTATGACAGGAAGGTTTTCCCGAAGCCAGAAAGAAACTACTGTGTCACCAGAAGAGAACTATTAGCAATCGTGGAGAGCTTCAAACACTTCCAAAAGTATTTGTACGGGCAACAATTTTATCTGCGAACTGATCACGCAGCGCTTAGATGGCTTACACAGTTTAAGGATCCAGAAGGGTAGCTCGCCCGATTGATAGAGCAGTTTCAAAACTATGACTTCACTATCGAGCACAGGAAAGCAGGACTATACGGAAATGCTGACGCTTTGTCACGTCGTCCTTAGGAATCTGAGTGTAGACAATGTTCACGGTCTGAAGTTAAAGAAAACACAATTGACATTAATCTAATGAATTTTCTTCCCGAAGATGAGTGGACAGATAACAAAATCTTTAAAGATCAAGAAGATGATAAGGATTTTCTTCTCTACAATATTTGTAAATGGTAAATAACATAATAAAAGGCAAACTCGGGAGGAGATGATAAATAAAAGTCCTGTCGCAAAGGCATACTGGGCTCAGTGGCAAAGCTTGCACTTCAAAATCGGATGTCTATACCGAGCATGGGAGAGTGAGGATTGGAAAACCATAAACGATTTATTGGTATTACCAACGAAACTAATCAGAGAAGTCATTAAAGAGTACCACAAGGGATGTAGTGGTATACACTTGGGCATCACCAGAACAATCGAGAAGATTTAAAAACGATTATATTGGATTGGTTGCCAAGAGTCAGTAACTGATTGTATCCGTCGATGTAACCGATGTGGCAAAAGGACCATCTACTAGAAGTCACGGAAAAAATGCGGCATTACAATTATTTATTACTATACAGAGAGACTTTATTTTCTGGGAACTTCAATTATTTTCAAGCAGCTTAATAACAAAGTTTATTATAATAAAAAAAAAAATAAAACTAATAAAATATTAAAGAAAATAATATATATACAATGCTATGCTCCGACTGAAATACTTCCCAAAACAGTAATAATGATTGCTAAGCCCAACAAACCGGAAGGCTGCACATCATCGTTCCGTACCATTAGTTTGCTGGTGACGTTCTCTAAAGTACATGAACGTATATTTTTAAGAAGAATGTTGTCTTTGCTGGACGAACTGAAGATCATACCCGAACAGCAGTTTAGGTTCAGAAGAGGACACGGTACGATCGAGCAATGCCATCGCATCACGCATGCAAATATTAATGCGTTTGAATGGAAAAAATATTGCACAGTATTCCTAGACGTCAAAAGTGTGACAAAGTGACAAAGTGTGCCATGCAGAACAGAATATTTTAAGTCCAAGAACAGGACGAATCGTCCAGTATATACACTGCTGACGCTGGAATAACCCAAAGGAGCGTACTTGGCCCAGTTCTGTACACTGTTTTTACAGCCGACTTGCTTACAACAAACGCTGTTGAGAGCTGCTACGACAGCGACTCTACATTTATACCCGAAACTCAGTCAGTATGGCTCCTCTCCCCAAGAGGGCACACACATTGTACTACGAAGAGTGTGTGAGAGAAAGAGAGAGAATGAGTTAGCGCCTGGCAACAGAGCATTTTAATATACATGTAAAATGAGTATAGGGGTATTGTTTGAGATGCCAAGCTTTTTTGGCACCTATTTGCTTCCAAAATAAAAATAGCAACTTGATTTAACTTTATAATGATTATTTATACTGAATCCGATTGCTTGCTATTTTGCCCGGCCAGATAAATGTTTAGGAGAGGACGATATGTAACCAATGCGGCGAGAGGTTAGCATAGAACTAACAAAGACGACCGCGGCAGATCAAGGTAATTGCCGAAGTGGTGGCAGCAGAGAGCCCTTTTAGGGGGGGAGCGCAGCAGCTCTGCCGAACGTCATCGTTTGCAAAACATAGGCGGCTCACTCTGCTCATACGTCTATTGTCTAAAGTAACAATTACAATGCTTAAATTTACTTCATTTACTTCATAATTCAGTCTTCGGTGGCTGGCCCGAACAGGTATATTATATTTGTGGGGAAAACGGATGTGTGCAACGCCCAGAAGGAGGCGTTTTCGACCATATAAAGTATATATATTCTTGATCAGCATCAATAGCCGAGTCGATTGAGCCATGTCTGTCTGTCCGTCTTTTTTGACGGAGACTCGGAGACTATAAGAGCTAGAGCAACCAAATTTGGTATCCACACTCCTGTGATATCGCACCGTCACAAGTGTATATACAAATTTTGCTCCGCCCCCATACAAGGACGAAAATCTGTACCATATTGCCGAGTCTGGATCAGATCATCCGATTATCCATTATTATAACCAAAAGGAACAAATCAATTTGCAGTTGCTACGCAGCGCCCGACACGTTCTGACATATTTTTTTTCTCTCTCTCACACACTCTTTGTCGTTTGACAGCTTGGCCAATGTACGCTTGAGTTCTTATTGTTATTAAGCTAATAAATAGTTAAAACTAGGTATTAACAAAGTATGGGGCTATAGCTACTGAGGCCTTAAGCTCACTAAAGTATTATTATCTATTATACTATTTGTGTATATACATATGTCCAGGGATGGTTGTATATGCGGTTATATGTAGTGAAGGATTTTTGAGTGATCTAGATAGTTGAGGATTATTTTTGAGTTTTTATTGGTAGGGTTGGAGATGTATTGCATGGGGTCGGTGTTGTGGAATATTGAAGATCTTTGTAGGGAGAGGGCGGGGCATGAGTATATAATATGTCTTAAGTCTATGGTTGAGTTGTGGCACAGTGGGCATGCGTTGGATGATGATTTATCCATGTAGTGGGCATTGGTGAACCCTTTGTGACCTAGTCTCAATCTATTTAAGATGACTTGGTGTCTTCTGTTTAGGTTGTTTAGGTTTTCGGGGGGAGGATGGGTGGAAGACAGCTTGATAATTTGTTGGTACCAGGGGGAAGTTTTAGTGAGGAGGTCGGTTTGCTTGGATAGGAGGATTTGCTTAAGGAATTGGGAGATGTCGTTTAAGTTATGATTGGGGTTGTTTGGAGGTGATTTTGGCTGAGGTGTCGGCAATTTCGTTGAATTTTTATTCCAATATGGCTAGGTATCCCGATTATTGTTATTTCTGGGAATAGTTTGGTGACGAGGTTACGGATTGTTGTTGGGTAATAAGAGAAATTGTTTGGATTGGTAATTGCGGATATAGAGGAGAGTGAGTCTGTGCAGATAGCGTGTCTTCCGCGTTTGTTTGTTTGTTGTTTCGTGAATAGCTATAATTTCGCTGGAAAGGACTGTTGAGTACTGTGGAAGTAGTCCAGATTTTATGGTTGATGTTTCATTGCACATGCTATAGCTGGTAATGCCGGCTGCTTTGGACCCGTCTGTGTATAGGAAGCTGTGTTGGGGGAGGTTTGATTTAATGGAGTGAAAGAGCTGGTGGAAGACTATTGGAGGGTGGTGTTTTTATTGTATTTGGATAAGGCGATGCTGGTTGATTTTAGGATGGTTGTCATGTTGAATTTAATGGTGTTGGAGGTTTTAATCGGGGAGAACGGTATGAGGTTATTTTGGGATATTTGTTTGGCTCTGTCAATCGTGCTAAGCAGTCTGTGTTTTTTTTTTAAAGCTTCTTGGGAGGGTGTTTATGGGGGTGTCTTTAGCGTGAATGAGGTTTTAAATATTTTGCCAGTTTGAAAATCTCGCTTGTTTTCCAAGGTTTGTACGTTGGCTTCAGATAGTAGGTTGTTAGTGGGTGTGGTGCGAAATGCATCCAGGGCGGCTCTTATTGCTGCATTAATCGTAGTTTTTATCCAGCTAGGCTTTTAGGTGCGAACCATATATGAGGAGGCAGAAGTCTACTTTAGATATGATTAGAGAATTGGTGATTTGTATAAGTGATGAGGTGTGGCAGTTGTATTTTAAGGACGAGAGGTGTTTAATAATGCCCAGTGGCTTGGCAATGTATATTGTGAGTTTATTAATATGAGAATTCCAGTTGTTTTTGGAGTTGAGTGTGAGGCCTAGTAGCCTGTTTTGTTGGATGGTTGTGTTGCCAGTAGGAAATTTTGATTTGCAGTTATGTTTGCGACATATGTGTAGGAGTTTGCTTTTGTCTTTGGAGAGGACTGATCCTAAGTGTATGCACCAGTTGTTTATTTGATTGAGGATTGTTTGAATGTCGGTTGTGGGGCTTTTTCCTTTGCTGTGTTGTATGATAAGGAGGAAGTCGTCGGCGTATGCACTGAATTTGATCTGCTTGTGAAGGGATAAGATTTCGGTGAGTGGGTTGTACGCTATCAGGAAAAGGATAACTGAGATGGGGGAGCCTTGGAAAGTGGGAAGGTGTTCGAGAGATTCTTGCCACTTTTCACGAGGATTTTCCTGTTTGACATGAAGTTTATGACGTATTGTATCATGCGTGGGCCTACTTTCCATTTGTTTAGTTGTTGGATGATAGAGTGGATATCTATTTTGTCGAAAGCTTTGGTGAAGTAAAGAGAGATTAAGGTTAGATGTTTTTTAGGGGAATGGCTAGGTGGTCTACGTAGAGTAGACTATCTAGTACCGATTTGCCTTTTTTTAAAACATTGTTGGCTGTTGTGGATTAGTTTGTTATTCAAAACAAACCACCATAACCTTTTTGCCATTATCTTATCGAGCGTTATGGCTAGGCATGAATTCAGTGATATGGGTCTGTAGTGGTTCTGTCTGTTAGTGGTTTTTGTGGTTTTAGCATCGGGAGGATTAGGCTGAGTTTGAGGGATTGTGGGATGTATGAGTTGAGTATTTTGTGAAAGTGGTTTATTATTCTGTTTTTAAGGGTGGGGGGGTGCGTTTTTTAACATTGAGTAGGAGATGCGGTCGAGGCCGGGGGTGTTGCCTTTCAGGGAGTACAGTGCTGATGAGAATTCTATGAGTGTAATGTCCTTTTCGATTTCTAGTGCTGATGGAGTTGGGGTATAGTTAATAAGAGAGTCTGTTTGGGATTTGTTCGAACGGAATGTTGGGGAGAAATTACGATCGTGAGCTTCTTCTGACCACGTGTGGGCGAAGGAGTTGGCTATTTCAGTTTGGTTGGTTGTGTCTGATTGGGTGTGGGGGCTATAGATATTGTGTATATTTTTAACAGGGTAAAGTCCGCATAGTCGTCTGATGTTAGACCATGTTGAGGATGTGTCTGAGTTAGGGTGTATTTGGGCTGTGAAGTCAAGAATCGATTTCTGTTTAGCTTCCCTGATTGCTCTTTTGAATTTGGCATTTGCTTTTTTATATTCTATGTAGGTGGTGTTGTTTATGTCTCGTTTGAGCTTATTCCATTTAGTGATTTTTAAACTTTTAAGGATTGCTAGTTCTTTGTTCCACCAGGGAACGGTACGGGGGAGGGAGAAAGTGGTGTTTTGGGGGATGGAAAGATGGGCGCTTTGGATTATTATTTTTTTAATTAGAGCGTTTTCCCTGTTGACGTTGTTGCTTGTTTGGGTAGTGGAGTTGAGTTTATGGATGTGTTTTTGGTAGAGGTCCCAGTCGGCTCTTTTCAGTTTGAAGGACGGTTTAGAGGTAAATTTTGGGAGGGATGGGTTGTTGAAGAGAGAGATTAGTATGGGGAAGTGGTCGCTACCGTGGAGGTCGTCTATTACTTCCCAGAGGAGTTCAGGAGCAATAGTTGCTGATGCTAGGGAGAGGTCAATGTGGGTGAATGTCTTGTGTGTTGAGAAGTGGGTGGGGGATTTGTCGTTTAGGAGGATGTAGTTGGAATGGTCTAGGAAGGAGGCTAAAGTTTTCCCTCTTGGGTTGGCCTTAGGTGAGCCCCAGTAGGGGTGCCAGCTGTTAAAGTCTCCTAGGACTAGGGTGGGGTCGTTTGTGGTTAGGGTCAGGACGTTATGTAGATTGCGGGCGTTGAAGGGTTTGTTTGGGGAGATGTATGAGGATATGATGTTGACTTTGGATTTGGATTTGATGTTGACACCTACTGCGTCAAAGTCGGAGTTGAGAGGGATTTGGGTGTGGGATATGGAGTTGTGTATGAGGATGGCTGTGCCTCCAAATGCATTAATGTGGTTATTGCTGCAGTATAGTGAAAAGTTGGTTGGGATTGGGAGAGAGTTGGGGTTGGATATGTGGGTTTCTTGTAGGGCTACAATTAGGGGGTTGTATAATTTTATAAGACTTTGTAATTCTATGTAGTCTTTTTTGTAGCCGTATATGTTCCATTGGATTATTTTAAGTTGCATTCTAGTGTTTGTAGTTAATTTATAAAAGGCTTGAAATTCATATTAATATTATTATTATTATTTAGAGTTCTTCTTCGCTGTAGATTTGGTTAGTAAAAGTGTTGTTGGATAATGAAGTTAGGCTTGCAGTTTTGGTTTTTTCAGACTTAGCTTTAGCCTTGAGGGGCTTGGTGAGTAGGTTAAGTTTATCCTTTATATCTTTAGTTTGGCTTCGGAGCTTGCGGTCAGTATCTGGGATGATTTTGGTGTTTTTGGTTTTCGTAATTTCCTTGAAGTCTGTGTCCACAGTCATTTCTTCTTGGGTGGGTTGCTGGGTTGGTTTGGTTAGGTGTGTGTTTGAGTCTGAGATGTCTGCGTAGTTAGTAATTGGCCTTTTCTGAGTGTTGTGTGATGATGCAGGATTGTTGGGGATCGATACTACTACGGTTTGTGGTTTTGGCTGTTGATGATATACAGCTATCTCTGCGTATAGTGTGGATTGCTGTGTGTTGCGTTGAAAATATATTTTTTTTTCAGTTATGAAGTCGACTTTCTCGGATGATTTGATCATGGCAATCTCTTATTGCTTGAGGAATTCCGGGCATTCGGGGATGGATGTTGGTGTTGTGTTTGCAGTTGCTGCAGAATTTCGGCTTGGAGCATAGATCCTCGTGGGCGGGGTGCACTTCAGAGCAGTTTTTGCAGATTTTGGTGGTTGTGCAGTATTTAGTTGGGTGACCACATTTCTGGCAATTATAGCATTTAAGGAGGGCGTGGCATTTGGGGGCGAACGTTTACTCTGTAAAAGGAAGGAAAATATAAGAATCTTGTGTGTTTGGGACCGAATCCGTTCGGTCCCCGTTTATTTTAGAGTGGGGCGTCCGCTCCGTTTGATTCGCGTTTTCAGACTGAATAATCCCTTGATACCGCCTTAAGCTGATACATAATGTTCTTATATCTACGTATTGTATATATGTGTCTGCAGAAGGCATGGACATATGATATACACACAACGTGACCACTGGCGGGCTGGCTGCAAGGTGCGTGCTCAGCGGTTCCCACGCGACGCTATCGGTCTGCACATAAGTGGCTGATCGAGTTACAAGTGCGCTGGAATGTTTGGATGTTTATTTGTGGTCACTTTATGTATTTGAATTATGACAAAGTGTCACACAGTATTTAATGCTTGAATACACTACAATATACTGGGTAGGCATATTACACCTCCCTTTTTAGAGAAATAAGTATTTATATAGAGTTATTTAAAAGTGTAGTGTACTATGACTTATTGTATATAAATTTTTTAGATTTTATATATATCTTGTCTTTTGTGTTGATAATTAGAAAAATCTTTATTATTATTCAATTCTTTTTTTTTTATAATAGCATGTTTTATTAATAGGTTGATCAGACCTTTTTCATGAAAGCTTTCAATTAATATATTTCCTTAACCTATCCTTATGTACTTTCTGTACTTTATTTTTATCCTTTTTTATAACTATTTTATTATTATTTTCTATTTCTATAACCTCAAATGGTCCTATATAGACAGGATCTAATTTATGTACTGTTTCATTTTTTAAAAGGACATTATCTCCTATGTTTATATCTATAGTAGCTATTTTCCTATCATAGTATTCCTTATTCTTAGCTTTATGTGTTTCTAACATTATTCTTGGACTTTTAAAAGTGTTTCTAATCTGAATTTTGTTTCTTTAGAATAGTCATTTATATTGTATAATGGATCTATTCTATCTATGCTGTTAAAATATTGTGGCAAGTTGCTTTGCTTGCCGTAAACTAATTCATATGGACAATAATTATGTGCCATAGAGGGTGTCGTGTTAAAACAGTAAACGAAATATCGAATCCATACGTCCCAATCTGTTTTGTCAACAGGTCAACATGGTCTATTTATTATATGCAAGGCCACTACTTTTCGTACTTCGTTATTAAAAATGATTTCATATACGTTAGGCTTAGAAGCTTCGTCAAGAGTTTGCATAGGCAAATCTATTTGTCTTTCCTGCGCAGGAATTTTTCTGTTTACTTTGGCGACTGGTAGTGACTCTCAGGACTTTGATTTGTAAGTCTTTTAATTCGGATATTGTTATCCTTGATAGGGCATCTGCCACAAAATTGTCTTTTCCCTTTAGGTACTCGACTGTAAAGTTTTATTCTTCTAATTTGAGCCGCATTCGTGTCAATTTTGAACTTGGATTGACCATTGAAAACAAATATGTTAGGGGTCTGTGATCTGTTTTGACTGTAAAATGTTTGACATAAATATATGGTCGAAAATGTACTATTGCCCAGTGAATTGCTGTTAATTCTTGCTCCGTAGTACTTTTGTTACTTTCACCTTTTGTGAATGCTCTTGATGCATATGCAACGGGAAGTTGGAGTCCATTGTAGTTTTGAGTTAAAACTGCTCCACATGCTTCTTTGCTTGCATTATGCTTGTGATTATGCAAAATTCTTTGCTGAAATCAGGGTATTGTAACATTGTTGTTTCCATAAGTTTCTTTTTCAGATATTGAAATGCTTCTTGGCATTTATCTGTCCATTCAAAAGTAACATTCTTTTTACATAATCTTGTTATGTGCCGTGAATAGTCGGCGAAATTTTTAATAAAACGTCGATAGTAGTTACAGAATGCTACGAAACGTCTAGCGCTGTCCGCATCTTGTGGGACTGGATAGTTCATGATGACGTCGAATTTGTTGTCATCTGGTAGTATTCGTTTATCTGTACACTTGTGACCAAGAAATGTCACTTCGTGCATGAAAAATGAGCATTTTTGTGGATGTAGTTTAAGATTGTTTTTTCTACACAGATCAAACACATTGGTTAAGTTTTTAATCATGTGTTTTTCTGAACATCCAACAACGATTAAATCGTCCATGTAAAGGAATGCTTGTGAAGGTTCTAGACCTGAGAATGCTATTGTTATCATTCTTTGAAATGAATTTGGCGCTATTTTTAAACCAAATGGTAATCGCGTGAAACGATATGAGCCATTGCTCTTTGAAAATGATGTTATATCTCTTGAACTTTTTTCTAGTTCAATTTGATGAAAACCTGACATTAAGTCAAGGCATGAAAAATATTTAGCTCTACCTAATTGATTTAAAATATCATCAATTCTAGGGAGTGGAAATTTATCAGACAGTAATTTTTTGTTAATTTGGCGATAGTCTATAACTAATCTCCATTTTTTCTCATTGGAACCTGGGAGTGATTTCTTTGGTACTAATAATAGTGGGCTATTATATTCAGAAACAGACGGTTCCACTATATTATCTTCTATTAACTTGCCAACATGTTTTTGTATTTCTTCTAAATGGCTATGCGGGCTTCGATAGTTTTTCATGTACACCGGTTCATCATCCTTAAGTCTTAATTTTTGCTTATAGAAGTTTTTTGTTGTGATTGATTCGGTCTCAAGTCCGAATACGTCACTGTATTTTTAACATAAATTTACCAATTGCGTTTTGAATTGTTTTGGAAATTTTTTTTCTAATTGAGCTATGACTTCATCTTTTCTTGATATTTGATTTGTTTGAATTAACTCGTAGTTCGACAGTGGTTCATATTTCAGATTATTTATATGTACTAATTGATCGGTACTGGTTGTATTCAGTAAACGGACAAATGTATTTTTGGATGTTGCTACTGTATTTGCAACATAGATACCAGGTATAATTTCCTGATTTGGAATTAAGATGCTGTCATCTGTTGCATTTAATTCTAGCTTTCGGACAACTTCGGATCTTGCTGGTAGAAGTACTGAATCAGTACCAGAATTGAATGTTATTGGAACGTAAATGAGATAATTCAGATTATTGGGTCTAATTATGAACCAATCGTTTGATGGTTCACAGTCTAATTTGCAATTGAAATTCTTTATGAAATCAATGCCTATTATTCCATCACATGGTATTTTAAAACTTGAAGTAACTAAATGGAAATTGTGTGGAATAATATATTTATCCGTCTGTATCTTGTAACGAACCAGGCTGGGTGTTGGGGAGTGGGAGAAGGGTGCACGCGGTTATTCCCGGCTGGGATGCTCGTCGGCTAATTGGGGTGGTGATCTTGCCCTCCTCTCACCTAATGCCTATCCTCATTATTACGAAGTTATAATTTATGCGTGCTACGACGAGAGTTAAGGTGGACCTAAAATTGCCTGAACACATAATTGGCCCTTTCTCCGACCTGTCCCCGAACGCTTTTCCTCGCCTCAGATCTCGTTGAGGGCGGATTGACCCTCCCTACCTTGGCCATTCCTAGGTCGCAATTTATATGGAATGACCCCTCTGCGTCGTTATGGGATCCTCAGGGGCATTTGGCTAGCCGAAGGCAAAAAAAACTGTGAACTAAAACATTATAAAATTTATTGAATTATGACTAAAAACTGAGCGATTCCTAAATTAAAACTAAACATAACCCAAAAAAAGTACGCATAAAAAGTAAAAGAATAAAGAAAAAAAAGAATATCAATAAAATGGCTTAATAATGATGCGGAATATAGCTAACAATTATTTCGGGATTCATGTATAAAGACAGTCAACAGCCAGACCGAAAGGGGGGGGAAGAAACGGAACAAACAATAGGGGGAAGTATGTAATTATTTAAATCTCTCTCTTTTTTTCTTTCATGACTGGAATTGTCAGGGCTAAATTCTCTTGTACTTCGTTCTCACTCACCCGATGATCCGCATATCCACCGCCGAAAGCGCTTCCCGGAGAAGATTTGGACCTGTAAAGTGAACTCCGATTGGGAGTAAATCAAAGGCACACAGAAAAAAACTCACTCACAAATCCAACTCTTTGCTCGCTCCACTCTTACTTTGGGAGACTCATTCCACTCGGGTACAAAAAAAACTCTCTCTGCCCTTTCTTTTTTTTCCTTTGCTCTCGCCTGCCCTTCGCCGACTGTCGCAGACTTTAACGCAAAAAAAACTAACAAAAAAAATATTATTTAACTTATTAAATTATTAACACTAAACACTTAACACTGAAACCTATTATTATTGCAGATCTCTGCCATTCCCGGTTCCTTTTAGGTTTTTTTTCCCCTCCGCGTTCACTTCATCGTTCCCTGGGACGGTGCCCGACGAAAATCACTCGCGAAGCCACTCGAAAGACCCCGCCAGATCTCGGACTGTTCTTGACGGCGCTCTAGCTACGCTATATAGCCCTGCCTTGGCTCGCTCTCCAACTAGATGATTGAGTTTTTTTTCTTCCCCAAAAACCACTCAACTCCCGCTAGTGTGTCGTCGGTGCCCGTGTACTTGGGCCTGCAAACTTTTTCACTACTGCTTCGGCTGCTCCTCTGGACCCCTTTTGGCGTCCCTCGGACGCTCGATCTCCTCGACGCCTCGCGTCTTTGGATCCGCGAAGCTGATCCGGGCCGGTTTTGCAACGAAAATACGGCGACGCGGCGTTCCTCTTTTGCAGTATCCACTGCGCCAATGGCCGGTCCTACACGGATGAAATTATCTAACTAGTTTGTCAAATCATTCTTTACCCTTCTCAATCTTACCTAGCTTGGAAAAACTAATGCCGGAATGACTCAAGCTCTTCTCCTCCCGCCGCGATTACTCGTTTTTTTTTTTTAAGCACTTAGAAAAATTACTTGTTTGCTGCTGACAAAGAAAACGAATGCTCGGGTCGAGCGCCAAAACGGGAAGAGATCGAAGCCAAGCCCCTCAACAAGCTACAACCCTCGGGCCCTTTCAAAGGACAGGGTGAAATGCCAGAGAAAGTTGACAATCCAAGCTGTTAACTCTATCACCATTTCCTATGCCACTTTTCGTGACCTCCCAGACCTAGCCCATAGAGGGTGTTTGCTCTGCCACGGCCATTACGGTGCCGACCACTAGATGGCGCTGCGAACTAGATCTCTCGGCTGATCCAAGCGTTACAAATACCCCCGCCGAAGATCTGACTTAGTGGTATCACACAAGTCGGATCCAAACTGCGCGGATCAGCTATTGTTTTAAGTCTTTCGCGTGGTATCGCCCCATAGACCGTCCTTGTAGATCCTCCAACTCATAATAAGCATTACCTATCTTCTTGCGTATTCTGGCCTTCACATAGGCTGGGCCCAGTTTGGCACTATAGCCAGCCTGGAAGTTGCTCTGCTTAAAGATCTTTCGGAACACCTCTTGGCCCACTTGGTACGAAACCTCCCTCGATCTCAAATTGTAAATTCGTTCGTTTTTCTGCCTTTGCTTTTCCATTACCGTTAAGGCCTTGCTACGTACCAATTCCAACGAATCCTCCTTGGAGAAAACTAGGGATTTATCTTCCAACAATCGAAGAGCTCTCAGAATTTTATACGTTTCCCCGGAGCCAACGAACTGCTGCCCAAATACAATAAAATAGGGCGAAGTTCGCAAGGCGCAACAAATGCTGCTCAGCTCCTCGTCCCAATTTTTCTGATCGGACCTCACGTAGGAACGAATGGCGGCAATTACCGATCGGTTTACTCGCTCTGACGCATTCGACTGCGGAGAGTATACTGCTGTGGCCGTGTGTGATATCTTGTGCGCTTTGAGAAACTTTTGGAAGACTTCCGACTTAAATTGAGAGCCATTGTCCGATACGATGGTCTCAGGAAAGCCAAAAGTGTGGAATAGATCTTGCTGCAGATACTTGATCACGAGATCAGCCGTTAGTTTTTTTACAGCCTTCAGGAAGACGAACTTAGAATAGTGGTCTAGTACTATAAATATACCAATATTCCCGCTTTTTGAACGTGGATAAGGGCCGAGAAAGTCTACGTATAGCTTCTGGAAAAACCTCTGCGACTCGTGTGCCACTCCCATCGGGGGTCGCTGGACAGAGTTCGGTGCTTTAGTTGATTTACAAGTGTCGCACGCGAGTACATACGCTTTTACATCTTTGACTAAACTTGGCCAATAGAGAAACTGTCGCACTCGCTCTAAAGTCTTATGAACTCCCCCATGCGATGCTAAGGGATGGTCGTGAGCATTGGCTAGTACCTCTGGAATGAGACTCTGTGGGATCCATAACTTCCAGATAAAATGATCATGAAGAGTACTCCCTGTGGCGAAATCACACTTCCTGTACACAAGATCTTCGACCACCCTCAGATCCGGCAAGTTAACGTCATTGGCCTTTATTCGGCTTACCAGTTCCACATACTCGGCGGACTGAAAAGCTGGTGACTCGAGATCAACTGCCTGACCATAACCAACATCCACGGCCGCCAAATCTTCTTCATTAACTCTGGACAAGGCATCGGGTACAACATTTAAACGCCCACTCCGATGTTCTATTTTGAAGTTAAAGCCCTGTAATTTCAATGCCCATCGGGCCAGCCGCGAATGTAGATCCGTCTGCGTCATGAGCCATTTCAGAGATGCATGATCGGTGATAACCGTAAAATCATGTCCTTCTATGTATGCCCTAAAACGATTGATGCACACAATCGCCGCCAGACACTCTTGCTCTGTCACAGAATAATTTCTTTGCGCCTTATTAAGTTTTTTCGACACAAAAGCTATCGGAAATTCGTCTCCTTCCGGAGTCTTTTGCACTAAGACGCCTCCAACACCAGACTTGCTGGCATCACAATGCACAAAGAAAGGTTTGTTAAAATCAGGACTACGAAGAACTGGCGCAGAGCACAACAGGTTTTTAAGTTCCTCGAACGCTGTACGTCCTTCTGGTGTCATGACAAATCTGCACTTAGGTTTCAGCAGGTCAGTGAGAGGGGAAGCTATCGACGCAAAATTTGCTATAAATTTACGATACCATCCAACCATCCCAAGGAATCTCCGTAAGGCTCTCAAAGAGTTCGGCACTGGAAAGTCTATCATGGCCGAAATTTTCCCGGGATCCGTTCGAATGACACCCTCCCCGACGATATGACCAAGATACTTCACCGAACGCATACAGAATTTGCTCTTTTCTACGTTGAGCGTTAATCCGGCCAATCGAACATGCTGCGCTACAACTCTCAACACCTTCAGATGCGACTCAAAGCTATCGGAAACAATTAACAAGTCGTCCAAGTAGACGAAGACTTCATTGCGAAGTTCCGCAGGGATCACCTTGTCCATCAATCTGGTCATGGTTTGCGACGCGTTGGTGAGACCAAACGGCATGACCTTAAACTGATATAGAGGTTTACCCGGAATTGTGAAAGCAGTTTTGTCCCGAGACTCCGGATCCAAGGGTATCTGCCAATAGGCATCCTTGAGATCCAGACTCGAGATGAACATGGCTCTGGGGAGGCGACTTAGTATACCTATCTATATCTATCTGCGGCAACGGATAGGCGTCCTTTCGTGTAACAGCATTGACTTTGCGGCTGTCTAGGCAAAGTCTAACCTTTCCCGGTTTCTGGACTAGCACAACTGGAGAGGACCAGGCGCTATCAGATTCCTCAATAACTCCTAATTTGAGCATCCTATCCACTTCTGCATACAGCAGTTTCTCCACGGCTGGTGACACGGGAAAATGCAGTTGTTTTACAGGCTTGGCATCTCCTGCATCGATCGAGTGCGACAAAACCGATGTTCTACCCAAACCAGAGACTGCAAAGGATGGAAATTCCGACACAACCTTCTGCAACTCCTCTTTCTAACTTGGAATTAGTTCGTGCGATTCCTGACAAATTTCTGCTACCTGCATCTCCGGAGGTAACAAATTGAACGTGGACCAAAAATCGATTCCTAGATATAAGTCCTGGCTAAGCGACGGAATGATATGTAGTTCCAAGTCCTTCACGACCTTATCATAGGTGACTGGAGTTCTCAATCGACCCAGAACCTCCTGCCGCCTGCCATCTGCAGTATGAGCAACTGAGATGCCCCGTTTAAATGGAATCCTGCTGGTAATTATTTGTTTAGCCAAATTCCCACCAACTACACTCATCGCTGCCCCCGTATCTAACAACCCAAGCACTGGCCGCTCAAAAATGTTTACCTCTGCGTACGGACGTTTATCGAGCTCTTTGTACCTAATCGCATTTATTGATTTAGCTGCCTTCCAAAATGATCTCTTCCGTTTGGAGTGTCTTGAATTGGATCTACGACGGAACAGTGTTTCTACAGCCTCTGTATCTGAATTAGAATTAATGAAATTATGCCATAAATTTGTTTTTACACTACTGACGGGCTGGACTGGAATGCTCGTATCTATAACTGCCTGGTGTTGCTCTACTTGTTCTACTGGCTGGCGTCTGGGTTCGCGGATTTTTGGCGACGCACACTCTGAAGCTGACGAGGCTGTGTGCTCGCCCTGCCGTTTTTTTGCTGACATTTTTCGCAAGCGGGTTTGTAAATGTTTGGAATGCCACACCCATAGCAAAAGATCTTGCGTTTGGATTCGCAATCCTGGTACCGATGTCCTTCCTTATGGCAGTTCCAACATACCAAGGCCAACGCTCCTATTTCGCCTTCGCCCTCCACTTCGGAAAACTCCGTTGCGTCATCCGACATGTGCTCCTCCACCAACTCAGCCACTTGCCTACGGAAAGGGACACTCTTTTGATAACCATAGTTCCGTCTCACGTCATCCAGGAAACTCTCTCTTCGTCTGCATATTTCCCTGAGCTCACCAACCGAAGTTATGTTTATATTGAGCAACTCGTGCCTTACTTCGGGCCTCAAATTCCTTCGCAGTATGTCTACCACAGACTTTTCTGACAAGGGAGACTCTAAACTATCCATTAACTGGACTATGGCATCATAAAAGGCATCGAACCCTTCTTTTTCTTTCTGCTTCCGGTCCCTGATCGCCTCTCGAATGTCCACATCCGTGCGAGTGTCTCGGAACTGTTTCCTTAATGCCTGACAAAGCAAATCCCATCGTACTACTATCACTGACTTATGAAACCTCCAAAAGAATTCCCGAGCCTTTCCGTCAAAGAGGATGCTAGCGTTGCTACATAGCACCGCAAAGTTGCTTTCCAGCGTTGAATGGGTGAGAGCTTCTACTCTATAGATAAAATTATCAACGCTAATTCCTTCCGCATTCCCGCTAAATCGTAGCTTCCAACCATTCATAATGTGTTCGACCTTGTCCGGCCTTTGGGACAGGTCGGAAGCTAAACTTCTAGGAGTGTCTCTGCCCTCTCTGTAAAATCCTGCCGACTCTCGGCCTCCACCTGCTTCCTGACCCTGCGAACTATGGTCTGGAGCTATATTTCGAGTATGTTGATCCCGGCCAGTCAGTTGAAGATGAGCAGCGACATTGGTTTGTATTATTTGCGCCATCTGCTCCGACAACTGGGTTAAAAGGTCGTTTTGCATGGATCGCACTGCTTGGGTAATCATGATTCCTATATTCCCGCCATCAACTGAAGCTGAACCTGGATTATTATTTGCTGATCCCGTCGCTGGGGTGCCTGAAGCTTTTTCTTTCCTTCCTACCTGCTGTTTGGCGGTTTGCGTGCCCGAATCCGATTGCAAGTCAAAAGTGACTCTTCCACAGCTGGGACATTTAGCATTTTCCTTCGAGTAGGGGACGATACAAGCTTTATGAAATTCGTGGCCACACCTGGTCTTGTATAACTGCAGGGATCCAAACTCTTCCCCACACAGAATGCAGACGGACGGATCTACAGGTTCTCCCTCCATTATTAATTCCCTTCGGCACGTCAACTAGCTTTTTCCTTCCCAGCGCTCACAATTCTTTGCCGGTCGATGATCTATCTCAACCGAAACAGCTGTTTCGGCGTTCTAGGAACTTTTTTTTTTTTTTGTGACACTCAAAAAAATAAAAGCTCTTTGCTTACAGCTTGAGGAATTGAGACGCGTTTGTAGCTGATAATAAAACATAAAACAATTTATAAATAAAAATAAGAATAATATTTTGTGAAAATCGCAATATATAAAGAAATAAAAAAACATTTATTCGCCTTCAAGCATAGCTTAGTTCCCCTGAAAAAAAATCTTATCGGAACTGGTGTGAGAAGAAAGAAAAAAGATAATTTACCGCTGCTTGTGCCGTGCTAATCAGCACTAGCAACAACAACCAAACGTTTTATTGCTTTGGCGCGCCGATCCGCAAGACAAAAACAACGACTGCAAGCTCGAGTGCGAGTAGATCGAAGCTAATCAGTTTCGTCTTCATTACTCTCCTTCGCACTCTTGCTTCCGCGGACAGGTATGCTGGTTTTCCATCACCCGTGGCCAGGCAAACTCTTATTAAAGATTTTGTTCTGTATTTCCAAGCGTTTGATGGCTAGCTCTGCCGCATGACTATTGCAAACTATGGATAGGTCTTTGCTAAAACTCGTTATTCGTGGTCAGGGTAGACTTATCTAAAGACTTCTTCCCTGCTTTTCCAAAGTCTAACTAGTTGGGCTACGGACTCCATTACTGTAGGGTATTTAATCGCCTACTAAGCTCTACGTCCTCAGCCGTGGCTTGTCGATCGCTGCTAGCAACTTCTCAACAATAAATCCTATGCGACTGACTTGCAAAATTTAGCTGACTATGTCTTCTTCCATGTCTTCGGTATTCTGTCCCAGATGCTGCAGCAACCGTAGTTTGAGAATAAAAGCGAACAAACGTATATGCCTCTCTTCTCAAGCCCACTACATATGTATGTACATCGTTTGCCAAAAAAACCGAAACTGTTTTTGATGTGTGTGTTTCTGCGATATTGTTGACCACATCGGGATGCGGTTCTACCAATTATTTTGGATCCCATTGTTGGGCGCCACTAACTTTATAATAATGAAATTAATAATTACTTATAACTGTAACGAACCAGGCTGGGTGTTGGGGAGTGGGAGAAGGGTGCACGCGGTTATTCCCGGCTGGGATGCTCGTCGGCTAATTGGGGTGGTGATCTTGCCCTCCTCTCACCTAATGCCTATCCTCATTATTACGAAGTTATAATTTATGCGTGCTACGACGAGAGTTAAGGTGGACCTAAAATTGCCTGAACACATAATTGGCCCTTTCTCCGACCTGTCCCCGAACGCTTTTCCTCGCCTCAGATCTCGTTGAGGGCGGATTGACCCTCCCTACCTTGGCCATTCCTAGGTCGCAATTTATATGGAATGACCCCTCTGCGTCGTTATGGGATCCTCAGGGGCATTTGGCTAGCCGAAGGCAAAAAAAACTGTGAACTAAAACATTATAAAATTTATTGAATTATGATTAAAAACTGAGCGATTCCTAAATTAAAACTAAACATAACCCAAAAAAATACGCATAAAAGTAAAAGAATAAAGAAAAAAAAGAATATCAATAAAATGGCTTAATAATGATGCGGAATATAGCTAACAATTATTTCGGGATTCATGTATAAAGACAGTCAACAGCCAGACCGAAAGGGGGGGGAAGAAACGGAACAAACAATAGGGGGAAGTATGTAATTATTTAAATCTCTCTCTTTTTTTCTTTCATGACTGGAATTGTCAGGGCTAAATTCTCTTGTACTTCGTTCTCACTCACCCGATGATCCGCATATCCACCGCCGAAAGCGCTTCCCGGAGAAGATTTGGACCTGTAAAGTGAACTCCGATCGGGAGTAAATCAAAGGCACACAGAAAAAAACTCACTCACAAATCCAACTCTTTGCTCGCTCCACTCTTACTTTGGGAGACTCATTCCACTCGGGTACAAAAAAAACTCTCTCTGCCCTTTCTTTTTTTTCCTTTGCTCTCGCCTGCCCTTCGCCGACTGTCGCAGACTTTAACGCAAAAAAAACTAACAAAAAAAATATTATTTAACTTATTAAATTATTAACACTAAACACTTAACACTGAAACCTATTATTATTGCAGATCTCTGCCATTCCCGGTTCCTTTTAGCTTTTCTCCCCTCCGCGTTCACTTCATCGTTCCCTGGGACGGTGCCCGACGATGAAATCACTCGCGAAGCCACTCGAAAGACCCCGCCAGATCTCGGACTGTTCTTGCTTGCGCTCTAGCTACGCTATATAGCCCTGCCTTGGCTCGCTCTCCAACTAGATGATTGAGTTTTTTTTCTTCCCCAAAAACCACTCAACTCCCGCTAGTGTGTCGTCGGTGCCCGTGTACTTGGGCCTGCAAACTTTTTCACTACTGCTTCGGCTGCTCCTCTGGACCCCTTTTGGCGTCCCTCGGATGCTCGATCTCCTCGACGCCTCGCGTCTTTGGATCCGCGAAGCTGATCCGGGCCGGTTTTGCAACGAAAATACGGCGACGCGGCGTTCCTCTTTTGCAGTATCCACTGCGCCAATGGCCGGTCCTACACGGATGAAATTATCTAACTAGTTTGTCAAATCATTCTTTACCCTTCTCAATCTTACCTAGCTTGGAAAAACTAATGCCGGAATGACTCAAGCTCTTCTCCTCCCGCCGCGATTACTCGTTTTTTTTTTAAGCACTTAGAAAAATTACTTGTTTGCTGCTGACAAAGAAAACGAATGCTCGGGTCGAGCGCCAAAACGGGAAGAGATCGAAGCCAAGCCCCTCAACAAGCTACAACCCTCGGGCCCTTTCAAAGGACAGGGTGAAATGCCAGAGAAAGTTGACAATCCAAGCTGTTAACTCTATCACCATTTCCTATGCCACTTTTCGTGACCTCCCAGACCTAGCCCATAGAGGGTGTTTGCTCTGCCACGGCCATTACGGTGCCGACCACTAGATGGCGCTGCGAAATAGATCTCTCGGCTGATCCAAGCGTTACAATCTCAATGTGTACTAGACCATTGGATTTTACTACTCCTTGTCTAATGCCTTGAATACTTATGTAAAAGACAGGGTATCAAGTAGTTAGCACTATCCCAGCTAAATTAACATTTGAACTTAAGATACCATCGATAAGACCTAAGCGATATAACCAGACGTAATTGATATTTAAAAGAGCTAATCGATAGGGGGTTATCGATATGGCAGTCGGTTGTTGGAAGTAGAAGCGAAAAGTTGAACAAAAAGTGGGAAGAACAGACTCATTAATTACACATCTTAGATCATACACTTTGTACTCTTATTCGAAAAACACTATTAATAAACGATACATTATTATTAATCTTGCATTTGGGGACTCGTCCGCGTCGAATACAGAGCTCGGAGTGTGTGAAAAAAAAAACAGAAGAAAGCAGAAGCTGGTGCAAGAAGAGGATTGTTGAAACGTTGTTAAAGTTGTTGTTTGTAGCTACATAAAGTTGTAAAGTTGTTGTTGGTGGCTATAAACATTAAGTTGAACAATCCAAATTCTGTGAGCATAACAGTAGACACGTAGTTTAATAAAAGATCGGTCGTTTAATTCGGTTGGAAAATTGTGAAATTCATAGTCGCGCCGCAGCGTCGCCTTGTCCGTGCGCAGTACGTACATAAGCAGAAAAAACACGCAAAGACACGTTGTGTGTGATACACACTGATAAACAGAAAAGACAAGCACTCGTCGGGTACACAGACACAAGTCGAAAAGAGCCGCAAAATGATGCAAACACCGCCGCCGTTGCACTGGAAAGAGAGAGAGAAGGAAGAAGCTGTACCAGGAACGTCGCGCCCGAGTGCAAACGAGATGGAAGATTTTGAAAATGCGGAAAACAATACTGAGGACAAAATTGATCAAATGATAAAGCTGCTAAGTTTGAAAGTGCTTTGCGATGAGCAACGAGAAATCCAAATGTAGATCGCTCCAGATAATTTTACAAAAGTTGTGAGCGATTGTAATGGAAAATCGGTTCCCATAGAAAAATGGTTTGAGATTTTCGAAAAAAATGCCGACGCATATGAGCTTACTGAAAAGCAAAAGTATGTACAGGCCAGAGGAAAAATGACCGGTGCAGCTAAGCTTTTCCTTGAAGCTGAATGCGTGTGCACCTATGAGGAACTCAAGAACGTATTATTAGATGAATTCACATGTAGCTATAACAGTGCAGACATTCATAAGCTGCTGCAAGAAAGAGAGAGGAAGAGTAGTGAGTCGATGCACGAGTACTTGCTGCAGATGAGAAAAATAGCAGCAGTCGGACATGTTGAAGACGCGGCTGTTATAAGCCATATTGTGAACGGTCTGGACATAAGAAACGAGTATAAGTATGCCATGTATCGCTGTAAGACCTTCAGGGCCTTGAAAGAAGAGTTCGATATCTATGATCGTTTGAACATATCGGAGAAGAAGGGCAATAAAGAACAGCATAAAACGAGTTTCAAGCAGCAAAGTGGGCAAAGCGGTAAAAAAGAATATTGCTATAACTGTGGATCAGGAGAACACAAACGCCGAAACGAAGTGTTTTAAGTGCAATCAGAATGGTCACATTTCGCGTAACTGTCCTTATGAAGCTGATAAAGTTGATAAAGTTCGCGTCATTTTGGATCGCAGTCGCATGAAAAAAATTCAAATAAACGGCATTGTAGTTGACTGTCTTGTGGATACAGGGTCAGATGTAACCATAATCAAAGAAAGTATGTTGAAGACCATGAAAAACGTTAAACTTTTGAAGTGCACAACTATGTTGCGCGGTCTGGGTCAGATATCAACAAAGCCTGTTAGATACTTTAATGCAGAAGTTACCGTGGATAAGTTGCAGACCACACAGAAGTTTTTAGTAGTCCCCAGTAGCCAGATGGATTTCGACGCACTTTTGGGGCATGATTTCATTAAGAAGTTCCGTTTCGTCGCTGATATGCAAGGATACACGTTTTGAAGCTTGACGCAGATCCTGTGCCAACAGATGAGCATGCTCTTATATATAATGTAACTGAAGAGTCATCCTTTGTAGCTCCGCCGCAATATCAAAAAGACGTTGAACAGATGATAAGAAACAGTTACCAAATGCCCACAGAAGTTGCAAAGCAGTCTCCAATCCAACTGAAGATAGTTCCCGACGGAGTAATCAAGCCGTTTCATCACTCACCGAGTCGTTTATCAACAGACGAAGCCAGTGCCGTAAAGAAGCAAGTCGAAGAATGGATCGAGCAAGGAATCGTGCGCAAGTCGTCTTCAAATGTAGCGAGCAGAGTTGTCGTCGTGAAGAAAAAAGGTGGTACACTTAGAGTTTGCGTAGACTACAGGAAGTTAAACAGCATGGTATTGCTGGACTGCTTCCCAGTCCCGATCATGGAGGAAGTCTTGGAAAAGCTGCAGTCGGCTAAGTGGTTTACCATAATGGACCTTGAAAACGGATTTTTCCATGTGCCTATGGAAGAGCAAAGAAAGTCGTATACGGCCTTCGTCACAAAGGAGGGATTATTCGAGTTTAATAAAGCGCCTTTCGGATTCAAGAACTCGCCAGCTGCGTTCATTCGGTTCGTAAGCTATATTTTTCAAGAATTAATCAACTCTGACATTATGCAGCTTTATATGGACGACATAATTGTTTACGCCGCGTCGCCCGAGGTATGCATGAGGAAGACGAAGTTGGTTCTGGAGACAGCTGCGCAGTTTGGCCTAAAGATCAAGTGGAAGAAATGTAGCTTCATGCAGCCACGCATTAGCTTTCTTGGCCATATCATTGAGGACGGGAGAATCTGGCCCGGCAAAGAGAAGACAGCAGCTGTCAGTCGGTTTCCTACGCCCAAAGACATTAAAGCAGTTCAAGCATCTGGGACTCACAGGCTTTTTCAGAAAGTTCATCCCTGGCTATGCACAAGTTGCCCGGCCGCTCACGAATCTACTCAGGAAGGAAGCAGTTTTCAACATTGGCGAAGCAGAGCAACAGTCGCTACAAACCTTAAAGAATCTGCTTGTAATCGCACCTGTATTACATTTATACTCACGAGAAGTGCCAACGGAACTCCACACGGATCCAAAGAAGGTTTCGGAGCAGTTTTGTTGCAGCAGTTTGATGGCAATTTCCACCCGATTTACTATTGGACTAAAAAGACTACACAAGCTGAGTCCAAACGTCACAGTTACTATTTGGAGGTCAAAGCTGCATACCTCGCACTCAAGAAGTTTCGTCACTACCTGTTGGGAATCAAATTTGATCTTGCCACTGACTGTGCGGCGTTTAAGCAGACAACAACGAAAGCAGATATACCCAGAGAAGTTTCCAAGTGGATTCTGTATATGGAGGACTTTACATTCAAAGCAGTACACCGCCCAGGGGACAGAATGAGACACGTGGACTGTCTCAGTCGTTTTCCGCAGACATGCATGTTCGTGACGACGGAGCTAACAGCTCGGATAAAGAAAGCACAGCAGGATGACGATTTCATCAAAGCCACAGTTGAGATCCTGAAGCAGCACCCATGACAAGACTACAAGCTAAAAGGAGGTCTTCTCTTCAAATCTGTAAATGGCAATGACGTATTGGTGGTTCCAAGGCTGATGGAAAGGGAAATCATTCAAGGATCGCATGAAGTTGGTAATTTCTCCACAGCGAAGACAATGCACTCAGTTCAGCAGCAATACTGGATTCCGCACCTTGAACGGAAAGTAAATAAGTTGATTACTAACTGTATCAGTTGTATAATTTTCAGCAAAAAGTTGGGCAAACAAGAAGGCTATCTTCATTGCATTGACAAGGGTGACACACCACTACACACGCTGCACGTTGATCATTTGGGACCAATGGATGCGACAGCCAAGCAATACAAGTACATTTTTGCTGTGGTAGATGCATTCTCCAAGTTTGTATGGCTGTTCCCAACTAAGTCAACAGGTCACGAAGAAGTTGTGAAGAGGCTGAGCGATTGGTCATTTGTGTTTGGTTTTCCCAAGCGCATAGTCAGCGACAGAGGAGCAGCGTTTACATCCAACGCATTCAGCGAGTTTCTCAACGAGAACAAAGTCGAACATGTGTGTACAACGACAGGTGTGGCGAGAGGCAACGGTCAGATTGAGCGGGTGAACCGTTCAATTTTGGGTATCATCGCAAAGCTTTCAGCTCAGGAGTCAACGAAGTGGTACAAGCATGTGCCACAGGTCCAGATGGCGATTAATACGCATGTGCATTCTACGTTGAAGTCGTCGCCATTCGAGGTCATGTTTGGGACAAAGATGCACAGACAAGCTGAAAGTCGACTATTGGAGGTGCTCAACGAGGAGTTGGTTACGCAGTTTAACAACGAGCGCCAAGAACTGCGGGACCAAGCGAAACAAAAACATTGAGAAGGCGCAAGAGGTATACAAGCGCAATTATGATAAAAACGACGAGCTGAGCACGGCTACAGACTAGGGAGACATGGTCGCGATCAAGAGGACGCAGTTCGTCGCAGGACGCAAGTTGGCCAGCGAGTATCTAGGCCCATATGAAGTCACAAAGGTAAAGCGGAACGGTCGCTACGACGTCAGAAAGGTTGCTCATGTCGAGGGGCCAAACATCACCGCAACGAGCAGTGACAATATGAAGCTATGGCGTTTTGTCTCAGAGAACGAGGATATATTATCATCTGGGACAGATGAAGATGAGCAGGAGGGCCGAATGTAAAAGACAGGGTATCAAGTAGTTAGCACTATCCCAGCTAAATTAACATTTGAACTTAAGATACCATCGATAAGACCTAAGCGATATAACCAGACGTAATTGATATTTAAAAGAGCTAATCGATAGGGGGTTATCGATATGGCAGTCGGTTGTTGGAAGTAGAAGCGAAAAGTTGAACAAAAAGTGGGAAGAACAGACTCATTAATTACACATCTTAAATCATACACTTTGTACTCTTATTCGAAAAACACTATTAATAAACGATACATTATTATTAATCTTACACTTATTATATTTTCTTTTTGTATATCTTTGAAGACATCTGAATTTTCTTTAATAAGCGAAATATCCGCTCCTGTATCTAGCAAAAATGTAAGTTTAGTATTTGTTGTTGTGTTTTTCCCAGTTGCCCCATAGTTGTTGTTGGGCTGTCTGGGCAAGTGTCTCCGTCAACGCTGCAACTCTCGTGTTCTATTACGCGACGAGGCATGTGCTGTATTTGGTTCATATGAAAATGTTTAAGCTCATTGACCCGCTGTAGGGTCGAGAACCAAATGCAGAGGGAGGGGTATCCGGCTGGATCGGATAACTACTCCCCCCCTTGAGCAGTCGCCGTCCCCGGCGCACTTAGTCTTGCCATTAATCCATTGATTTGCCGGGCGTCGCGCTTCTTCGTCAAATATAGTCTGAGCATGGCCATGCCACATACTAGGCCACAAATAACTAGTCCTAGGCAGAATGCAAAGATTGGTCTGGAACGTGAGGACACCTCTTCCTTTATCTCCTTGATGAAATTGAGGTTCTCCTCGCTCAACTGGTGGAGGAATGGCAGGCTCAGCACCCTTTTATGCTCGGTAACATTTAGCAAAGGTGAAGATGCAACTCCTGGGTATCGGCACTGAACGTTTTTGCGATTCTGATACCGCGAACCATTTATGACGGCATAATCGTTGAACGTGATTAGATGCGTCCCTGAAATGTTGAGCGCCGCTCTGCCGTCGAAACTTACTGCTGCTGGGTGATCGTTGATGATAATGATCCCGTCGTCGACCAGTGTGATGGTGCTGAAGTGGCTGGGTTGCGACTGGCAGTGGGCCACGCCACCAGAATATAATCCTTGGGCACAGGAGTCCTTTGTCGACGCTTCGCAGAATGTTGTCGTGGTCGTCTGTTTGCAGTCCGACACTGTAACTATCTGGTTGTTGCAGTCGGCGACGATGTTATCGTCCAGTCGAAGGATGGTGCCGTTGTGGGCGACCGGGAAAATAGTTATCTTTTTGCAAATGTACTTAATTTTAGAGAATTGAATGACAAAGTGTATTATGCTATTTGATTGAAAAACTTTGATTTTAGATACTTCTAAAATGTTAGTTACGATAACATTGGTGAGCTGATTAGAGAAAATAGAATTCAAGTCGTCATGGTCTAATATGACCGGATTGATTACGTTAACTTTTGCGAGGGAAATGGTGAGCATGAGATTACTTAGTTCGGATGCCAACATTCTGTTCCTAGCCAGTAAGGTCCCGTACAGGTGAGCCGAGTCAATTTGCTTTCCCTTTGCTGCCTCTAGCAATTTATTGACTGTGTCTGTTAAGCGGTTGATTTGCTCCTGAGATTTAGAATTTATGCATATCTGCCTGTTATTTGATTCAATAAGTTGGGCCTCGTTTATTCGTATCTTTAGTTGGCTGAGTGGAACGCTCACGTATGGGCATAGGGGCATTACCTAAGATTGTCTTTGTGCACAACCCTCCCCCTAATTAGGACCGTTGTCCCCAAGTCCGCTTCTACCGTTTCTTCCACGTACAACGGGGTTAGTTTATTTCGAGGCGTCTGTTGGTTTTCATTAATACCTTATCACCTATTCTAAAACTCTGTTCTGACGCGATTGGTTGACCTGATTGTTCTGCACAATCTGAGCTTTCCGTACCCTGTTCTGTACCTCGCTGTGAAAGTCTGCTGCAGCGGCGTTTAAAATATCTATCGGCTTCTTGTTGGTTACCGAGTGTACCGACCTGTTGTACTCCACTGTTGCCTGGAGGAAAAGGTCGACTGTGTCGACGATTCCCTTCGCTATCTTGAGGCATCTCGCGATTTCCAACAGAGTACTATGGAATCTTTCAACTTGGCCGTTTGAAGTGCTGTGGAGGGGAGGAGCATTAACAATGTGGGCTCCGAAATTGTTTCGCAGAAGTGACCTGATGGTTTCTGAACTCAGCGATGTCGCAATTCATTCATTGTCGCAATATATTTGTCTAGTGTTGGGGAAAATGTTCATAAGTTGCAAGAGTGGAGCCTTTATATCCGCAATCGTGCGGGAAGCTATCGATTGTACAATGGCAAATTTCGAGAATTTGTCCACGCATGTTAGGAAGTACTTCCTATCTGTTGAAAAAATGTCGACGTGAAGCATTTCTCCAGTGAACGAAGGGACTGGCGTTGGTCCCAGCTCCTGTTTTTTTGGATGCCTATCGTACTTTGCTCTAGAACAAATCTTGCAATTCATGACTACCTCGCTTGCGAGTTTAGTCATTTTTGGGAAATAGTAATCGGCCAAGACCTTTTTTACGTTTTCATGAGCAGCTCTATGTGCTCGATTGTGTTCGATTGTGACAATCTCCTTTCTTTCATTTTCATTGAAAATGTCTGTGACCAGATTCTTGCAATGCCAGAACTTGGTCGACGGAAAGGCGCGTACTAGCACATGCTGAATGCAGGCTAGATTGCGTTTACAACCAGTGAGCGCATTTTTGTCCGTAAAATTTATTATATGTCGCGTTTTTTCCCCGAAAAGAATAAACATCTGCTTTAGAGGAAAACACGCCGCTTCTAGGACGATTTGATTCCTAAAACAATTGACAGGTTTGTCTGTGTGTATTGTCGCTGCGTCAGATTGTGGCGCGCTGTCTTCCAATGCATTGATGTTTTGTCGAGACAATGCGTCTGCAACATGGTTTTCTTTGCCTGGCTTATAGAAAAGCTTGGCACCGAGCTCGTCAATGCGTGCCTTCCAGCGTTTTATTTTAGAGTTAGGGTTTTTTCGGAAACCGCAAACGTGAGTGGCTGGTGGTCAGTGAACACATTAATGTCCCTGACTCCGTAAATGTAGTGACGAAGCTTCCCCAAGGCCCACACAATCGCTAAAAGCTCGCGTTCATTGGTGGCGTAGTGACGCTCACCGCTCTTTAGTGTCCTTGAAATCATAGTTATTGGGCGGCCGCCTTGTGAAACGATGCCATAGGCAGAGGCGTCGGTCGTTAGGTCGAACGGTTTTTTGTAATCTGGGTACATCAATATTACGTTTTCTGATGCCAGAATGTTCCTTAATTTCTGAAAGGCGTGTCGTTGGACCTCGCTCAAAATGATAGTGTTTTTTTTTTTATTTGTATTTGCTGATGGACCCATTTTCCCCTTTTAAAATTTCAGAAAGCGGTCGGGCAATTGACGCGAAATCTTTCACGAAGCATCTGTAGTAACTTGCCAGGCCCAAGAATGATCTTAGGCCGAACAACGTTGTTGGCTCGACGTCCTCCTGGATGGCCTTCACCTTCTCAGGGTCCGTCCTCGTGCCTTCGTTAGTCACAATAAAGCCGAGGTATTCCACGCTCGTCTTAAAAAAATTGGACTTCTCTCGAGCGACTCTCATGTTGGCGTCATAGAGGCTTTTCAGCACCCAGTCGACGTGTTTAACATGATCGTCTTGAGACTTGGAGAAAATAATTACGTCATCGACATAGACGTAGCATGTTTTGCCGATTTCTTCGCGCAAAACATTGTAACGAACCTAAAAGGGTTCGTTACAACTCCTATCAAGATACACACTAAGATAAGATATTAAATATGTTACATCAGAATCCCATACTTTTCTTTAGCCATAAGCCGTACAGCCAGGTTCGACACACGCCGACTGTTAATGTGTGTGTGTGTGTAGGAAGCTGGGTTGCATACGGTACATAAACCGTCTACAGTTTGGTCGTCGCAACTAGAACTTGAACCAGTTGGACTGCGGAGTGGGTATCCTACGGTGCGCAAGGGAGGGTCTGAAGACACGGCGACAGCCTCTGATGATTGCGATGGAAGATGAGTGACAGGCAGTTATGGTACTGTTTCTGATACTGACTTTATTGATAAAATTGATTCTTATTTATAGGTAACAAAAGGTGAGGTAACAAAAGTGCTGAGTCTGTAAAATATATGTTTTGTGTATTATGGATAATTTTAGTGTCTGGTGGGCAATTGCGACATTTTGATGGTCAGCAATTGCACCACTGTCTTCGCCCTCTGCGGAGAGAGTGCATTGTCAGCAGAACTCACTGCAGTGGCTAGTGTGTTGTCGTGAGGTATTATATTACATGTGAAATATAAACTTTGTCACGGTGTTACTGTGTTATGCCGACGGGTATTATAGACTATTACTTAAGCATATTTCTGCAACTGAACATTCTCCCGGCCGTTGAAGCTGTGTTCAACCATCGTTCAAGTCGACGGCAAATCGGCGTGCAAGAGGGATAGGGGGTGATGACACGGCTGGATCGGGATTTGATGGCCTTGGTTTCCATAGTTGATACTTCTTCCGGAAAATGAAGGCAATGATCAATAGAATTGATATTGCTAGGGCTGCATAAGCAGCGAGTTGATGGTGCTGCACGGTGGTGAGATGGTGTGGCAGCTCTTGATGATTGATGGCTGATAGTTGCTGGCGTAGATCATCAAGTTCTTGAAGAAAATCTGACGTCTGGTTCTTCAGTTGCCACATTGGTGGCGAGGGTGATGTCTCCGGTGGGCTCACGTCACCAAACCGAGTGTAGGTCGATTTTACTTCGCTGATTGTGGTGCTGAAGGTGCTGATGCTTACTTCAGTATTGCGAGCAGTGCAACCAGGGGACATGGAGAGTAGACCAGTTCCTTCCAGTGTTATGGTTGACGGAACTCCGTTGCATACCGCTTGAAGTTTAGTTGTAGAATGCGTTGCGAAGATCCATCTATTTGATGCTGAGTTTTTAGCCACACCATGTCAGCCTTTGTGTGTGTTACCTGACACAGTGTTTCTGTTTTATTGTTAAACAGTTGAAACTCACAGCGATTGTCCACATTGAAGATCGTTTGATGGTCAAAGCAGATGAACTCCTCGTTGTGTACTTTAAGACAACGTCGGAATTCCTCTTGGGTAGTGCCCATGAACTGGTCTCGGTGGATGTTCACAGTTACTATGGTGGTTCTGAGGTCAAATAGACTCCAGCTTGTTGAATCCCAAAACGGAATTGGGATGATGCTGAAGACTTCGAGCTGAGCTGTTGAGACCAGCGGTAGCGTTAACTTGAAGATGACGTGTGTTGCAGTCGGGGTTCCTTCGGCTCGCATGATTCTGTATAGTTGAATCACCTCGTTCGTTGTGACCGGCAGCATTTGATCTTGTGGCAAATGATCCCGTATCTGGTCTAGTTGGTCTCTTAGTTGCTCGGGAGACACCAGCGTGGGGCTTATTCTCCGATGATGAATACCGATTAGGACATCAGATATGTCGGACTGCATTCGTTGGAGAGTTGTTGTGAGCAGGGTTAATTGTGCTATTAGTCCTAAGTACGCTTGAGTCAGATGATCGCTGTGATATGACCCTCTTTCTCGGTTGATAGTAGCCACATGCTGTTCCAAACTTTTTAGGCGATTATCAGTTGTTACTTTGTCTTTTCTGACTACGTTTATTGTCGCGTCGACAATTGATGTTTGGTTTTGGAGCAGATGTAGTAGAAAGTCTTCATTGGTTTTCACTTTCTCAATTACTTGAGTCATCTCTTCTGCGTATTTTGCGTCGAGAACACCAAAAAGACTGTTTGCTACATTTCCTATGATATCCAGCGGCGATCTGCGTTTTCGAGAGTTTTTCATTAAAACGCTTCCTGCTTGTAGCTCGTTATACACATGTTGAAAGTGTTGAACTATGGAGTTACATGCCGGAACATTTTTAGTTCAGGGCACATGTATCGTAACTCTGAAATTCCAGCAGACATTAGTTGCATGTCCTTCCAATATGGGTCCAAGTCATAGTATACGATCATGGTCCACTCAGACGTTGCTATTCTTGATGTTCCAAGTTTCTCATAGAATATTCCAGGCTTGTTTGCGAATTGTGTCACATTTATTGACTGTGACAATGCTAATGGAAGCATGAGCAACAGCACCAATAATGTTGATGTTAATGTAGGTGACAATTTTTTTGTTCGCTGTGTGGGTGGCTCATCAATCTTCGTAGTGTCACTGATCACGTCGGGGTCACCAAATGTTAATGTGTGTGTGTGTGTAGGAAGCTGGGTTGCATACGGTACATAAACCGTCTACAGTTTGGTCGTCGCAACTAGAACTTGAACCAGTTGGACTGCGGAGTGGGTATCCTACGGTGCGCAAGGGAGGGTCTGAAGACACGGCGACAGCCTCTGATGATTGCGATGGAAGATGAGTGACAGGCAGTTATGGTACTGTTTCTGATACTGACTTTATTGATAAAATTGATTCTTATTTATAGGTAACAAAAGGTACAAAAGTGCTGAGTCTGTAAAATATATGTTTTGTGTATTATGGATAATTTTAGTGTCTGGTGGGCAATTGCGACATTTTGATGGTCAGCAATTGCACCACTGTCTTCGCCCCTCTGCGGAGAGAGTGCATTGTCAGCAGAACTCACTGCAGTGGCTAGTGTGTTGTCGTGAGGTATTATATTACATGTGAAATATAAACTTTGTCACGGTGTTACTGTGTTATGCCGACGGGTATTATAGACTATTACTTAAGCATATTTCTGCAACTGAACACCGACTCTACAAAAACGCTGACCAAACACACCAGGTCACGCGGACCTCCCCTACACCGAACCAGACGGTCGGTCACGCGGCTTATCAGGTTCGCCGTCCGAGTCCATCCGCTACGGAAAGATGACACCGGCGCGACGAAAGCCGCAGAAAGCCCAACGTGGGAAGACGCCGCAGACACCGACCAAAGATTTCGAGCTACGCGAGTCTTCCCCTTCCCACCTCCAAGCTTAGCGGCGACTCAGTGCAGCCGTCCGGCGCCTGCACTGGACACCGTGAGAGCTCACAACACGCGCAGACGACGAAGGCGCCGAGGCGCCGAAATACGGATCCCACGGTCGAGGCAACACGCGATCATGGAGAGAATGAAACACGAGTCCTGCGCAGAGGTACGCCCGCTGACACGGCGGTAATAAACGTATAAATAAGCGCCGACTTGGACCAGAGGGGAGCTTACGCAGAAACCCGGCACCGAGTACGGACGTGATACCAAAACCTAACCGAGCTTAATTAGGAACCTGGCCGCGAGTGCAGACGTTAAATCGAATCTAAGAATCAGTGTTTTAAGTGTAAAGTAATACGAATAATAAAGGAAGATATCAGACTAAATACCCAAGTAACATCAACTGCGTAAGTTCGTTTCGAATAGCCCAAGCACCAACATCGTCCCACTCTGCCCCTACCTTCGTGCCACCACGAAGCAGTCCTCGCCGAACCCCGAACCATCTTCTCTACGACAGGCCGACCCCGACGCCTCCCTTAAAGTTCCATCCATTTCTACAAATTTCTTGTGGATTGACCCCTGGACGTGACTGAGCTTACCTCAGCCTGAAATAGGTCCGTCACAACATCATCGATTGCTCTCTGGAAAATGCTACCTGCATTTCGTAGACCATGTAACGAACCTAAAAGGGGTTCGCTACAACGCCTCTCCTCACGTATAATAATGCACATATCGTCATACGAACACCCCCCCTCCACGCGTAGCTGCTCGTCGCGCGCCAACTCCGATAACGCTGACCAGACACACCAGGTCACGCGGGGCTTCTCCTACTCCCGACCAATCAACCGATCAGACACCACCAACCGAGAAACGATGACACCGCGGAAGCAATGCTGCGCCGATCAGACACCGTCAACCAAGCTTGCGACAAACGCCCGCGGCGAATCCGCCAAATCGCCAAAACACAACAAGTAAACCAGGGCGAACCACGATCGCCGAATCGGCAAAAGCGAGCCCTACGCGGAAGCACCCGCAGCAACGGCAGGCGTATAAATAGACGCCAGCCAGAACCAGAAGGCAACTTACGCAGAACCCGGCCCCGAGCACGGACGTCGTACCAAGAACTTACGCAGAACCCGGCCCAAAGCGCGGACGTCGTACCAAGAACTTATGCAGAACCCGGCCTAGAACATCGACGTAGTATTCATCTAAGAGTTCAAGACAGTGCTAAGAGTATTTATAATAAAGTATCCAATTACCCAGATAATATCCACCGCGTAAGTCATTTCAAAGTAGCCGAGGCACTGACCCCACCCCACTCCACGTCCACATACACCGTTCGACACGCAACACTAGCAACGCCCGCCCAAGCCCCGATCCATCTACTCTACGATAAGCCACCCCGACGCCTCCCTTTGAAGTTCCATCACTTCTACAAATTTCTTGTGGATTGACCCCTGGACGTGACTGAGCTTACCTCAGCCTGAAATAGGTCCATCACAAGTGGCGCCCGAGCAGGGACTCAAGGGAACGTCCACGAGGGCTTGTGGAATAAAACCCCACGGCTACTAGAGGGACAAGGGAATACAACACGAAGAAGCCCCTACCTCGCACAATACCAACGGCACGAGTTGCGCAACGAGCCGACAGAGAAACGCAAACAGCGCCGTCACCCCCCCGAGGAGAAATTCGAAGCGTCAACCGCGAAGCTCGACACAGTGCCCTAGTGAAGGGAAAGCGCAAGCCCAGCGAAATAGCCCACTCAAGTAACGATCGGAGCGATGGAATCCCATACAGAGGAACAGCCCAGCGGGTATTACCCTGGAGACTTTGTCGCCAACCCAGGGGTGAGTACCGGCTGGATACACAAACGCCGCCGAGAGGAGCTGGAGTCCTTCGCGGAGGAATTCGGATTCAGCCGCGAGGGTAACGTGGAAGATTTACGGAGAAATTTCGCCGAACTAGTCGCCGGGCCCCTCGAACACGATGCCTGGGTCAGGTTGGCAGAGCTTGAGCGGCAGTACGCCAGATCCCCAGGACGAGCAAGATCGCCACAGCCCGACACCTCAGCGCTAACGGAGAAACGGAAGACAGACCCAGGATCGGCACCGAACCGATCACGATAACCGCAGCAGATCTCCCGAGGCCCCCGTCTCCAGGGCCAAGGCCTTCGCCCACAAGATTGATTACTAACTGTATCAGTTGTATAATTTTCAGCAAAAAGTTGGGCAAACAAGAAGGCTATCTTCATTGCATTGACAAGGGTGACACACCACTACACACGCTGCACGTTGATCATTTGGGACCAATGGATGCGACAGCCAAGCAATACAAGTACATTTTTGCTGTGGTAGATGCATTCTCCAAGTTTGTATGGCTGTTCCCAACTAAGTCAACAGGTCACGAAGAAGTTGTGAAGAGGCTGAGCGATTTGTCATTTGTGTTTGGTTTTCCCAAGCGCATAGTCAGCGACAGAGGAGCAGCGTTTACATCCAACGCATTCAGCGAGTTTTCAACGAGAACAAAGTCGAACATGTGTGTACAACGACAGGTGTGGCGAGAGGCAACGGTCAGATTGAGCGGGTGAACCGTTCAATTTTGGGTATCATCGCAAAGCTTTCAGCTCAGGAGTCAACGAAGTGGTACAAGCATGTGCCACAGGTCCAGATGGCGATTAATACGCATGTGCATTCTACGTTGAAGTCGTCGCCATTCGAGGTCATGTTTGGGACAAAGATGCACAGACAAGCTGAAAGTCGACTATTGGAGGTGCTCAACGAGGAGTTGGTTACGCAGTTTAACAACGAGCGCCAAGAACTGCGGGACCAAGCGAAACAAAACATTGAGAAGGCGCAAGAGGTATACAAGCGCAATTATGATAAAAAACGACGAGCTGAGCACGGCTACAGACTAGGAGACATGGTCGCGATCAAGAGGACGCAGTTCGTCGCAGGACGCAAGTTGGCCAGCGAGTATCTAGGCCCATATGAAGTCACAAAAAAAAAGCGGAACGGTCGCTACGACGTCAGAAAGGTTGCTCATGTCGAGGGGCCAAACATCACCGCAACGAGCAGTGACAATATGAAGCTATGGCGTTTTGTCTCAGAGAACGAGGATATATTATCATCTGGGACAGATGAAGATGAGCAGGAGGGCCGAATGTAAAAGACAGGGTATCAAGTAAAGTTAGCACTATCCCAGCTAAATTAACATTTGAACTTAAGATACCATCGATAAGACCTAAGCGATATAACCAGACGTAATTGATATTTAAAAGAGCTAATCGATAGGGGTTATCGATATGGCAGTCGGTTGTTGGAAGTAGAAGCGAAAAAGTTGAACAAAAAGTGGGAAGAACAGACTCATTAATTACACATCTTAAATCATACACTTTGTACTCTTATTCGAAAACACTATTAATAAACGATACATTATTATTAATCTTACACTTATTATATTTTCTTTTTGTATATCTTTGAAGACATCTGAATTTTCTTTAATAAGCGAAATATCCGCTCCTGTATCTAGAAAAATGTAAGTTTAGTATTTGTTGTTGTGTTTTTCCCAGTTGCCCCATAGTTGTTGTTGGGCTGTCTTAAAGGTCTCCGTCAACGCTGCAACTCTCGTGTTCTATTACGCGACGAGGCATGTGCTGTATTTGGTTCATATGAAAATGTTTAAGCTCATTGACCCGCTGTAGGGTCGAGAACCAAATGCAGAGGGAGGGTATCCGGCTGGATCGGATAACTACTCCCCCTGAGCAGTCGCCGTCCCCGGCGCACTTAGTCTTGCCATTAATCCATTGATTTGCCGGGCGTCGCGCTTCTTCGTCAAATATAGTCTGAGCATGGCCATGCCACATACCAGGCCACAAATAACTAGTCCTAGGCAGAATGCAAAGATTGGTCTGGAACGTGAGGACACCTCTTCCTTTATCTCCTTGATGAAATTGAGGTTCTCCTCGCGCCAACTGGTGGAGGAATGGCAGGCTCAGCACCCTTTATGCTCGGTAACATTTAGCAAAGGTGAAGATGCAACTCCTGGGTATCGGCACTGAACGTTTTTGCGATTCTGATACCGCGAACCATTTATGACGGCATAATCGTTGAACGTGATTAGATGCGTCCCTGAAATGTTGAGCGCCGCCTGCCGTCGAAACTTACTGCTGCTGGGTGATCGTTGATGATAATGATCCCGTCGTCGACCAGTGTGATGGTGCTGAAGTGGCTGGGTTGCGACTGGCAGTGGGCCACGCCACCAGAATATAATCCTTGGGCACAGGAGTCCTTTGTCGACGCTTCGCAGAATGTTGTCGTGGTCGTCTGTTTGCAGTCCGACACTGTAACTATCTGGTTGTTGCAGCCGGCGACGATGTTATCGTCCAGTCGAAGGATGGTGCCGTTGTGGGCGTCGGGAAAAAGTTATCTTTTGCAAATGTACTTAATTTTAGAGAATTGAATGACAAAGAGTATTATGCTATTTGATTGAAAAACTTTGATTTTAGATACTTCTAAAATGTTAGTTACGTTAACATTGGTGAGCTGATTAGAGAAAAAATAGAATTAAGTCGTCATGGCCAAAACAATGACCGGATTGATTACGTTAACTTTTGCGAGGGAAATGGTGAGCATGAGATTACTTAGTTCGATGCCAACATTCTGTTCCTAGATAAGGTCCCGTACAGGTGAGCCGAGTCAATTTGCTTTCCTTTGCTGCCTCTAGCAATTTATTGACTGTGTCTGTTAAGCGGTTGATTTGCTCCTGAGATTTAGAATTTATGCATATCTGCCTGTTATTTGATTCAATAAGTTGGGCCTCGTTTATTCGTATCTTTAGTTGGCTGAGTGGAACGCTCACGTATGGGCATAGGGGCATTACCTAAGATTGTCTTTGTGCACAACCCTCCCCCTAATTAGGACCGTTGTCCCAAAAGTCCGCTTCTACCGTTTCTTCCACGTACAACGGGGCTAGTTTATTTCGAGGCGTCTGTTGGTTTTCATTAATACCTTATCAAACTCTAAAAACTCTGTTCTGACGCGATTGGTTGACTCGATTGTTCTGCACAATCTGAGCTTTCCGTACCCTGTTCTGTACCTCGCTGTGAAAGTCTGCTGCAGCGGCGTTTAAAATATCTATCGGCCAATTTGTTGGTTACCGAGTGTACCGACCTGTTGTACTCCACTGTTGCCTGGAGGAAAAGGTCGACTGTGTCGACGATTCCCTTTCGCTATCTTGAGGCATCTCGCGATTTCCAACAGAGTACTATGGAATCTTTCAACTTGGCCGTTTGAAGTGCTGTGGAGGGAGGAGCATTAACAATGTGGGCTCCGAAATTGTTTCGCAGAAGTGACCTGATGGTTTCTGAACTCAGCGATGTCGCAATTCATTCATTGTCGCAATATATTTGTCTAGTGTTGGGGAAAATGTTCATAAGTTGCAAGAGTGGAGCCTTTATATCCGCAATCGTGCGGGAAGCTATCGATTGTACAATGGCAAATTTCGAGAATTTGTCCACGCATGTTAGGAAGTACTTCCTATCTGTTGAAAAAATGTCGACGTGAAGCATTTCTCCAGTGAACGAAGGGACTGGCGTTGGTCCCAGCTCCTGTTTTTGATGCCTATCGTACTTTGCTCTAGAACAAATCTTGTAATTCATGACTTTTAGTGCTTGCGAGTTTAGTCATTTTGGGAAATAGTAATTGGCCAAGAATTTTTACGTTTTCGAGCAGCTCTATGTGCTCGATTGTGTTCGATTGTGACAATCATATATTTCTTTCATTTTCATTGAAAATGTTCGTGACCAGATTCTTGCAATGCCAGAACTTGTTCGACGGAAAGGCGCGTATTAAGCACATGCTGAATGCAGGCTAGAGTCGGAAAATCACAGTGGATTGCGTTTACAACCAGTGAGCGCATTTTTGTCCGTAAAATTTATTATATGTCGCGTTTTTCCCTGAAAAGAATAAACATCTGCTTTGGTCGGGAAAACACGCCGCTTCTAGGACGATTTGATTCCTAAAACAATTGACAGGTTTGTCTGTGTGTATTGTCGCTGCGTCAGATTGTGGCGCGCTTTCTTCCAATGCATTGATGTTTTGTCGAGACAATGCGTCTGCAACATGGTTTTGTTTTGCCTGGCTTATAGAAAAGTTTTGGCACCGAGCTCGTCAATGCACGCCTTCCAGCGTTTTATTTTAGAGTTAGGGTTTTCTTCGGAAACCGCAAATTTTAGTTTGGCTGGTGGTCAGTGAACACATTAATGTCCCTGACTCCGTAAATGTAGTGACGAAGCTTCCCCAAGGCCCACACAATCGCTAAAAGCTCGCGTTCATTGGTGGCGTAGTGACGCTCACCGCTCTTTAGTGTTGTTTGAAATCATTGTTATTGGGCGGCCGCCTTGTGAAACGATGCCATAGGCAGAGGCGTCGGTCGTTAGGTCGAACGGTTTTTTGTAATCTGGGTACATCAATATTACGTTTTCTGATGCCAGAATGTTCCGGTTCTGAAAGGCGTGTCGTTGGACCTCGCTCAAAATGATAGTGGTTTTTTTATTTGTATTTGCTGATGGACCCATTTTCCCCCTTTAAAATATTTCAGAAAGCGGTCGGGGAATTGACGCGAAATCTTTCACGAAGCATCTGTAGTAACTTGCCAGGCCCAAGAATGATCTTAGGCCGAACAACGTTGTTGGCTCGACGTACCCTGGATGGCCTTCACCTTCTCAGGGTCCGTCCTCGTGCCTTCGTTATGTAGTACAATAAAGCCGAAATATATCCGCTCGTCTTAAAAAATTGGATTCTCTCGAGCGAGGATATCATGTTGGCGTCATAGAGGCTTTCAGCACCCAGTCGACGTGTTTAACATGATCGTCTTGAGACTTGGAGAAAATAATTACGTCATCGACATAGACGTAGCATGTTTTGCCGATTTCTTCGCGCAAAACATCATCGATTGCTCTCTGGAAAATGCTACCTGCATTTCGTAGACCACGTAACGAACCTAAAAGGGGTTCGCTACAACGCCTCTCCTCACGTATAATAATGCACATATCGTCATACGACACCCCCTCCACGCGTAGCTGCTCGTCGCGCGCCAACTCCGATAACGCTGACCAGACACACCAGGTCACGCGGGCTTCTCCTAACCCGACCAATCAACCGATCAGACACCACCAACCGAGAAACGATGACACCGCGGAAGCAATGCTGCGCCGATCAGACACCGTCAACCAAGAAACGATGACACCGCGGAAGCTTGCGACAAACGCCCGCGGCGAATCCGCCAAATCGCCAAAACACAACAAGTAAACCAGGGCGAACCACGATCACCGAATCGGCAAAAGCGAGCCCTACGCGGAAGCACCCGCAGCAACGGCAGGCGTATAAATAGACGCCAGCCAGAACCAGAAAGGCAACTTACGCAGAACCCGGCCCCGAGCACGGACGTCGTACCAAGAACTTACGCAGAACCCGGCCCAAAGCGCGGACGTCGTACCAAGAACTTATGCAGAGCCCGGCCTAGAACATCGACGTAGTATTCATCTAAGAGTTCAAGACAGTGCTAAGAGTATTTATAATAAAGTATCCAATTACCCAGATAATATCCACCGCGTAAGTCATTTCAAAGTAGCCGAGGCACTGACCCCACCCCACTCCACGTCCACATACACCGTTCGACACGCAACACTAGCAACGCCCGCCCAAGCCCCGATCCATCTACTCTACGATAAGCCACCCCCGACGCCTCCCCTTGAAGTTCCATCCATTTCTACAAATTTCTTGTGGATTGACCCCTGGACGTGACTGAGCTTACCTCAGCCTGAAATAGGTCCATCACAAGTGGCGCCCGAGCAGGGACCTAAAGGGAACGTCAACGAGGGTTTGTGGAATAAAACCCCACGGCCACCAGAGGGACAAGGAAATACAAACGAAAAGCCCGACGCGAAGAAAACGGCAGACCGCGCAACGAGCCGACAGAGAAACGCAAACAGCGCCGTCACCCCCCGAGGAGAAATTCGAAACAACCGCGAACTCGACACAGTTAGACACGGAAAGCGCAATGGAATCCCATGCGGCAACGATCGGAACATGGTCCGGTGGACAGCGGGTATTACCCTGGAGAATATGTCGCCAAACCAGGGGTGAGTACCGGCTGGATACACAAACGCCGCCGGGAGGAGCTGGAGTCCTTCGCGGAAGAATTCGGATTCAGCCGCGAGGGTAACGTGGAGGATTTGCGGAGAAATTTCGCCGAACTAGTCGCCGGGCCCCTCGAACACGATGCCTGGGTCAGGGTTGGCAGAGCTCGAGCCCCAGTACGCCAGATCCCGCAGCCCGACCCAAGATCGCTAACAGGAAGACAGCCCAAACTCAGCCTAACGGAGTTCCCGGAAGTCATTGACCCAGGATCGACACCGAACCGATCACGATAACCGCAGCGGATCTCCCGAGGCCCCCCGCCTCCAGGGCCAAGGCCTTCGCCCACAAGAAGGATCTTGCCGACAGCAGGAGGGAATGGCCCCACAGACAGCCATTACTATAGCCACGCCGCACAGATGGCGGAACGGATTCGGAAGTGGGGAATCCAGTTCGACGGGCAGGACGACCCACTGTCTTTCGTCGAACTGCTGGAAGAGCGTGCCCTCTCGTACGGGGTAGACATGAACTACCTGCCGCGAGCCATGGCGGAAATCCTCACCGACCGAGCCAACCGTTGGTTCCGCACCAGCCGACTCCAGTGCGCCTCATGGGCCGATTTCCGCCAGGAATTCCTAGCCTTTTACCTGCCCCCGGTACTTTGAACAATTGGAAGACCAGATCAAAGACCGCAAACAAGCGGTGGGCGAACCGTTCAAAGATTTCGTCATCGAGCTCCGGTTGCTCATGCACCACGCCGGGTACGACGATGCCAAGGAGCTTAGCCGGATCTACGACAACACCCTTCCGGCGTACCAACTGTACGTGCGAAGACACGAACTGAGAAGTCTGACGCAACTGACAATGTTGGCCACGGAGTTCGAGAGTATCCAGGAGCGAAACATACCGGCGACCCTCATCCCCCTCGACAACCACCATCAAGGTACACACGGCCAGCGGCACAACAAGTGCATAACGAAGGCGGGACGAATCGGGCCCAATTCGAAAGCCCCACTGGAACACCCCGGAAGTCGCAAGGAGGCCACACCAAGCCGCTCCTTCCAGCACAGGAGCCACGCATCGGATGATCACCCCCCAATCGTCAACCCACACGCGGCCTGTCGACGTTGCGGGAAGCTGGACATGCTGCCCGCGACTGCAGGAACCCATCCATCCTCTTTTGTTGGGAATGCGGTAAGCGCGGAACATGCACCGTGGACTGTTGCCGCCGGGACCAGTCGGGAAACGACTCGCGTCCCCAGCTGACACGGGAACAGCCGGGCACGACGCTCCCTCAGACAACCAACTAAGAAACCCGCTGCAAGTACGACGGCCGGATAGTGGCGAGAGTGACCATCGGAGGACGGCGCACGGAAGCCACGGTCGACACGGGGGCGTCCCGAAGTTTCATCAACGCCGACCTCGCCCGCCAGCTCGGCCGCGATAACGACCTGCGCGACGCATGCGTCCCGATACGCCTAGCCGACGGCTCAGCACGCGAGATAGCTCAGATCTTGCTGGCGCGCGTCAAACTAGATGAGCAAGAGGTACAGATGCCGCTCTTGGTACTGCCAAACATGCTAGAGCAAGCCATCATAGGGATGGATTTCCTGTGCGCCATCGAAACCACCATACAAGTGTGGCACCACGCGCCTCCATCTCCAAGGCTCCCGACGCCCCATCCCAAACACGCCGATGATCGCTGCCAGCCAAGTACACGCCCCCGGACCCACGAACTCGAGAGACCCCGCCGCCAACGAATTCCCCGACACGACACGAGACACGAGCACAAGGAACAAGGAACACCGAACCCACGGCCACGACGAGGCACACCAGCCCCAGGCCCACTCCGAGAAACCCAAAACCAAGCAAAGCAACGAAGAAAGCGAGCCGGTCTCCCGAGGGCACCGACGCGGTTCCACCAACGAAAGGAAAGGAACCCAGGACACCCCTCCAGAAGACAACCCGGCCCCAGCAACGTCGGCCGCCACGCAGCAGCCAGGCGCTCGAGGTACCACCTCCGACCGCCACCCTGGCCCACGAACGCGTCGACACCGCCCTCGACACGAAAACGACCCCTACGACACCGACCGACCCGCTACTCCCGCGTCCTCTCAGGCAGGAACCGGAAAGGCGATCACTGCCCCACGAGGCACCCATCGGAACCCCGACGCACCTGGAGCCGACACACCATCGATCGTCACCGACATCATGGAACGCCTCCCGGGCAACACCTCGTAATGGCGCCGGCATGCGGCCCAGCACCACGCCTGGAGCCATGTCGGTAACCTTCATCGCCCAAACTAGCGCTTGGTCAAACGCTACGATCGAGACCCGCACGTTCGTACATCACGCCTGAGTACAACGTCGCGCAAGCACCCCCCAGGACACACACGAGCACCCACATGTGTTCGACGCACCCGCCGTCGTCGCCAGCATAAGCGAATACACTCGCGAAGTCGAACCACCAAGCGCATTCGACACAACGATCCTCCCCGAGAACCCCGACCACACGTGCGACCCAGGAATCGACGAACCACCGGAGGACGATTCGGAACGAATCTCCGACCCATGGCCCCCGATGTCGCGCCGAAAATACAGGAATTTCTGGACGAGGAACTGCCAACACTCGCAGGCCTCCGAGGGGACGACGGACCTAACAGAACACACCATCGTCATGAGGGACAACCGACCCATAAAACAGCGGTACTACCCGAAAAATCCAGCCATGCGGCGGATCATCGATGAACAGGTCGACCAACTGATAGCAGAGGACTTAATCGAACCATCCCGAAGCCCCACAGCGCGCCAATCGTCCTGGTCCGCAAAAAAGGACGGAAGATGGCGCATGTGCGTAGATTTTCGGCAGCTAAACGAGCGTTCTATCCCGGACGCATACCCGCTGCCCAGGATCAACTACATACTAGAACGACTCCGAAATGCCCACTTCATCACGACCCTGGACCTGAAAAACGGTTATTGGCAGATACCGATGGCCCGCGACAGCCGGGAAGCCACGGCATTCACGATACCCGGCAGGGGACTATACCAATGGAAAGTGATGCCTTTCGGCCTACACTCCGCAGGGAGCCACTTTTCAGCGGACTCTCGACGCCGTTATCGGCGCGGACATGGAACCGTTTGCGTTCGCATACCTCGACGACATCGTCATCGTCGGGAAAAACTTCACGGAACACCTGAACAACGTGAAAGACGTTTTCGCACGACTACGTAAAGGCAAACCTACGGATCAACACGGACAAGTGTGCCTTTCTTCCAACGCCGGATAAAAATACCTGGGCCACATGATCAGCGAAGAAGGTATCCACACGGACCCCGACAAAATCGCAGCCGTAAAGGATCTGAGGCCGCCGACCAACCTGGAAGGAACTGCGACAATGCGTAGGCATGGCCGGTTGGTACCGCAGATTTGTCCCAAATTTCGCCACCGTGGTCCAACCAATGTCACTGCTGCTGAAGAAAGGGAAAGCATGGACATGGGGCCAAGAACAACAAGACGCCTTCGACGAGCTGAAAACACTGCTCACCACTGCACCAGTGCTCGCCTGCCCAGACTTTTAACGTCAAATTTTCCTGCAGACGGATGCAAGCAACCTTGGAGTGGGCGCAGTCCTCACCCAAGAGATCGAAGGAAAAGAGCGGGTCATCGCATATGTCAGTCGACGCCTCAACAAAGCAGAGGAAAACTACTCGGCCACCGACAAGGAATGCCGTCATCTGGGCAATCCGAAAACTGCGATGCTACCTCGAGGGCTACCGATTCAATGTCATAACCGATCACCTCGCACTAAAGTGGCTGAACACCCTCGAGAGCCCATACGGCAGAGTCGTACGATGGGCACTCGAACTGCAGCAGTACCAATACGACGTGCATTATCGGGCCGGCAACCAGAACGTGGTCGCGGATGCGCTTGTCAAGACAACCTTTGGAAACCCTCTCCCGCATCGAGGAGGAAGACAACACAGCATGCACCTGGCTCAAACAAAGGATCCAGCAAGTCCAAGACGAACCCCAGAAATACCCAGACTACGCGCATGAAAACGGACAGCTATACCGCTACTATCTAGGACACGGAGCCGACGACGATGACCACATACCGTGGAAACTATGCGTGCCTAAAACGGCCGAACGAGAGTACTCCGCGAATGCCATGATGAACCAACAGCAGGACACCTTGGCGTCCGGAAAACCATCCTGAGGATAACGCAACGATATTACTGGCCAGGACTGCACCGGGACGTGCGACGGTACGTGCAGGGCTGCGTAAGCTGCCAGAAGTTCAAGGCCACACAGCGCAAGGCCGTGGGCAGAATGCTCACACGCAAAGCCGAAGAACCCTTCGCCACCCTGTGTGCCGATTTCGTCGGACCATTACCACGGTCCCAAACACGGGAACACCATCTTACTGGTATTCTTCGACACTTTCTCCAAGTGGGTCGAACTGGTACCCCTCAAGAAAGCGACAACGGCAAACCTCGAACGAGCCTTCAGAGAACGAATACTGAGCAGCTTCGGCGTGCCGAAACTATTCGTATGCGACAACGGAACCCAGTTCACCAGCCGATCGTTTAAAACATTCCTGCGAACCGCAGGCGTGGAGCTACAACACACAGCCCCGTATTGTCCCCAAGAAAACCCGACGGGAGAGCCAATCGGACTGTGAAAACAATGATCGCCCAGTTCGTCGACGACCACCAGAATACATGGGACGAACTCCTACCCGAGATGACGCTCGCGATCAACTCAAGCGTCTCCGAGACGACCGGATTCAGCCCCGCTTTCCTCCTGCAAGGAAGAGAACCCCGACTCCCCGGCATCCTTTACGACGAAGTCACGCCCGGGACAGGGAGTACACCAGAGACGGCCACCAGCAAAGCGACGAGGCTGAAAGAAGTATTCGCCATCGTCCGGAACAACATCCAGAGAGCCAGCCAAGAGCAGGGGAGACATTACAACCTCCGCCGGCGACTATGGCGCCCCGCCATCGGGTCGTTGGTACTATTACGCCAACACCATCTCTCAAACGCCGCCGAGGGCTTTGCGGCAAAGCTAGCCCCTGAAGTTCGACGGCCCCTACCGGGTCAAAAGTTTCCCGTCGCCGAACATCGCCAAATTGCAACATTGCGAAAGCCGGAGACAAAAGTCGCAAACGTCAACGACCTAAGGAATTTCACGACCACGGTCGGGCAGAATCCCCGACCAACCGGAGAACGCTGACATCGAGGAGAGAAGCAACGTGACTGTAACTCGAGGCCCCGGTCGCGGTACCGCCGAGAAGCAAGACCCACGGTACCCAACCAAGGGGAAACAACGGCGATGAGATTCGAGCCCGGTGGCGTAACATCCCCAAAAACTAAAGCGAGGCGAAATACGCTACCGTCATACTGAGAAAACCCGCTGATGAGGCGTCGAAGGGCAACACCTAGATAAGCCTCTCCAGCGACCGCGGAAATACGACACCAAAATCAATAACAGACGACTCGAAGTATACCCATAATGCAACGCAGAAGAATGAAGAAAAGCTTCCTTCGCAAATATGGGTGCCGAAGAATGACATAAATAGCCACAGTTTTGGCTACCATAGATCAGTATATTTTCACCAAGAGTAGAAGCCATTGAAACCGACAACCTCAATCCGAGACCCACCCGATACTACCGATTCAACCGCTCCCGCCAAAGACATTTATCCTGCCCAGCCACCGCCGCACGGACATCTTGAGAAGCAAAACACCCAAAACACAAGAAAGATAAAACCAGGGCAAGGCCGCCATGGCCCTATTGGTCCTCCTCGCCCTCGCAACATGTGCACGCGACGGTCAGGTTGAATAACTACTCCGCCGGCCAGTTACGTACCAATCGTCGACGGGGATGTCGTCATCTGGGACGAGCCCGGATACTTGAGCCATACAACGAACGTAACGTCTTATGACGAGTACGTCGACGACCCAACGTACGATCGAAACGCTCAAAGTGAACCGGATGGCCTTAAACGTGATGCATGCAGATCTGGAGCGAATCAAGGATCTATTGGCCACCCTGAGGATCCACCACAGAGAGGCCAGAAGCATAAACCTACTCGGGACGGCGCTGAAAGTGATAGCCGGAACGCCCGACTTTGACGATTGGGAACAGATCAAGTTCAGGCAGAACCAACTAGTGGACGGAGAAAATAGACAAATAGAGATCAACACTAAGATCCAGGCCCGCCTAAATGAGATGACTGGGTTGATGAATCACATAGCGAAATCAGATGACGCGGAGGAAACTCTACTGGCGGAGAATGTCGTAGCTAAAAACCGGATCATAATCACAGACTTGGAGAACCTAATCCTGGGCCTGACATTAGCCAAGATCAAGATAGTGAGTCCGACCCTCATGGCCAGTACCGACATCAAGGAATTGAACGAACGGCATTTCGCCAACATAAGTTTGGTGGAACTCTTGGAAGTCTCAAACGTCAGCGTTTTCCAAGACGCCGACCTGCTACGCTTTCTGATAAGATTCCCACAACCCAAGCTTATCTGCAAGAAGCTACTCGTATTCCCAGTTCAACGCGAGAACAAGATCTTGGACTTCAGCGACGGGGAAGTAGTAGCAGAGTGCGGAACCAGAGTGCTCAACATCGGAAATTGTGAAACCAGCGTCGCTGCGACATTCTGCAAGGAACGCCGAATAACCACCTGCGCCCAGCAGCTGGTGGCCGGGTCCGTCGCACGCTGCGCCACACTACCCGGGCATTTGGACCCGGTAATGATAGTCGACCACGGCACGATCATCATCAACGACGCCAACGTGACTATAATCGACGATGCAGGAGTCACTCACGACGTCACGGGAACATACCTCGTCTCGTATTCCAGCCGAGTCGCGCTGAACGGGCATTGGCACATCAACCACTTGGGCGAGTCCAAGAGGAAAGCGATAGTGTCTGCCATGGCACGAGTCAATGTGACGGACCACCGAGAGAGGCTTAGCTTACCATTCCTACGGGAATTGAGCTTAAAGAATCTGAACCACATCGGCGACCTGCATGAGTTGCTGACAGTGAAGAGTACATCGTCGTACGTGCTCACACTCGTCACCGTCCTCCCCCTCTGCGTCGTCATTTGGGTATTGCACCGACGCCTCAAGGCAAGAATGCATGGACCTCAAAACACGGCCACGACGCCGAATGACCGGGACGATCGCCAAACACCCGCAACGCTACCCCGTCTTCAGGAAAAACGGTCAGCGACGATGCAGTCGGCCAGGCTATATTTGCCTCCGTACCAGGCGAGGGTACCAACGGACACCGTTCCCAGACCCCAAACAACGACGCGCGAAGTTTGAAGACGACCCGCCACCAAGCTACAACGACGACGACCCCTGCCACAGAAAACATGGAACACGACCCCGACCAAAACGGAAAAACCGAAGGAGAAAGAAGAAACACCTGTCAGCGAAAACAGGCCTGAGCCGGCCAAAGATCCAGTTGCTACCCGAAAATCACCGATAACGATTCTACGGGCTCCGGCTCCAGTGACATCGCCGGCACGGCGAGGGCTCTTTTCCGCGACCTCAGCGAAAAGCCCCGATAAATAGTGCCAGCGTCAGGTGCAAAGCCACCATAAGATCATCGACCGTCAAGATGAACGCCATGCCAGCACCCCAAAGGAAGGAAGGAAGCGAGACGCCATCCGACAGCGACACCGACGCCGAGGGACACGAGTCCGTCTCGGGAAGCGAGACGTCATCCGACATCAACACCGACACTGGGGACACGAGTCCATCTCAGGAAGCGAGACGTCGTCCGACAGCGACACTGACTCGGAGGACGAGTCCACCCACGACGTCCGGCCGATACTATGACCCGCCCCACCGTACTCTCGCCTCTGTCCGCCGGACAGCATCACGATCAAAGGAGGTCCGTCGGAGCTGCCCAACTACCAACAGGCTATGGACCTCCAGGCGTACGACCTCGGGTTCGCACCGTTGTCATTCTCCCCGATGGGAAACCGGATAGGAGAACTCACTGGAGACCTCGACGAAACCGACAATCCCGAAGGAGGTGCCAACCTCGGCGACGCTGCCAGCGATAACTCCAACTCCGATGGGCCACCGGAACTCGGCGAACCACCGGAGCTCGACGAACCACAAGAGCCCGATGGGCTCACCGAACCTGCGCGGGCGCCGCCCCAGCACCGCCACCTGGGGCTTACGGGCGTTCCCCTACGGCGAACGTACCACGCGCTGGGAAGACGTACCGACAGGCTGGACGACGAATACTAGCGACCAAATCCTGCCAGTGCACCTCGTGCAAGAGGTGCGCCGGCGATTAGAAACACGGGGACGGACCCTGTTTGACACCTGGTGGTGGGGGAGAACGCTACCGCGTCCACCGCCGCGCCCCGGAGATCGAATCTTCGTGACGCTGCTAGAGGAAGAAAGGGGAGGGTGTAACGAACCTAAAAGGGTTCGTTACAACTCCTATCAAGATACACACTAAGATAAGATATTAAATATGTTACATCAGAATCCCATACTTTTCTTTTAGCCATAAGCCGTACAGCCAGGTTCGACACACGCCGACTCTACAAAAACGCTGACCAAACACACCAGGTCACGCGGACCTCCCTACACCGAACCAGACGGTCGGTCACGCGGCTTATCAGGTTCGCCGTCCGAGTCCATCCGCTACGGAAAGATGACACCGGCGCGACGAAAGCCGCAGAAAGCCCAACGTGGGAAGACGCCGCAAGACACCGACCAAAGATTTCGAGCTACGCGAGTCAGATTTTCCCACCTCCAAGTTTAGCGGCGACTCAGTGCAGCCGTCCGGCGCCTGCACTGGACACCGTGAGAGCTCACAACACGCGCAGGACGACGAAGGCGCCGAGGCGCCGAAATACGGATCCCACGGTCGAGGCAACACGCGATCATGGAGAGAATGAAACACGAGTCCTGCGCAGAGGTACGCCCGCTGACACGGCGGTAATAAACGTATAAATAAGCGCCGACTTGGACCAGAGGGGGCTTACGCAGAAACCCGGCACCGAGTACGGACGTGATACCAAAACCTAAACCGAGCTTAATTAGGAACCTGGCCGCGAGTGCAGACGTTAAATCGAATCTAAGAATCAGTGTTTTAGTGTAAAATAATACGAATAATAAAGGAAGATATCAGACTAAATACCCAAGTAACATCAACTGCGTAAAGTTCGTTTCGAATAGCCCAAGCACCAACATCGTCCCACTCTGCCCCTACCTTCGTGCCACCACGAAGCAGTCCTCGCCGAACCCCGAACCATCTTCTCTACGACAGGCCGACCCCGACGCCTCCCTTTAAAGTTCCATCCATTTCTACAAATTTCTTGTGGATTGACCCTGGACGTGACTGAGCTTACCTCAGCCTGAAATAGGTCCGTCACAACATCATCGATTGCTCTCTGGAAAATGCTACCTGCATTTCGTAGACCATGTAACGAGCCTAAAAGGGGTTCGCTACAACGCCTCTCCTCACGTATAATAATGCACATATCGTCATACGAACACACCCCCTCCACGCGTAGCTGCTCGTCGCGCGCCAACTCCGATAACGCTGACCAGACACACCAGGTCACGCGGGGCTCTCTCCTACTCCCGACCAATCAACCGATCACCACCAACCACCAACCGATGAAACGATGACAATGCTGCGCCGGATCAGCAAACCAAGAAACGATGAGACACCGTCAACCAAGCTTGCGACAAACGCCCGCGGCGAATCCGCCAAATCGCCAAAACACAACAAGTAAACCAGGGCGAACCACGATCGCCGAATCGGCAAAAGCGAGCCCTACGCGGAAGCACCCGCAGCAACGGCAGGCGTATAAATAGACGCCAGCCAGAACCAGAAGGCAACTTACGCAGAACCCGGCCCCGAGCACGGACGTCGTACCAAGAACTTACGCAGAACCCGGCCCAAAGCGCGGACGTCGTACCAAGAACTTATGCAGAACCCGGCCTAGAACATCGACGTAGTATTCATCTAAGAGTTCAAGACAGTGCTAAAGAGTATTTATAATAAAGTATCCAATTACCCAGATAATATCCACCGCGTAAGTCATTTCAAAGTAGCCGAGGCACTGACCCCACCCCGCTCCACGTCCACATACACCGTTCGACACGCAACACTAGCAACGCCCGCCCAAGCCCCGATCCATCTACTCTACGATAAGCCACCCCCGACGCCTCCCCTTGAAGTTCCATCACTTCTACAAATTTCTTGTGGATTGACCCCTGGACGTGACTGAGCTTACCTCAGCCTGAAATAGGTCCATCACAAGTGGCGCCCGAGCAGGGACTCAAGGGAACGTCAACGAGGGCTTGTGGAATAAACCCCACGGCTACTAGAGGGACAAGGGAATACAACACGAAGAAGCCCCTACCTCGCACAATACCAACGGCACGAGTTGCGCAACGAGCCGACAGAGAAACGCAAACAGCGCCGTCACCCCCCGAGGAGAAATTCGAAGCGTCAACCGCGAAGCTCGACACAGTGCCCTAGAGCAGGGAAAGCGCAAGCCCAGCGAAATAGCCCACTCAAGTAACGATCGGACGATGGAATCCCATACAGAGGAACAGCCCAGCGGGTATTACCCTGGAGACTTTGTCGCCAACCCAGGGGTGAGTACCGGCTGGATACACAAACGCCGCCGAGGAGCTGGAGTCCTTCGCGGAGGAATTCGGATTCAGCCGCGAGGGTAACGTGGAAGATTTACGGAGAAATTTCGCCGAACTAGTCGCCGGGCCCCTCGAACACGATGCCTGGGTCAGGTTGGCAGAGCTCGAGCGGCAGTACGCCAGATCCCCAGGACGAGCAAGATCGCCACAGCCCGACACCTCAGCGCTAACGGAGAAACGGAAGACAGACCCAGGATCGGCACCGAACCGATCACGATAACCGCAGCAGATCTCCCGAGGCCCCCGTCTCCAGGGCCAAGGCCTTCGCCCACAAGATTGATTACTAACTGTATCAGTTGTATAATTTTCAGCAAAAAGTTGGGCAAACAAGAAGGCTATCTTCATTGCATTGACAAAGGGTGACACACCACTACACACGCTGCACGTTGATCATTTGGGGACCAATGGATGCGACAGCCAAGCAATACAAAATTACATTTTTGCTGTGGTAGATGCATTCTCCAAGTTTGTATGGCTGTTCCCAACTAAGTCAACAGGTCACGAAGAAGTTGTGAAGAGGCTGAGCGATTGGTCATTTGTGTTTGGTTTTCCCAAGCGCATAGTCAGCGACAGAGGAGCAGCGTTTACATCCAACGCATTCAGCGAGTTTCTCAACGAGAACAAAGTCGAACATGTGTGTACAACGACAGGTGTGGCGAGAGGCAACGGTCAGATTGAGCGGGTGAACCGTTCAATTTTGGGTATCATCGCAAAGCTTTCAGCTCAGGAGTCAACGAAGTGGTACAAGCATGTGCCACAGGTCAGATGGCGATTAATACGCATGTGCATTCTACGTTGAAGTCGTCGCCATTCGAGGTCATGTTTGGGACAAAGATGCACAGACAAGCTGAAAGTCGACTATTGGAGGTGCTCAACGAGGAGTTGGTTACGCAGTTTAACAACGAGCGCCAAGAACTGCGGGACCAAGCGAAACAAAACATTGAGAAGGCGCAAGAGGTATACAAGCGCAATTATGATAAAAACGACGAGCTGAGCACGGCTACAGACTAGGAGGAGACATGGTCGCGATCAAGAGGACGCAGTTCGTCGCAGGACGCAAGTTGGCCAGCGAGTATCTAGGCCCATATGAAGTCACACAAAGGTAAAAAGCGGAACGGTCGCTACGACGTCAGAAAGGTTGCTCATGTCGAGGGGCCAAACATCACCCGCAACGAGCAGTGACAATATGAAGCTATGGCGTTTTGTCTCAGAGAACGAGGATATATTATCATCTGGGACAGATGAAGATGAGCAGGAGGGCCGAATGTAAAAGACAGGGTATCAAGTAGTTAGCACTATCCCAGCTAAATTAACATTTGAACTTAAGATACCATCGATAAGACCTAAGCGATATAACCAGACGTAATTGATATTTAAAAGAGCTAATCGATAGGGGGTTATCGATATGGCAGTCGGTTGTTGGAAGTAGAAGCGAAAAGTTGAAACAAAAGTGGGAAGAACAGACTCATTAATTACACATCTTAAATCATACACTTTGTACTCTTATTCGAAAAACACTATTAATAAACGATACATTATTATTAATCTTACACTTATTATATTTTCTTTTTGTATATCTTTGAAGACATCTGAATTTTCTTTAATAAGCGAAATATCCGCTCCTGTATCTAGCAAAAATGTAAGTTTAGTATTTGTTGTTGTGTTTTTCCACGGCCCCATAGTTGTTGTTGGGCTGTCTGGGCAAGTGTCTCCGTCAACGCTGCAACTCTCGTGTTCTATTACGCGACGAGGCATGTGCTGTATTTGGTTCATATGAAAATGTTTAAGCTCATTGACCCGCTGTAGGGTCGAGAACCAAATGCAGAGGGGGGTATCCGGCTGGATCGGATAACTACTCCCCTTGAGCAGTCGCCGTCCCCGGCGCACTTAGTCTTGCCATTAATCCATTGATTTGCCGGGCGTCGCGCTTCTTCGTCAAATATAGTCTGAGCATGGCCATGCCACATACTAGGCCACAAATAACTAGTCCTAGGCAGAATGCAAAGATTGGTCTGGAACGTGAGGACACCTCTTCCTTTATCTCCTTGATGAAATTGAGGTTCTCCTCGCTCAACTGGTGGAGGAATGGCAGGCTCAGCACCCTTTTATGCTCGGTAACATTTAGCAAAGGTGAAGATGCAACTCCTGGGTATCGGCACTGAACGTTTTTGCGATTCTGATACCGCGAACCATTTATGACGGCATAATCGTTGAACGTGATTAGATGCGTCCCTGAAATGTTGAGCGCCGCTCTGCCGTCGAAACTTACTGCTGCTGGGTGATCGTTGATGATAATGATCCCGTCGTCGACCAGTGTGATGGTGCTGAAGTGGCTGGGTTGCGACTGGCAGTGGGCCACGCCACCAGAATATAATCCTTGGGCACAGGAGTCCTTTGTCGACGCTTCGCAGAATGTTGTCGTGGTCGTCTGTTTGCAGTCCGACACTGTAACTATCTGGTTGTTGCAGTCGGCGACGATGTTTATCGTCCAGTCGAAGGATGGTGCCGTTGTGGGCGACCGGGAAAATAGTTATCTTTTGCAAATGTACTTAATTTTTAGAGAATTGAATGACAAAGTGTATTATGCTATTTGATTGAAAAACTTTGATTTTAGATACTTCTAAAATGTTAGTTACGTTAACATTGGTGAGCTGATTAGAGAAAATAGAATTCAAGTCGTCATGGTCAAATATGACCGGATTGATTACGTTAACTTTTGCGAGGGAAATGGTGAGCATGAGATTACTTAGTTCGGATGCCAACATTCTGTTCCTAGCCAGTAAGGTCCCGTACAGGTGAGCCGAGTCAATTTGCTTTCCCTTTGCTGCCTCTAGCAATTTATTGACTGTGTCTGTTAAGCGGTTGATTTGCTCCTGAGATTTAGAATTTATGCATATCTGCCTGTTATTTGATTCAATAAGTTGGGCCTCGTTTATTCGTATCTTTAGTTGGCTGAGTGGAACGCTCACGTATGGGCATAGGGCATTACCTAAGATTGTCTTTGTGCACAACCCTCCCCCTAATTAGGACCGTTGTCCCCAAGTCCGCTTCTACCGTTTCTTCCACGTACAACGGGGCTAGTTTATTTCCGAGGCGTCTGTTGGTTTTCATTAATACCTTATCACCTACTCTAAAAACTCTGTTCTGACGCGATTGGTTGACTCGATTGTTCTGCACAATCTGAGCTTTCCGTACCCTGTTCTGTACCTCGCTGTGAAAGTCTGCTGCAGCGGCGTTTAAAATATCTATCGGCTTCTTGTTGGTTACCGAGTGTACCGACCTGTTGTACTCCACTGTTGCCTGGAGGAAAAGGTCGACTGTGTCGACGATTCCCTTCGCTATCTTGAGGCATCTCGCGATTTCCAACAGAGTACTATGGAATCTTTCAACTTGGCCGTTTGAAGTGCTGTGGAGGGAGGAGCATTAACAATGTGGGCTCCGAAATTGTTTCGCAGAAGTGACCTGATGGTTTCTGAACTCAGCGATGTCGCAATTCATTCATTGTCGCAATATATTTGTCTAGTGTTGGGGAAAATGTTCATAAGTTGCAAGAGTGGAGCCTTTATATCCGCAATCGTGCGGGAAGCTATCGATTGTACAATGGCAAATTTCGAGAATTTGTCCACGCATGTTAGGAAGTACTTCCTATCTGTTGAAAAAATGTCGACGTGAAGCATTTCTCCAGTGAACGAAGGGACTGGCGTTGGTCCCAGCTCCTGTTTTTTTGGATGCCTATCGTACTTTGCTCTAGAACAAATCTTGCAATTCATGACTACCTCGCTTGCGAGTTTAGTCATTTTTGGGAAATAGTAATCGGCCAAGACCTTTTTTACGTTTTCATGAGCAGCTCTATGTGCTCGATTGTGTTCGATTGTGACAATCTCCTTTCTTTCATTTTCATTGAAAATGTCTGTGACCAGATTCTTGCAATGCCAGAACTTGGTCGACGGAAAGGCGCGTACTAGCACATGCTGAATGCAGGCTAGAGTCGGAAAATCACAGTGGATTGCGTTTACAACCAGTGAGCGCATTTTTGTCCGTAAAATTTATTATATGTCGCGTTTTTTCCCTGAAAAGAATAAACATCTGCTTTAGAGGAAAACACGCCGCTTCTAGGACGATTTGATTCCTAAAACAATTGACAGGTTTGTCTGTGTGTATTGTCGCTGCGTCAGATTGTGGCGCGCTGTCTTCCAATGCATTGATGTTTTGTCGAGACAATGCGTCTGCAACATGGTTTTCTTTGCCTGGCTTATAGAAAAGCTTGGCACCGAGCTCGTCAATGCGTGCCTTCCAGCGTTTTATTTTAGAGTTAGGGTTTTCTTCGGAAACCGCAAACGTGAGTGGCTGGTGGTCAGTGAACACATTAATGTCCCTGACTCCGTAAATGTAGTGACGAAGCTTCCCCAAGGCCCACACAATCGCTAAAAGCTCGCGTTCATTGGTGGCGTAGTGACGCTCACCGCTCTTTAGTGTCCTTGAAATCATAGTTATTGGGCGGCCGCCTTGTGAAACGATGCCATAGGCAGAGGCGTCGGTCGTTAGGTCGAACGGTTTTTTGTAATCTGGGTACATCAATATTACGTTTTCTGATGCCAGAATGTTCCTTAATTTCTGAAAGGCGTGTCGTTGGACCTCGCTCAAAATGATAGTGGTTTTTTTTTATTTGTATTTGCTGATGGACCCATTTTCCCCTTTTAAAATTTCAGAAAGCGGTCGGGCAATTGACGCGAAATCTTTCACGAAGCATCTGTAGTAACTTGCCAGGCCCAAGAATGATCTTAGGCCGAACAACGTTGTTGGCTCGACGTACTCCTGGATGGCCTTCACCTTCTCAGGGTCCGTCCTCGTGCCTTCGTTAGTCACAATAAAGCCGAGGTATTCCACGCTCGTCTTAAAAAAATTGGACTTCTCTCGAGCGACTCTCATGTTGGCGTCATAGAGGCTTTTCAGCACCCAGTCGACGTGTTTAACATGATCGTCTTGAGACTTGGAGAAAATAATTACGTCATCGACATAGACGTAGCATGTTTTGCCGATTTCTTCGCGCAAAACATCATCGATTGCTCTCTGGAAAATGCTACCTGCATTTCGTAGACCACGTAACGAACCTAAAAGGGGTTCGCTACAACGCCTCTCCTCACGTATAATAATGCACATATCGTCATACGAACACCCCCCCTCCACGCGTAGCTGCTCGTCGCGCGCCAACTCCGATAACGCTGACCAGACACACCAGGTCACGCGGGGCTTCTCCTACTCCCGACCAATCAACCGATCAGACACCACCAACCGAGAAACGATGACACCGCGGAAGCAATGCTGCGCCGATCAGACACCGTCAACCAAGAAACGATGACACCGCGGAAGCTTGCGACAAACGCCCGCGGCGAATCCGCCAAATCGCCAAAACACAACAAGTAAACCAGGGCGAACCACGATCGCCGAATCGGCAAAAGCGAGCCCTACGCGGAAGCACCCGCAGCAACGGAAGGCGTATAAATAGACGCCAGCCAGAACCAGAAGGCAACTTACGCAGAACCCGGCCCCGAGCACGGACGTCGTACCAAGAACTTACGCAGAACCCGGCCCAAAGCGCGGACGTCGTACCAAGAACTTATGCAGAACCCGGCCTAGAACATCGACGTAGTATTCATCTAAGAGTTCAAGACAGTGCTAAGAGTATTTATAATAAAGTATCCAATTACCCAGATAATATCCACCGCGTAAGTCATTTCAAAGTAGCCGAGGCACTGACCCCACCCCACTCCACGTCCACATACACCGTTCGACACGCAACACTAGCAACGCCCGCCCAAGCCCCGATCCATCTACTCTACGATAAGCCACCCCGACGCCTCCCTTTGAAGTTCCATCACTTCTACAAATTTCTTGTGGATTGACCCCTGGACGTGACTGAGCTTACCTCAGCCTGAAATAGGTCCATCACAAGTGGCGCCCGAGCAGGGACTCAAGGGAACGTCAACGAGGGCTTGTGGAATAAAACCCCACGGCTACTAGAGGGACAAGGAAATACAACACGAAGAAGCCCCTACCTCGCACAATACCAACGGCACGAGTTGCGCAACGAGCCGACAGAGAAACGCAAACAGCGCCGTCACCCCCCGAGGAGAAATTCGAAGCGTCAACCGCGAAGCTCGACACAGTGCCCTAGTGAAGGGAAAGCGCAAGCCCAGCGAAATAGCCCACTCAAGTAACGATCGGAGCGATGGAATCCCATACAGAGGAACAGCCCAGCGGGTATTACCCTGGAGACTTTGTCGCCAACCCAGGGGTGAGTACCGGCTGGATACACAAACGCCGCCGAGAGGAGCTGGAGTCCTTCGCGGAGGAATTCGGATTCAGCCGCGAGGGTAACGTGGAAGATTTACGGAGAAATTTCGCCGAACTAGTCGCCGGGCCCCTCGAACACGATGCCTGGGTCAGGTTGGCAGAGCTCGAGCGGCAGTACGCCAGATCCCCAGGACGAGCAAGATCGCCACAGCCCGACAGCTCAGCGCTAACGGAGAAACGGAAGACAGACCCAGGATCGGCACCGAACCGATCACGATAACCGCAGCAGATGTCCCGAGGCCCCCGTCTCCAGGGCCAAGGCCTTCGCCCACAAGAAGGATCTTGCCGACAGCAGGAGGGAATGGCCCCACAGACAGCCATTACTACAGTCACGCCGCACAGATGGCGGAACGGATCCGGAAGTGGGGAATCCAGTTCGACGGGCAGGACGACCCACTGTCTTTCGTCGAACTGCTGGAAGAGCGTGCCCTCTCGTACGGGGTAGACATGAACTATCTGCCGCGAGCCATGGCGGAACTCCTCACCGACCGAGCCAACCGTTGGTTCTGCACCAGCCGACTCCAGAGCGCCTCATGGGCCGATTTCCGCCAGGAATTCCTAGCCTTTTACCTGCCCCCCCGGTACTTCGAACAATTGGAAGACCAGATCAAAGACCGCAAGCAAGCGGTGGGCGAGCCGTTCAAAGATTTCGTCATCGAGCTCCGGTTGCTCATGCACCACGCCGGGTACGACGATGCCAAGGAGCTTAGCCGGATCTACGACAACACCCTCCCGGCGTACCAACTGTACGTGCGGAGACACGAACTGAGAAGTCTGACGCAACTGACAATGTTGGCCACAGAGTTCGAGAGTATCCAGGAGCGAAACATACCGGCGACCCTCATCCCCCCTCGACAACCACCTAGGTACACACGGCCAGCGGCACAACAAGTGCATAACGAAAACGGGGCGAATCGGGCCCAATTCCGAAAGCCCCACTGGAACACCTCGGAACCCGCAAGGAAGCCGCACCAAGCCGGCGCTTCAGCACAGGAAGCGACACATCGAATGATCACCACCCCCATCGCCAACCCACACGCAGCCTGTCGACGCTGCGGAGAAGCGGGACATGTCTCTCGCGACTGCACCAACCCATCGATCCTCTTCTGTTGGGAATGCGGCAAGCGCGGAACATGCACCGTGGGCTGTTGCCGCCAAGACCCGTCGGGAAACGACTCGCGTCCCCAGCTGACACGGGAACAGCCGGGCACGACGCTTCCTCAGACAACCAACTAAGAAACCCGCTACAAGTACACGACGGCCGGATAGTGGCGAGAGTGACCATCGGAGGACGGCGCACGGAAGCCACGGTCGACACCGGGGCGTCCCGAAGTTTCATCAACGCCGACCTCGCCCGCCAGCTCGGCCACGATAACGACCTGCGCGACGCTTGCGTCCCGATACGCCTAGCCGACGGGTCAGCACGCGAGATAACTCAGATCTTGCTAGCGCGCGTCAAACTAGACGAGCAAGAGGTACAGATGCCACTCTTGGTACTGCCCAACATGCTAGAGCAAGCCATCATAGGGATGGATTTCCTGTGCGCCATTGAAACCACAATACAATGTGGCACCACGCGCCTCCATCTCCAAGGCCCCCAACGCCCCGTCCCAAACACGCCGATGATCACCGCCAGCCAAGTACACGCCCCCGGACCCAAGAACTCGAGACCCCCGCCGCCAACGAATTCCCCGACACGACACGAGACACGAGCACAAGGAACAAGGAACACAGAACCCACGGCCACGACGAGGCACGCCAGCCCCAGGCCCACTCCGAGGAACCCAAAACTAAGCAAAGCAACGAAGAAAGCGAGCCGGTCTCCCGAGGGCACCGACGCGGTTCCCCCAACGAAGGGAAAGGAACCCAGGACACCCCTCCAGAAGACAACCCGGCCCCAGCAACGACGGCCGCCACGCAGCAGCCAGGCGCTCGAGGTACCACCTCCGACCGCCACCCTGGCCCACGAACGCGTCGACACCGCCCTCGACACGAAAACGACCCCTACGACACCGACCGACCCGCTACTCCCGCGTCCTCTCAGGCAGGAACCGGGAAAGGCGATCACTGCCCCACGAGGCACCCATCGGAACCCCGACGCACCTGGAGCCGACACACCATCGATCGTCACCGACATCATGGAACGCCTCCCGGGCAACGCCTCGTACGGCGCCGGCGTGCGGCCCAGCACCACGCCTGGAGCCATGTCGGTAACCTTCATCGCCCGAACTAGCGTTTGGTCAAACGCTACGATCGAGACCCGCACGTTCGTACATCACGCTGAGTACAACGTCGCGCAAGCACCCCCCAGGACACACACGAGCACCCCACACCTGATCGACGCACCCGCCGTCGTCGCCAGCATAAGCGAATACACTCGCGAAGTCGAACCACCAAGCGCATTCGACACAACGATCCTCCCCGAGAACCCCGACCACACTTGCGACCCAGGAATCGACGAACCACCGGAGGACGATTCGGAACGAATCTCCGACCCATGGCCTCCCGATGTCGCGCCGGAAATACAGGAATTTCTAAACAAGGAACTGCCAACACTCGCAGGCCTCCGAGGGACGACGGATCTAACAGAACACACCATCGTCATGAGGGACAACCAACCCATAAAACAGCGGTACTACCCGAAAAATCCAGCCATGCGATGGATCATAGATGAACAGGTCGACCAACTGATAGCGGAGGTCCTAATCGAACCATCCCGAAGCCCCCACAGCGCCCCAATCGTTCTTGTCCGTAAAAAGGACGGAAGATGGCGCATGTGCGTAGACTACCGACAGCTCAATGAACGTTCTATCCCGGACGCATACCCGCTGCCCAGGATCAACTACATACTAGAACGACTCCGAAATGCACACTCCATCACGACTCTGGACCTGAAAAACGGTTATTGGCAGATACCGATGGCCCGCGACAGCCGGGAAGCCACGGCATTCACGATACCCGGCAGGAGACTATACCAATGGAAAGTGATGCCTTTCGGCCTACACTCCGCGGGAGCCACGTTTCAACAGACCCTTGACGCCATTATAGGCGCGGACATGGAACCGTTCGCGTTCGCATATCTCGACGACATCGTCATCGTCGGGAAAAACTTCACGGAACACCTGAACAACGTGAAAGACGTTTTCGCACGACTACGCAAGGCAAACCTACGTATCAACACGGACAAGTGTGCCTTCTTCCAACGCCGGATAAAATACCTGGGCCACATGATCAGCGAAGAAGGTATCCACACGGACCCCGACAAAATCGCAGCCGTACAAGATCTGAGGCCGCCGACCAACCTGAAGGAACTACGGCAATGCGTAGGCATGGCCGGTTGGTACCGCAGATTTGTCCCAAACTTTGCCACCGTGGTCCAACCAATGTCACTGCTGCTGAAGAAAGGGAAAGCATGGACATGGGGCCAAGAACAACAAGACGCCTTCGACGAGCTGAAAACACTGCTCACCACCGCACCAGTACTGGCCTGCCCAGACTTTAACGTCAAATTTTCCCTGCAGACGGACGCAAGCAACCTTGGAGTGGGCGCAGTCCTCACCTAAGAGATCGAAGGGAAAGAGCGGGTCATCGCATATGTCAGTCGACGCCTCAACAAAGCAGAGGAAAACTACTCGGCCACCGACAAGGAATGCCTAGCGCAATCCGAAAGCTGCGATGCTACCTCGAAGGCTACCGATTCAATGTCATAACCGATCACCTAGCACAAAAGTGACTGAATACCCTCGAGAGCCCATACGGTAGAGTCGTACGATGGGCGCTCGAGCTGCAGCAATACCAATACGACGTTCATTATCGGGCCGGCAACCAGAACGTAGTCGCGGACGCGTTGTCAAGACAACCATTGGAAACCCTCTCCCGCATCGAGGAGGAAGACAACACATCATGCACCTGGCTCAAACAAAGGATCCAGCAAGTCCAAGACGAACCCCAGAAATACCCGGAACGCGCATGAAAATGGGCCGCTATGCCGCTATCTAGGACACGGAGCCGACGACGACGACCACATACCGTGGAAACTATGCGTGCCTAAAAACGGCCGAACGAGAGTACTCCGCGAATGTCATGATGAACCAACAGCTGGACACCTTGGCGTCCGGAAAACCATCCTGAGGATAACGCAACGATATTACTGGCCAGGACTGCACCGGGACGTGCGACGGTACGTGCAGGGCTGCGTAAGCTGTCAGAAGTTCAAGGCCACACAGCGCAAGGCCGTGGGCAGAATGCTCACACGCAAAGCCGAAGAACCCTTCGCCACCCTGTGTGCCGATTTCGTCGGGCCATTACCACGGTCCAAGCACAGGAACACCATCTTACTGGTATTCTTCGACACTTTCTCCAAGTGGATCGAACTGGTACCCCTCAAGAAAGCGACAACAGCAAATTCGAACGAGCCTTCAGAGAACGAATACTGAGCAGCTTTGGCGTGCCGAAACTATTCGTATGCGACAACGGAACCCAGTTCATCAGCCGATTGTTTAGAACATTCCTGCGAACCGCAGGCGTGGAGCTACAACACACAGCCCCGTATTGTCAACAAGAAAACCCGACGGAGAGAGCCAATCGGACTGTGAAAACAATGATCGCCCAGTTCGTCGACGACCACCAGAACACATGGGACGAACTCCTACCCGAGATGACATTGGCGATCAACTCCAGCGTCTCCGAGACGACCGGATTCAGCCCCGCTTTCCTCCTGCAAGGAAGAGAACCCCGACTCCCCGGCACCCTCTACGACGAAGTCACGCCCGGGACAGGAGTACACCAGAGACGGCCACCAGCAAAGCGACGAGGCTGAAAGAAGTATTCGCCATCGTCCGGAACAACATCCAGAGAGCCAGCCAAGAGCAAGGGAGACATTACAACCTCCGCCGGCGACTATGGCGCCCCGCCATCGGGTCGTTGGTACTACTACGCCAACACCACCTCTCAAACGCCGCCGAGGGCTTTGCGGCAAAGCTAGCTCCGAAGTTCGACGGCCCCTACCGGGTCAAAAGTTTTCCGTCGCCAAACATCGCCAAATTACAACATTGCGAAAGCCGGAAACAGAAGACCGCAAATATCAACGACCTGAGAGAGTTCCACGACCACGAGCCCGACGAAACCTACTGACCTACCAACGAGCGCTGACACCAGCCAGAGAAGCAACGCAACACTACCGGATTCACCGCCGCACACCCGATGAACGAGACCTCGTTACTCTCGTCGGGGAAGAAAGGGGAGGGTGTAACGAACCTAAAAGGGGTTCGCTACAACGCCTCTCCTCACGTATAATAATGCACATATCGTCATACGAACACCCCCCCTCCACGCGTAGCTGCTCGTCGCGCGCCAACTCCGATAACGCTGACCAGACACACCAGGTCACGCGGGGCTTCTCCTAGACACCACCAACCCGACCAATCAACCGATCAGACACCACCAACCGAGAAACGATGACACCGCGGAAGCAATGCTGCGCCGATCAGACACCGTCAACCAAGAAACGATGACACCGCGGAAGCTTGCGACAAACGCCCGCGGCGAATCCGCCAAATCGCCAAAACACAAGAAGTAAACCAGGGCGAACCACGATCGCCGAATCGGCAAAAGCCCTACGCGGAAGCACCCGCAGCAACGGCAGGCGTATAAATAGACGCCAGCCAGAACCAGAAGGCAACTTACGCAGAACCCGGCCCCGAGCACGGACGTCGTATCAAGAACTTACGCAGAACCCGGCCTAGAACATCGACGTAGTATTCATCTAAGAGTTCAAGACAGTGCTAAGAGTATTTATAATAAAGTATCCAATTACCCAGATAATATCCACCGCGTAAATCATTTCAAAGTAGCCGAGGCACCGACCCCACCCCACTCCACGTCCACATACACCGTTCGACACGCAACACTAGCAACGCCCGAACAAGCCCCGATCCATCTACTCTACGATAAGCCACCCCCGACGCCTCCCTTGAAGTTCCATCACTTCTACAAATTTCTTGTGGATTGACCCCTGGACGTGACTGAGCTTACCTCAGCCTGAAATAGGTCCATCACAACCAAAGGGCAGTCGGCAAAACTCGTACTTTCCTCCATTTACGGAAAAGGAAGTCTTTTCTCGGTCGCGCTCCGCCAAGGTTATTTTGTGATATCCAGACTTCAAGTCCAGTGTTGTGAAGTATCTGGCAGTACCCAAGTTTGCTAAGATCATTGAGATGCTTGGCATTGGGTATTTGTCGGCCACTGTTTTTTGATTGAGCTTCCGAACGTCCATTACGAGACGTTTCTTTTTATTGCCCGCTTCATCAGTGCCTTTTTTGTCGACCACCCATATAGGATTTTTATATGGCGATCTGGATTTGCGAATGATTTTGTCTTTCAAAAGGCTCTTGACCTCGGATTCGACAAAATCAGCTACACCCATATGGTACGGGTACAGCTTGGAGTAAATTGGTTCGTCATCCACAGTGCGGATAGTGGCCACGACCGAAGTATTATAAGGCAGAGCCCCGTTAGGGTCGGCAAATGCCTTACTCCTCTTATTTAACATTTTTATAAAGCCTGCCCTTATGGCTGGGGGAGCATCGACGTCAATAACGTTTGTGTGGTTGACGTCTATGCACTTGTGGAATTTGATTACCTCAGTCGTGTTACCGAATCTGAGTGTACCGCTCTTTAAGCACAATGTCGCCCCTACCTGCGATAGCAGATCAAGGCCAATGATGCCGTCAAATGATGATAATGATTCCAACAAAAAAATGGGGAGGTCTTGCCGAATATTGACAGAAGGCATTTCTTCGAAATTTCATTTGTCCCGTTGATTGAGTAGACGGGAAAGGGTGTCTCGACAGGGATGACGCCGCGAAGCCATTTACATGGCTTGATGTAATTCTTTGACGCACCCGTGTCTATGAGAAGCTTCATATTAATCCCTGCTATTTTCCGCCAAACGAATGGCAGCAGGGATCTTCCCTTAAAAAATTCACTGAGACACTCTCGTACTCTAATTCGCCCTCCGCTTCTATCTCAGCGATAGCTTCGGCCGCAGCCCCATTGTAGGCCGTGTCGGTCTGGTTGTCCCCGGCTGTAGTGTGCTCTATCCTCTGCTGCCAATTTCTCGAGGTGCGCTCTGACGCGTTTGTTTTCCTCGCAAAATTTTGATTGCGTCCACCCGACCCGAAAGGTTTTTGGTAAGCAGTGGGCAGTCTGAGTTTGGAAGAAGAAGGATCTACATCCATGGGCTCCGGGCCCTGGGCCCGAGTCCTGCCGCTATTGGATCGTTGGTTGGATCTTCCCTGCTGGGCGTTCGACGCGTCATGCCTTTTGTCGTAATGAGGACTTTTATAGGAGTCCACAGCTCTAGTTTGCCTAAAATTGCCGTGGAGTTGCACTTGAGTTTGGCGCTGTCCCGTTTTTTGGGCCTTTTCCTCCATGGCCCTGGCGTAATTTGCAGCCAAAACGCTGCGATCCTCGCTGGATTCCGCCGCCTCGGCAAGGGCCAGAGCGGTCTGCAGATCTTTCGGTCTTGCCGGAAATACTGCTGTTTTCAATGTTCTTCTTAAGCCTGAAACGAATACGTCTAAAGCGTCGTCCCTAGCTTTCTCGTTTAGAATGCCCGCTGCGACCGCATTATGGACCATTATGTTTTTGTTGGTAATGAGAGAGAGCTGCTTCTCAATCTCGTCATAGTATTCCGCCAAGGACAGGTTTCCCTGCCGCATGGTGGCCAGTTTTTGTTGTATCACGCTCACTGGAGTTTTGTCGGAATACGAACTATCCAATCTATTCAAAATTGCCTTGAAATTTAGGACTGTATTGAAAGATGCCTGTCGCCATGTAATGTCTAGCGCTGCCCTTATAGGGTTCGAAAGTTTTATAGGCCGCCAGCGCTGCCTGGCGCCAAGCCACATAATTTTCCTGTTTGCCGTCGAACTCGGGGACGGACTTAACCATGTCCAATGGCTGATCACACTGGACATCGGGATTTATTGCTATCTCCTTATACGCTTCAACTTTCGGGGCAGGCGTACCTGTGCTCAACTGAGCAATCTCGGCTTGTAGTTGCTGTAACCTGGTCTCGAACCGCGAGGCCTGACTTTGCAGTGCGGCCTCTATAGCTGCTGCGAAAGTTGCCGAATCCATGATGTCAGATGTTCGTTGCTTTCACTTAAACGGAGGCCCCTAAGACACAAACGTAAACTATCGTCGCTATCGGATTGTTCTTGCTTGCTATCCCCTGGGTCTTGCAGGTCCCCACACAGTGAAACTAAGCTATCGGACCGCTTAAAGGACTTGAGGTCACTATTGGAACTGTTAGGGCTATCGCCCATTAGCAACTTCTTATTTTATTGTTTTTTCTTTTTTTAATGAATTTGATTTTGATTTTAAATATCTCAGCTGCACCACTCAGTATTATTTTATTTTTATTGGGTCGCGATTACCAAGATGCTTGAATAAAATTTTATAAAAAGAGCTCACTTACATGGTTCTCTGTGGCTTATCCCGTGTTTTATTTGATCTAATTATTAGTTTCCTTCGATTAATTACTAATTCCTTTGTGGGTGGCGATGAGGGAAGCGAGGTATTACCCTTCAGCTTGTTGGTTTTAATTTTTGAGGCGAGGGATTGCCCTTCAGCCTGTTTTTCCTTTCGTAGACGTTGATGCCGGGAGCGAGGGATTGCCCTTCAGCTTCTTCCGGGTGTGGTTTTTTTCACCTTCAGCGAGGGATTGCCCTTCAGCTTGTTGTTTTTATTTTTTGAGGCGAGGGATTGCCCTTCAGCCTATTTTTCCTTTTGTAGATGTTGATGCCTGGAGCGAGGGATTGCCCTTCAGCTCCTTTAAAATGTAGGTTTAATTATTTATTTCACCTCACTTGTTGTTTATTACACTTGCGGCGTTAGTTCGCTAATTTAGTAGTAGAAACTCGAGTTGGGTAAGCACTCTTTATGTTTCTTTTATTTTTGTTAAACCCGAAGCGTTAGCTTACGAATTTTTTTTAAATAATTACTCGCGTTGGATAAAATTCCGTTGGGCGCCAGTTAACTAGAATCGACGTTTATTGTAGTATTTATTATTTACTCGTCGAAGCGAGATTTATTGTTCCTAGTTGGAGGTCTAAGAGAATCTAAATTTACATAAAAATGAAAGTCTTAATATTAAGTCCCCGGCCGCCGGCTGCGCAGTCGCCGGTGCATTAATCTGCTGACATGGCACACGCACCGGTGTTATGTTGAGCAGCGGCAGTTTCCCACGTTCCACGGCCCCATAGTTGTTGTTGGGCTGTCTGGGCAAGTGTCTCCGTCAACGCTGCAACTCTCGTGTTCTATTACGCGACGAGGCATGTGCTGTATTTGGTTCATATGAAAATGTTTAAGCTCATTGACCCGCTTTAGGGTCGAGAACCAAATGCAGAGGGAGGGGTATCCGGCTGGATCGGATAACATGTACATTACTTGTGTTGTTTAATTTTGCGTACCTAAAGGTGTTATGGAGTTTCCCGAGTCACCTTGAGAAATTCTGTTATTGTTGTTGTGGCTGTTATAGTCTCGGTTGGAATTTTTCCTTCCTATAGCCTATAGCCTATAGCTATAGCCACGGGAATTTCCTCTGAAATTTCCTCTATTATAATTTTTAAGGGGGTAATTTTGGTAGTTTGAGTGATAATTACCTCGATCGTTAGGTCTACCCCTTTGGATATAGCGGAAATTATCACCTCTAACTGTTCTACCTCTATTGTATAATATAGTGCTTGCACTTCCGACCATTTCAGTGCTACAATGCATGTATTTGCTAATGGCTTCATTCATTGTTTTGAATGTGCCAGCCTCAAGTATGGTTTTTAGTTTACCATGCTCGCAATTATTGACCATGGTAGCTATGGCTTCTGTGGTGCTGAATGTATCAGCGTGCTCAGGGCTTAGTCCTTCATCAATATACGAAGACTCGAGCAGTTTTCGTAAATTGTCGATTTCATTAGCAAATTGGGTTGCTGTTTTGCCTTTTTGGTAAACATTTCCCATTTTTGCTTTGACGACATCGGATGTTTCACCGACGATGGTTGTCTGTAATTTATTGATGATTGCATCAATTGTAAGTTCATTTTGGACCTTGTAGAGCGCGGAGCCGATTATTTTCGATTTAATTACCTCAATGGCAATTTTCTCATACGGTCCCTTTGTTAGGTTGACCAATTTAACTGCTGTCAAAAACCTTTGCAAATGGATTTTGTTCCCATCGAATTCAGGGATGGCCTGTGAGACTTCCTTGATATATGCCCTATCGGCAGCTGAAGAGTCTGCCATGTTTGTATTGCTTGTATTGGGAATCTTGGGAATTTCTGGTATTTCAAATAAATATATTATTAAAAACCCTCATGAAAATGTTGATCGTATTGAAAGAAAATTTTTTTTTTTTTTTTTTTATACCCGATACTCAAAATGAGTATTGGGGTATATTAGATTTGTGGTGAAAATGGATGTGTGTAACGTCCAGAAGGAAGCGTTTCCGACCCCATAAAGTATATATATTCTTGATCAGCATCAATAGCCGAGTCGATTGAGCCATGTCTGTCTGTCCGTCTGTCCGTCCGTCCGTCTGTCCGTCTGTCCGTCCGTCCGTCTGTCCGTCCCTATCAGCGCCTAGTGCTCAAAGACTATAAGAGCTAGAGCAACGACATTTTGTATCCAGCCTTTAGTGATATGTCACTGTTACAACTATATTTCAAAACATCGCCCCGCCCACTTCCGCCCCCACAAAAGACGAAAATCTGTGGCATCCACAATTTTAAAGATACGAGAAAACCAAAAACGCAGAATCGTAGAGAATGACCATATCTTCTAGACTGCTGAATCTGAATTGGATCGTATCATTATTATAGCCAGAATGAAGAAAACAATTTCATTTTTTCTCGCCCTGTCTCTCTCTAACACACACGTAGCATAGCCGGCTTTGCATAGCGCAAAACATTAGCGCCTAGATCTCAGAGACTATAAGAGCTAGAGCAACCAAATTTTTTACCCAGATTCCTATAATATCGGACCTTGACGAGTTTGTTTCAAAATTTCGCCCCACCCCCTTCCGCCCCCACAAAGTGCGAAAATCTGTGGCATCCACAGATCTTAGAGACTATTAGACCTGACTGTAGAGCTCTCACTGTTACAAAGCTATTTGTAATTTTTCACTGCAGAACTCACTGTTGATAGCTCACTGCTTCAAGTGTGTTTCAAAATTTCGGCCCACCCCCTTCCGCAGCCTTAAACAACGAAAATCTGTGGCAACCACAATTTTGAAGATAGGAGAAAATTAAAAACGCACAATCATAGAGAATGGCCATATCTACCGGATTGCCGAATCCTGCCGAATCCGAATCAGATCGGATTATTATTATAGCCAAAAGTAACAAGTCAATTTGCAGTGGCTACGCAGCGCCCGTCGACACGTTCTGACTGATTTTCTGTCTCTCTCACACGCACTCTTTGTCGTTTAATGTAGCCATACTGACTATGTATCGGGTATAAGTGTAGAGTTGCGGTCGCAGCAGCAACTCACAACGTTCCCCCTCGTTTAGAAGTGAACTTGTGCATAAAATGTATAAAAACAAAAAAAAAATTTATCGTAACAAAAAATTGTTTTCCTTTTTTCAACGGGGTAGAAATACCCTGTGACAGAGACATGGAAGAAGGGATTAATTTTCATATGATTGGCTCACAATTTTTATTTATACAATTAAATGTCCAATCATATGTGTTAGTAAAAGCCTATCAGTAGTTAGTGTTTTTCAAGCAGCGCTTTCACGCATCGGCTTGAGTTAGAGGTTTTGTTTATAATTAATGGCAATTTAGGCATTGGCATTATTCCAGCCCTTATTGCGTTGCTTCGCACCAGTGCGAAGTTGTTTCTCGATGACCTTAAGATTCTTCCTGTGTTCTTCTTTCCTGGGGCGTTGTTGCTATTTTGATGAAGTCTCTTATAAGCTTTCTCTGTTGTAGTAGCTTGATCCTTTGTCTGCTTCTTTTTGTCGTCGTCTTTGGTTTTTTGGCTTGTCGTGCCCGGTACTCAGCTATTGTGAGTGGCCGTGGTCCATCGTTTGTAGCCTCTTGTAGGCTGAGTACATCCCTTTGCTCAGTAGGAGCAACATCGGCGAAGTCTTGTATGTGTTCCGTTGTTGGTGTTTTGTTGTTGCTCTCCATCGACGGTGCAAGGGGCGGTCCAATGCCACTCGCACTTTTATTGTTGGCCCTTGCTGGTCATCGCACAGGCTGTTAAATTTTCTTGGGTATTGTATATTTCTGGCCGCATTGTAGTCCTCAAATTTAAGGGTATAAGTTATAATCCAACATTGGTTTGGCGAAACGGCTCTTTTGGCTTTCTGCTGTGGGTTTTCCGTGGCACTGGCACTGGGGACAGCACTATTTCTATAGTTTTTCCAATTTATAAATTTTCTTTTTACTGTGTCCGATTTTTAAAACCAAATCCGTAGATAAAAGCAGCTTATCATTTCATTTCACATGGCATTCACTGTTTCACCTTTGATTTGATTGTCACATTAACTGATTTATTTGGTTGATAAATCCGAATCCGTTCGGTCCCCGTTTATTTTAGAGTGGGGCGTCCGCTCCGTTTGATTCGCGTTTTCAGACTGAATAATCCCTTGATACTGACTTAAGCTGATACATAATGTTCTTATATCTACGTATTGTATATATGTGTCTGCAGAAGGCATGGACATATGATATACACACAACGTGACCACTGGCGAGCTGGCTGCAAGGTGCATGCTCAGCGGTCCCAACGCGACGCTATCGGTCTGCACATAAGTGGCTGATCGAGTTACAAGTGCGCTGGAATGTTTGGATGTTTATTTGTGGTCACTTTATGTATTTAAATTATGACAAAGTGTCACACAGTATTTAATGCTTGAATAGACTACAATATACTGGGTAGGCATATTAGAACTCGTTCGTATCCTATCATAATATGCTGGGGCAGTGTTGGTGTGTCGAATGTGAAGATGATAAGTCCGGTTTCTTGAAGCAAGTCGTCTTTGTGTTTGAGAATTTTGGTTGCGTCCATGACCTTTTGTGTTTTAAGTTCGTTTTTGATGACTTCTATATCGATGTTGCGCAAATCGTTGGAGTAGATGACACCTTTGGAGGAATTAAGTTTTTGTGTTCTGAAGCTTTTACAGGAAAATCGTGATATTTTACGATTTTCAGGAGCTTTGTTGCCTGGGTTGTTCCTTTTGTTTTTATAAGCAGAGATCCTTCCCTGATTTTCCTGACTTAGTCTACTTCACCACCACATTAAAAGTCAATGACTTTTTTGATAATGAAGGGGGACACGTTTTCAAAGGTTTTATTGTCTGTTCTGTTTATTGTTATATATTTCGGTTCGAGAAACGATGATTTGCCCCACGTTGCGTGGAATTTGGGGTCTGGTGGTCGCGACATTTCAGGTAGGCTAGGGCTAGCGCCCGCTGCACTTGATGTTGTAACTGTTCGCTAGGTATGTTTGTTTTTGGTTTTTTTGGGAGTTTGCTTTGTACACTGATTGTTTTTGTGTTAGGTTTTGTGTGTTGGATTTCGGTGCGTTCGATGCTGCTTAGATTTTGGCGCGTCTTTACTTGGCGGAGTATAGACTGACACTGATTAATTATTTTTTAATTTTACAAATGTTTTGCTTATCGTCGAAGTCTGAGATCAAGATGCCAGACCGCTTGTCAGAGCGCCAACGCCAACGACACTTAGATACAGTGTTGCTGAGGGGCTGCGATCCGGGCTGCCACAGTCGTTTAATGTTAGCGCCCTCTGGCGGTGGGGAGGCATACTGACTAAGTATCGGGTATACAAGTAGAGTTGCGGCCGTAGCAGCAACTCACAACGTTCCCCGTCATTGTTTTTATTATTACGCTATTTTATTTATCGAATTTTCCCTCTTTGCGACTAACTACAAGTAGGTAAATCTTAATCTAATATATTCATATTCATTTTATTAATTGCAATTAATTATTTAGACTACAGACCTAACTATTATTGCTGGGTGGGGAGGTCTGTTCGCCGGAGTCGTGTATGCTAGTGTGCCAAGTTAAAGACTGAGCAAGTCTACTAGGATGGGCCTGAAGCTTGACCTGATACCTTGCTTTCACCTTGGTAATTTCATCTTTTACAGATCCCACATTTAAGTCATTATCTATAATATCTATAATATAAAAATGAATCGATGAATGTGTTGCTAAGCGCAAATGTAGAGAGCAGCTGAACCGATTTCGCTAATTCTTTTTTTTACAATATTCCTTGATGTACGAGGATGGTTTTTACGGACAGAAAAATTTAAAAAATTGCCTGAAAAAGTACAAAAACAACACTTTTCTCTTTGCTGTGCATCTATACTACTAAATCTAAAAAACTACAATTTCTTTAACGTCTCTTTGCTGTAAACGTCTCTTTACTGTGCATCTATATTACTAAATCTAAAAGCCACAAAATTTGTGACTTACTAAATATACCTCCTAAAAGGCGGCGGACAAATTTAGGCAGAAGAACCCAAAATGAAACGAATCAAATTAATTATCAATCTAATCGTTCTGCCCAGGAAGATCGCAATGAACGTGAAAGAATTCGGTTAATATGTCAGAAAATATTTTAGATCAAAATCGTGTAAGTTCCAGAAATCCCGATCTTGAAATTCTTGGACGTTGACATGCAATGACTGCATCTTTCAAGAGGCTATGCAGTTACTGCACCGTCAAGTGGCCCCTGTGAAACCAGCAGAAGGCTGTTACGCGCGGATCCCAGGCAAAACGCAGGCCTCCCCCGCCCAACCGACCGAGGGGCGCTGCCGCATGACGCGCGGCGCGTAGCCGAACCGAACGCGAACATGCAGGAAAGATAGCTGTTAGACTAACATTCGAGGAAAATTAGCACTAAACTTACTAAGAAACTAAGCATGCAATCAAAATACAAATACCTCTACAATTACTAATTACTAGAAAGGTGTGTAAGGATTAGTAATTTAATAAGAAGAAGAGAATTAGTGGTGGATATAATATGGTAGAGGGAATTATAGTCCGAGAATAAGACCCTAAACGGTTCATGCAAGGAATAATTCGATCTACAAAGCGGAAGGAACAACGGTATAAAATTTCTAGTCAGTCTAATAGGAATCGTGAAGTTTATGCGGCTCAACAGATCAGGGCTGTCTATGTCACCCCTGATCAAGTTGTGCATAAATATCACACCAAGCATTTTTCTACGGTTAACTAAGGATGGGAGGTTTACTAATAGAAGTCTACTAGAGTAAGATGGCAGTCTCACACCCGCAACCCAGTTAAGGCCCCGCAGAGCAAAGAGTCTTTGTTATATAGGGGTCGTCAAATTCTTTTGACCACCTCTTTATAAACCCAAGCACGCCCATGGCCAAGATCATCCACCAGGGTAATTCTCTCAAGAGAACCACCGCAAGGGGCTAGAACGATGAAATGTCATTACTTTGCATTTCGCGGCTTTAAGTTGTAACAAGTTTGCACAGCACCATTACTGAAAGTTATTGAGATCGGATTGCAAGCGAGAATGAAATGAAATGTCCTTATACTGAACACAGAGTTTTGTCAAGTTCGGTATTTATGGTATTTGGTTGGAATTTCCAGAAAGGTAGCTTAGTTTTTATCTCGGGTTTTATAAAAAGGCTTATGTTTTGTTTTTTGCAATGTTGTAGTGAGTAAGTTATTGCTGAAGGTATTTTGTTGTTGAAGTGGATTCTGTTTTGGAGGGACTTTGAGATTTTGTGAAGTGGTGAGTTGTTTGGAAAATAAAGGTTTTTTATTAGTTTGGCTTGTAGAAAGTCACGTCGATCTGCAACTGAGTTTATGTTAGCTTCCATTAAAAGATTTGTAATCGGGGTTGTCCTAAATGCTTCCAAAGCTATCCTTACTGCACAGTTTAGGATGGTTTGAATTTGTTTAAGCCAAGTTATTGAGGAATTGCCGTAAAATACTAGTCCGTAGTCAATTTTAGAAACTATTATTGCTTTTGTGATTGATATTAGTGTATGCGTATTGCAATTGAACTTGTTACTGGAGAGACTTTTTATTAAATTAATTTTGTTTGAGAGAGAGTTAGCTAAGTCTTCTATGTGTCTAGTCCATCTATATTTTGAATCGAATGTGAGTCCTAATATTTTTAAGTAGCCTACGCTCGGTTTGTTTAGGTTTCTTGTTGTTATTGTGCATTTACAGTTATGTTTACGGCGTATATGTAAGTGTTTGCATTTATCAAATGATAAGGATGAGCCTGAAAACGAACACCATTCGTCGATTTTTTGGAATAGGTCATCAAGATTTAAATTTTCTTGGGTTTGGTTTTTTTAAAATTTGACAATAATATGAAAATCATCTGCATAGGCTGTGAATGTGAGATTTCGTTGGATAGTAATGAGGTTTGCTAGTTTATTATATGCTATTAAGAATATAATAGCTGATATCGGTGATCCCTGGGGGATTCCGTTATGCAGAGGAAAAGTGCTCGATAGGTTGCTTGAGACGCGAAATTTGATTTTTCTCTTACTCATAAAATTAATAATATAGTTAAGTATTTTTGGGCCGATATTCCATTCTTGGAGTTGCGTAGTTATTGCATGTAGTAAAATTTTGTCAAAGGCTTTATTGAAATCTAATGATACTATTGACAAATGTTGTTTGTGGGATAATGCATCAGTTATCAGATGATCTAAGTACGCTAAATTGTCTGTAACTGATTTTCCACGTTTGAAACCAACTTGATTTGTGTGTATATGTTTGTTTGTAGTAACAAACCACCACAACCTCTTGGCTATGATTTTATCTAGAACTTTTGCGAAGCAAGAGTTTAGAGAAATCGGGCGGTATGAGGTTATTGATGTTTTGATGCAACCGGGTTTAGCTATTGGTATAACAAGGCCTATTTTGTAAGTTTGGGGTATATAGTTATTAAGTATATTATTGTAGTGTTTTAAAATTCTATCCTTAGCTGCTGGGGATGTATTTGCAATCATTGGGTAGGAGATTCGATCAATACCTGGTGTATGACCCTTTAAGCTTGAGCATTGTTCCACCAGGGAACGTTTCTGGAATGGTTTTTAATTGATGTTTGTGGGATGGTAAGAGGGCGCTTTATGATCGAATTTTATTTAGACATGATGATTCTTTATTGATATTGTTTGAGGGCGAATTTTTTGTGTTAAAGTAGTCAGTTTTGTCCTTAAATGCATCCCAGTTGGCTGAGTTTATTTTGAAGATTGGGTTGTTTTGCGTTTTATTCTGTTTGTTATTGTTAAAGAGTGTAATGAGGATAGGGAAATGGTCACTTCCGTGAAGGTCGTCGATGATTTTTCAGTTAGCGTACTGGAATAAGTCTGAAGAGCAAAATGATATGTCAATATGTGTGTATGTATTGTGTTTATTTTTTTTTTTGTATTCAATTACTTTTATTCTGCTTTTAATACTAGTTGGTTAATACTAGTTAATTAGGTTGGCAACTAGTTGTGAGGGTCTGGGTCTGTGGTTTGTTGGTGGGGTAATGGGGCGTAGCTATGCGGTACGGCCGGAAAGCATTGCTTCGCACAGCCGTTCCTCCTTACTCCTCCGACACTTTCCTTTCCCTCTCTGCTCTCCGTAGTTCCCGCATTATAGTGGCGGCGAACCTAGTGGTGGCATCCCACGCCTTGGGATTCGCTACCATGAGTGGCACGATACCTCCGACGCTAATGCTGGTGGCTAGCTCATCCTCCAGCTGGCGCCACTCGTACTCGAAACGGTGGCATTCAAAGAAGACGTGGTGAGCGTCCTCCACAATACCTCGACCGCAAGATGGTCACCAGTCCTCCGTTTCTTGTCCAAATCGCTTCAGGTACGATCTGAAGCATCCGTGACCGCTCAGCATCTGTGTGAGGTGGAAGTCCACCTGTCCGTGCTTCCTCTCCAGCCACAGCTTGATATCCGGAATAAGCCGGTGGGTCCAGCGTCCTTTAGTCGAGGAATCCCACTTCATCTGCCACCTCCTGACGGTCTCGTGCCTGGGTGATTCTCTCTCGGCTGCCGTGGGAGGATTGTGGGTGTCCCTGCGAGATAGCTCGTACACCTCGGCCCTTTCCCTCGCTTGCTCTGCTATTGGGACTAGTCCCGCCGTCGGATAAAGTTCTAAACGCGCAGGCGATCCTGATGGCACATAAGGGGTGCGTTGCTTCGACTCCTCGCATATAGCTCGGCACCTTCATCGCTTTGGACCACACTGCGGCAGCATACAGGAGCTGAGAGGAGACGACGCTGGTGATCAGCTTCCTCCTTGCTTGTTTTGGCCCCCTGGTGTTGAGCAGGATTCGCGAGAGTGCTCGGCAAGTCTGTGTGGCCTTTGTGTTGGCGTACTCCAAATGCTCTCTAAATGAAAGCCTAGTGTCCAGCATAACTCCTAGGTATTTAAGCGCCCTTTGCGATGTAATGTCGTGTCCGCCGACCGACACTCGAGCTGTCTCCACCTTCTTCCTGCTGCTGATCAGAACAGCCTCGGTCTTGTGGGCCGCCAGCTGTAATCCCACTATGGTGAGCCACGTCTCCACGGCACGGATTGCCCCGTTTGCAGCTGCTTCAACTGCTGCAAGGTCCTTGGCCACCACTACGATGGCGACGTCATCGGCCAACCCCATCGGCAGAACTCCATCATACATCGTATTCCACAGGAGCGGCCCCAGCACCGACCCCTGCGGGACTCCAGCAGTTACTCTATATGATCTTGTCCCTTCGCTCGTCTCGTACAGCAGCACCCTCTCGCTGAGGTAGCTGTCCACTATTCTCATTTTGAATTTTTTCTTCGATTCAACTTCAATAGCAGTTGCATCGAAGTCAGTTTGTAAATGTATTTCATTTGATTGGATTGAGTTGTGTATGATGACTGCTGCTCCCCCAAAATTGGGTGAGTAGTTTTTAGCGTAAAGTAAGAAGTTGATGGGAATGGGTATATTGTGAATATTAAATAGATGTGTTTCTTGTAATGCAATTATATGCGGTTGGTATTGTTTAATAATTATTTGTAATTCGTTATAGTTGTTTATGTAGCCTCGAAGGTTCCATTGGATTATTGTCAGAGTCATTTTTGTAAGTTTTTATCTCGTGAGTGCTGATTATTTGGATTGTTTTTACTTGATCTGTTAGTTTTAGTCGGATTCTATTTCCATTGAGCAGTTGTTGCTACTCAAGGCGTCAGTATTGGGGTTTTTCTGTCTTGTTTTTTTGATGCTTGAGCTTTTTAATTTGTCCGCAGACTTAATTGCTGCTAATCTGCGCTTAGAGGTAGTTAGTGGTAGAATTTTTACATTTTTAGAGGTTGTGTTTATGTTTATATAGGAATTTGTTAGGGTGTTTATCTTACTGTCTATTTCTGAGTCGATATCAGAGTACGATACAGTTTGCCGTTTGGATGTGGATGCTTGCTGGGGGTGTTGTTGTTTTTGTGATGCTGTGTGTTGTTGTTGTGATGTTGTGTGTTGTTGTTGTGATGCTGTGTATTGATGTTGGGAATGCGTAGAGGCCTGTGTGGTTTTGGTGACTGAAGAGAATAAGTGGGGTGTATTATCTGTGTTCCGTGGTCGTAGTATTGAGAGGGCTGTTTTATTGTCGCATTTGTTTGCGGTTTTAATTGCTTGGAGTTCGTATTGAGTGATAAAGATAGGGCATTTTTTGCTGGTGGAGTTATGTGGGTTCGAAGAGTGCTGGTCGTTATTGCAGTTAATGCAGTGCTGGGTTTTGTTACATTTCTCTTGTGTGGTCGTGTCAATGTGGAAGTCCTCTCCGCAATTAAAGCAGTTTTTTGTTTTTGCAAAATTTTTGGAGGTGTCCAAACTGGAAGCAATTGTTGCATTTCATTGGAAGTGGTATATATTGTCTGACTTGGGCTCTTTGGTATCCAATCATTATGTACTCCGGTAGGGTTAGCAGGTTGAATGTTAATATGCAGACGTCAGTCTCTTTAAGAGATCCGTTTTCTCTTTTCAAAATTTTCTTAACTTCGGAGACCTGTTGGTGCGCAAGTTCTATTTGGATTTCGTCTTCTTCAATGCCTCTTAAATCGTTAGAGTAAACGACGCCCTTTGAGTAGTTAAGAGAGTTGTGTATTGTGACGTTGACGTTGATGTCGCTTGCAAGAGATTTTAGGTGTATTAGTTTTTTCGCTTGTATGTTTGTTTTCGTCTTTATCAAAACTGTTCCGTTTCTTATTTTTTTGCACATTTCGACTTCACCTCCACAGATGTAGTCAACTTGTTTTTTTATGAGAAAGGGGGATACCAAGTTGAGGTCTTTGTTGGGATCTTCTCGAGATGCTGACGAATTTCGGTCCAGGTGTTTGTACAAGGGTTTCATTTTGGGGAGAGAGTCTAGGCCCTCGATCTGGGGGGCCCCCCATTACGGCGCCTCTGGTTTTGATTCCGTTAGGTTGTCACTTAATTGAATATTTGTGTTTGTTACTGTTCTAGTTATAATTGTTGGTAGTTGTTGGTGATTCTGCTTTGTGCGAGGTTTTGCGATGAGCTTTTAGTTAGCGTAGGCACGTTCGATCTCTATGAGAGTAGTTTTGTGACTGTGCATCTGGATTATTTTTAATGTTTAATGGCAGCTTAAATGCTGAATGAGCTGTTCTGCCTCCATCTAATAAAGTTGCTGCAATGCCAGAAGATGCAACGGCCAAAGCGATGCCATTTTTTGATCGTATCTCGGCAAGAAGTAGCGAATAAGGAAAAAAAAAGAATCCTCCTTGTCCTGCCGAAACTTCCAGCATAATGCGGTAGTAAATAACTTTTTGTTCATCATTTAGTAGTGGAACATTACGACTAACAATGCCTGCCATTTCTACAGTATCGTACTGTAGTTCACGATTCATATCTGTGTTGAGTATATCAGATGCACTTCGATTCGGTGAGCTCAGACCGAAATAACTGATTGGTAAATTCGCAATAGCAATGCAATGATCCTCGATAGCAATTAATGCTTCATTGTACATTGCATCACTGAACGATATCGTTTGATCGTTGCACCTTGTACGATGTCGATACAGTATATCATCAGTCATTGAATCTTTGTGATTATCCCACAACATTTGTGCTGTTGATTATATCGCAAGAATCGTAGTCGTTCACTCTCTATCTTCACATACATGTCGACCATAAATCTTTTGGCAAAGCTCACGACATCGTAAAATGATGTTGTCTCGGCCGCGTCTAATCATCAAACTATACGAATAAAAATCCTTCGAACTAACGTTCCTATTTGTTTCGGCTCCTGTAATAATAATTAAAGATTTATTCTTTAATAACTAAGTAACTATGTTCTTAATAATGAATAAATTACCTGTTACGGGATCTCGTTGTTTAATGTTTACACAATATCCGCCTTGTCCCTTTCAGAAAATTAGTGGATTTTGGAGAGCGTCATATGAACGATGGGTATCACTAATAAACTGAAGATCATTATTTCTTCTTCGAATCATTTGTCGCGTAGCTGTACGGTCGCCAACCATGATTCCAGCAACGTCGTCAACAACAGGTGCATTGAATCTACGTGTATGCTCTCCAGCTTGTGTTCTATCAGGATTGATGACAATAGCGTGATTGTCACTTTGTAGTTTGTGCATGTGTGATTTGAATAATTTCAATAATTCATTGTGCTCATTTAAAAGAGCGTCCAGCTCGCTGACGATACGCCTGGCAAAATGTGAATTGAGATTATGATAGTCGCAACGTGCATCCACGCGATTGGCGAGTGCACGTTCGGAGTCCTCGCCACCCATAAAGTATATTTGTAAAAATCTATGAGATTCGTTTGGCATTGGCAGCAATGAGCCCACTTTGTGATAAACTTGGCCTTTGATTTTGAACGTTGAATTAAATTGTTGACCGTTTGCAGCAATATTGTTAACTATTTCTGTTGCTCCAAATGATGTCATTTGGAAACATGAATTGAATGTGCGAATTGACTTCAAAAACATGCTAGAATCTGGATCTGTACCGATAAGTATACCGTGCAATGGTTCAGGTGGTGTTTCAATTTCGGTTATTTGTACTTTTCCTGATGAGCAACACAATCCCATCTGGATCATTTTTAAATTTGAGCGCATGACAATGCGGGCATTCCTTTTCCAAAGTACCAATAACCACTCTAGAATGAGCATAATACTTAACATCAGGCTCATACTGGAATGCTAGTCGAAGAAATAAATTTGATGTAAATGCTCGATGAAATTGTTGGCGTTGTTGGTCAATTCCTTTTACGTCTTTCGACTATGTATCTGCGCGTTACTCCGTTCTAGTTGCCTTTGTTGATTTTTGTTCATCTCGGGCCTCTTGCGCCAGAAATTCGTACTCTTATATCTCGCATGGTTCTAGGCTTGATCGTTTGACGACTCAAATTGGCCCCTCGTCTTATTGGCATTGCTCAGATATATTAAATTCTCGGGTTACAATGTTTGTTATTGAACTTCTCCGAAATGGCTCGACCGATTTTCTTGAAATTTTATGTGTTTTCGATTTTAAGCTTTTTTTTTTTAGATGTTTTCGCTTCCGAGATAAAACGAATAATGATTTCATATAAAATATTCAAACCTAAAGACCGAATTTTTTCGGCCTACTGGGATTTCGTATGTGTATGAAAAAGTTTTATTCAATTTAATATTTTTTCATAACATTTTTTTGAATTTTTGACGCCACATTTACATTAAATGCTATTGGCTCAGATTGGCGAGATTACTTTGGTAATCGTAGTAACAATTTTTTGTTTACAGGTGCTGCAGCCCACATGGCGATGGGCGCTTCCACGATGCTATGCTATTTTAAAACTAATCAATCTGAATCAAACTTTGACAAAACAAAGTGAGGTGGGAGGGGGAATTTATGCATACCAAATTTGACCCGATCAGACCACTCCTTCGGGTACCTCCAAAAAAAATAGGACATACATAGGTGCTTGGGAGGTACCCGAAGGAGTGGTCTGATCGGGATGAAAAATAAATGTTGGCCGATGCGCAGACCTAACCGATAAGCACACAAAATTTCACGAAAATCGGTCGAGCCATTTCGGAGGAGTTCTGCAACAAAATTTGTGAAACGAGAATTTTATATATTAGAATATATAAAGAATTTAAGAGTGGTTGGACTGAATGCACCACTCTTGTTTTCTGTAATTTTGACTACTGGCAATGGGGGCTAGATAGACTGCCAAACGCTATGCAGTCAGGTTATGCTCGGACAGCATAACTTAAGAACGCCTGAATCACAAAGCGCTTGCAGTTGGCTATATATAAAATCGGAAACGCGATAACGGCTTGGAAAAATAGTAATTTTATTATTTTGTATGAATATTTCGAAAAGTAGGCCTTCTAGGGCTGTAAACGACAATTCGCATTGTAAGTTTAGCGCTTGTTAAGCTTTAATGAGCTTTTTTTTGTTGTTGAAGGTCCCAATAAAAATGTTCGATGTATATATGTACACTTTATTGGTAAACGAAAGCGCAAGTATTTATTTTCGAGAACAATGTAGCATACAACGTATAGCGATACGCTGTCATAACGAGCTGATCTTATTGTAGCGACCAGAGGAGCACGCGCTGGTTCCGGCTTCTATTTGTCGTCGGCAAGGGGGGGTGAGGATTTACCACTGTGCTACCTGCTCGCATTGGATACATATAATAATATTGATTTCGCGTGCTGTTTTCCTCCCTAACACATGATCGATCGGACTGGACATACAGAAAGAAATTACCAAGAGTGACAAGCCATGCACACATAGAAGTTGCTCTGCAAAGAAAACAGAACATGCTGAAGTACGGGTTGCGCTGCTGAGTAGCTGTAGGTGCAGCAGCGTTTTGCCCACCCTACCTTGACCATCTGGGCCGCAAAGCCATGTTAGTGGCCGATGATCCCTAAAACCCCCAGACTCACTTCATTTCCATAATCCACTCGGCATGGCGCCCTAAATTAATTTAGTTCATTATCGATTTCATTTTAACACTTATTTATTATTTCACACAGGGGCATTTCCCTACTCTATTTAAACTCCCAATTGACTCAAAAACTAATTTAGCGAACAACAGAATTCGAGAATATTTCAGGTTGGAAGTTAAACAAATACTAATAATAATTAAAATAGAAGAATTATAAATAAATAAAAAAAAGAATTAAATATGTATATAATAGAAAATAAACAGTATATGTATATAGAGGGTAGCCGCTAAACTGGCATACAAATTTAAAGAGCATTTATGCCAACAACAAAACCCACGGTTACTGTTCTTGCTATCTCTTCCGGCATGTGGATCTGCCCAACTGTTTTACCTCTCCCTTCCTTCTTTCCTATACCCTCCTTCTCTCACGCTCATGTATGCATTTTATTTAGAGTAAAGCAATATTCTTTCACTTACGTGCCATCCATCTCCAAAAAGCGCTTTTGTCGAAGACGATCCGCTTGCTGTAATTGCTGTAAATGTAATTTTATTGGGAGAGCACAACAACAAAAAGAGAAAAGAAGAGAAAGAACAAGGCGCGCAGAGGCTTTCGGAGGACTGCTTTTTTCTTTGCTTTAGTGCATTGATTTTGTGTTTTTTTCCCTTATGCCTTTCTTTCTTTGGGCTCCACATAGGGCTAGCCCTTACGGTTTAAGGGAAAAGAAAAGCAAGACTGAATTAACGGCGCTGCACTGCCGAAAGGGGAGCAAGGTATTTGTATTCGTAACTCACTAAAACTTTGCCTATTGGCTCATGGGTATAATTTTGTTCTGGGTTTTATTTTCTTTTTTTTTTCACTAAGCCAGGTCGGCCGAGGGCGAGATATTTACGCCAAAAAACTTGAAAAAAAAAAAAAAATTGTTCAATATTCCGCTTTTAGTTTCGCAGCTTCCCGGCGCCGACGATGCTGCTGATGCACTGAGTCGGACCCACAGCTGGAGCGGCGGACTCTTCTCTGCCTTGTGCTTTCTGCGCCAGCGGCGAATTCGATCGGTTCTTGTGCTTTTTTCGGGAGCGCAGTCTCTTCTCTTCCCTTTCTATGGCCAGCTGGTTGTGGCTGTGGCCGGCTCGGTCATCGATCCCAATTATCTTTTTCCGCTATTCTCCCTTGGCACAGAGTGCCAATTCTGTAATAAAATAAAACCCATGTTCCATTTAACACTACCTAGCGACACCTAAACCCCAATGTCCAACTTACCGCTATGTGGCGATTGGCACTCTTGTTATATTAACTTGCATATGGCCGTCCGAAACAAAAAAGAGAACACTTTCGATGCCTTGCCTCCGGCGTGGGTCAGAATGGAACGCCCCCTTAATGGGGTGGCAAATTTCTTTTCGATTTGTTTATGGTATAATTTGAAAGCAACACGATTCTTTTTTTTTTTTTTTTTCTTTTTTGGCACTGGCGCGAGGTTTAGTTTTGTTTTTCCGCTCTTTCCACCAAAAACACTACCTTCTGAAGTGGGGCCCAAAATCGAAAAGAGCGACCGTAGCTGGACTTGCATCCACGAACCCTCCTAACAGCGAAAGTGCCAACCACCATTTCCCTCGAGTTAACATAACCGCAGCCTACTCTCCCCGAGTCCGACCGTCTGCCCAAAAAGTACCCGCCGATCACGAGCAATAGGGGCGCTAAAACGCAATTACGATATTCCCTGGATTTAACATTTTTGATTAGTTTTTATACCCGATACTCAAAATGAGTATTGGGGTATATTAGATTTGTGGTGAAAATGGATGTGTGTAACGTCCAGAAGGAACCGTTTCCCGACCCCATAAAGTATATATATTCTTGATCAGCATCAATATCCGAGTCGATTGAGCCCTGTCTGTCTGTCCGTCTGTCCGTCTGTCCGTCCGTCCGTCTGTCCGTCTGTCCGTCTGTCCGTCCCTATCAGCGCCTAGTGCTCAAAGACTATAAGAGCTTAGAGCAACGACATTTTGTATCCAGCCTTCTGTGATATGTCACTGTTACACGTATATTTCAAAACATCGCCCCGCCCACTTCCGCCCCCACAAAAGACGAAAATCTGTGGCATCCACAATTTTAAAGATACGAGAAAACAAAAACGCAGGACCGTAGAAATTGAATTTATCTTCTAGACTGCAGAATCTGAATTGATCGTATCATTATTATAGCCAGAATGAAGAAAACAATTTCATTTTTTCTCGCCCTGTCTCTCTCTAACACACACGTATCATAGCCGGCTTTTGCATAGCGCAAAACATTAGCGCCTAGATCTCAGAGACTATAAGAGCTAGAGCAACCAAATTTTTTATCCAGATTCCTATAATATCGGACCTTGACGAGTTTGTTTCAAAATTTCGCCCCACCCCTTCCGCCCCGCAAAGTGCGAAAATCTGGAGCATCCACAGATCTCAGAGACTATTAGGACCTGACTGTCGAGCTCTCACTGCTACGGCAAAACTATTTGTCATTTTTCACTGCAGAACTCACTGTTACAAGTGTATTTATTTTTTGCTCAGAGAGCTCACTGCCACAAGTGTGTTTCAAAAATTTCGCCCCACCCCTTCCGCAGCCATAAACAACGAAAATCTGTGGCAACCACAATTTTGAAGATAGGAGAAAATAAAAACGCACAATCATAGATTATTATTATAGCCAAAAGTAACAAATCAATTTGCAGTGGCTACGCAGGCTTCTGTCTCTCTCGCACGCACTCTTTGTCGTTTAATGAACCCATACTGACTATGTATCGGGTATAAATGTAGAGTTGCGGTCGCCGCAGCAACTCACAACGTTCCCCCTCGTTTTTTTCTCGTTCTTTTATTTTTTTATTTTTTTGTTGTTGTAGTAATATTTTTGTAGCTGGTTCAAGCGTCACTATAAATTCCCCTACCAAAAATCACACTTTGGGGAACAACACCAAAAGTGGATCCACGCTTGAACGGCTATTAAAAGAAAAGTTATTGTTTTAAGTCCTTGGCGTGAAACTTCCCTATTAATTTACCCTGCAGATCTTCCACCTCATAGTAGCAATTTCCTAGCTTCTGTCGTATCCGACTTTTATAAACGCTGGTGCTAGTTTAGCGCTAAAGCCCTTTCATGAAATTGCTTTGCTGGAAATTCCGTCGATATATCTCCTGACCTACAGCAAATGACACCTGCCGACTGCGCAAATTGTATGTTCTTTCATTCCTAGCGTGTTGTGCGTGCATCGTATCCTTTGCCTTATGTCTGATGAGGTCAAACGAATCCTCTTTACCAAACTGTACAGTGCGATCTTCCAGCATCTGTAAATCTCTTTAACAGCCTGTAGCTAGCTCCATCGACAATCATGTGCTGGCCAAAAGCGAGGCGATAAGGAGTCGTATTTATGGCTGAATGGACCGAGGAACGCAGCGCACAGCAAATGTTACTGAGCTGCTCATCCCAATTCTTTTGATCAGGGCGGACATATGATTTCATTGCAGCTATCACCGATCGGTTTACTCGTTCTGATGCGTTTTACCTGCGGAGCGTAAACAGCAGTATACCTGTGCACAATATGATATTTCCCTAGCAGCGCATTAAACACCTCAGACCTGAACTGTACACCATTATCCGAAACAATTGTTTCAGGAACCCCAAAACAATGGAACAATTCTTCTTCCAGATACCGTGCCACGACATCCGCAGTAAACTTTTACTGGCTTTAAGAAAGGAAACTTCGACAAGTGATCAACCACAATAAAATCCCTATATGCCCAGAACGACTTCGGGGATACGGCCCCAGGAAATCGACAAACAGTTTCTGGAAAACCTATCCGATGTACCAATGTTCCCTAAAGGCGGTCGAAGGGTGTGATTGGGGTGCTTTGTGATCTTGCATACATGGCAATTATTTATATATGTCCTTACGTCGGACACCAAATTCGGCCAATAGTAGAAACGCCTAAGTTTTTCTAATGTTTTGTTTATCCCACAGTGAGCTGATAGCTGGTTTTCGTGAGCGTCTTTAAGGTTTCCTCGACTAATCCTCGTGGTATCCAAAGCTTCCAACATAAATCGTCAGCTACTTTGTCTCCCGCCGCGTGCTCGGCGCGTCGGTATATATACCCATCTACGATTTTCAAATCTGGAGTCTTGGACGCGTTTTCGACGAGTTTGTCTCTTAGGGCTACATATTCAGGCGACCTAAATTCTTCTTGACTGAAGGTCAACAATGCTGGACAAAACTAATGCCGATAAGTCTTTGGTATTTGTGCGCGAAAGAGCATCTGGGACTACGTTTTGGCTACCCTTTCTATGCTGGATTTTAAACGGGAACCCTGAAGTTTTAAGGACCATCTAGCTAACCGTGAACTGAGATCAGACTGGGTCATTAGCCATTTTAAAGATGCATGGTCTGTTATGATGATGAACTCCTGCCCTTCGATGTAAGCCCTAAACTTTTAACCGCTAAAACTGCTGCCAAACACTCTTTTCGGTCACTGTGTAATTCCGTTGGCATTTATTTAGCTTCCGTGACATGAAAGCCTCAGGTACTTCATCCTTGTCCTCATTGGTCTGCATCAACACGGCCCCCACGCCTGAGTCACTTGCATCACAATGTATACTAAATGGTATATTGAAATTCGGGCTATGCAAAACTGGGGCTGTGCTCATATGTTCCTTTAATAATTCGAACGACTTTTGTGCTTCTTCGCTCCAAACAAAGCTTACGCTTTTGCTTTAGAGTATCTGTTAAAGGGGCGGCCAATGCAGCATAGTTTCGGATGAACTTATGATACCATCCAGTTAAGCCAAGGAAACGTCGAACTTGCTTAATTGAACGAGGTACTGGAAAATCGGTAATAGCTGCTATTTTGTCTGATCGGTATTAATCGTGCCATTACCAATTACGTGACCTAAATATTTGACCTCCTTTATACAAATATGACTCTTTTCCACATTTAGGGTTAAATTTGCTATTTTAAATTGAGTAGCTAGAATTCCTAATACCTCCAGATGCCGCTCAAATGTGTCAGACACGATCAAGAGGTCATCAAGGTAGATGAAAACTTCATTTCGGAGATTTGCGGGGATAACCTTTATCCATGAGCCTTGACATGGTCTGAGGTGAGTTAGTTAGCCCAAAATGGCATCACGGTGAACTGATAAAGAGGCCTCCCGGGAACAGTAAAAGCCGTTTTATCCCGCGATTTCCTATCAAGCGGTATCTGCCAAAATGCGTCTTTTAGATCCAAGCTCGTAATGAACTCGGCCTTGGGCAATCTTGCCAAAATACCATCGATAAGCGGCATAGGGTATGCGTCCTTTACTGTAGAGTCGTTGAGTTTCCTACTATCACTGCATAGTCGAACTTTGCCAGGTTTGCGCACTAATACTACTGGTGAGGACCAACTACTATTTGATTCTTCGATTACCCCCAGCTTAAGCATCTGATTTAATTCATTGTACATCAGCTTCTCTATAGCAGGTGAAACTGATAGTGACGCTGCTTGATTGGTTTTGCGTCAGCTATATCAATCGAATGCGATATCAAGGTGGTGCGTCTTTAAACCTTTGATAGCAAAGGAGGGAAACTGAAGAATGGCAGCTGCTAGTGTTTTTTGTTGATGTACAGTTAATGACCTACTTAAGGGATCGCTCGCTGACAAAACCGATAGTTGCTCACTTAAAAGAGAAACTGGAAGCAAGTTAAACGCCTTCCAAAAAATCTATACCCAAATAAAGGTCCCCCTGATAAAGATGGGACTACGAAAAGGTTATCTCTTTGATTCGCCCCTCGATAGCTAACCTCTGTCGTCAGTCGACCAATAATATCCTGTGATTTTCCATCGGCCGTCTTCACCGTGGCCGATAAACGCTTATATTCCGTTTTCCATTACGTCTTTTCGCCAGATGACCTCCAATACAGCAATAATGGACGCACCGGTGTCTAAAAGGCCGATTACCGTGTTACCCAGTAGAGTGACTTGGGCATATGGGCGAAAGTCATGGAGTTTCCCAATTACTGTCTCTAATAGCATCTTGCGTTCGGCCCTAGTTTGACGGTTGAAGGCGATCCTACGCAATCGCGAACGAGTGCTACTTTGCCGGGAGTGGAATAATTGATGGATTGCTGTAAGTCAGGGTGATATGACGCGGCCGGTAATAAGTTATGTAGCAATTTTGGAGTCTCATCTAATCTGTATTCGTCCTCGAGACAAACTGTTTGCGTGCACTTTTCGGCTGTGCACGCGTTGCTAAGTTTTTGTGGCATCTGAGCTGCAACGGCGGCAGTTTGACTTATATGCGTCAGCCAATCCACAACCAAAGCAGAAGACTCGCCGTTCTGCCAGACACTTGATAACGGTGGCCCTTCGCCCCGCAATTCCAACAGGAAGCTTCCAATGGCAGCTACCTCTAACTCTTCCATATCAGAACTATCGGATTCGGAAATGTGGTCTGTTTGATGTCCCAACGCACTAACATTTCGATATTTGTTTCGGTATAGCCACTGAAGGTTTGTGGACTGTCCGCATAAAAATTTCGCGTGTTCGCACCAGATGTCTTAACTCCGAGCAATGGTGGAAGCTGGCTCATATAATATTTCGCTGAACCTCAGTAAGAAGATTTGCCTTAGAGTCTCTAACAAAGATTGCTCCGACATGGGCTGTGTGAGCCGATCTGCCAAAGAGGCGATCACACTGTAAAAATCATCGAACGACTCATTTACGAGTTGTTTACGATCTTCGATTTCCGTCCGGATTATGCGATCCGTGCGTGAATCTTTTTGAATTGACCCCCTTTAACGCTACACATAAGTCATGCCAGCGAAATTTGAGACACTTTGTGGTATCTCCAATAACACCTCACTAGCCCTACCCTCAAATAAATTGTTCGAGTTTCGGGCTACTAGTTCGAAGTTCCATTCATCGTTTGCGGGTTAAGGCTTCGATTCTATAAATGAAGTCATCTATAGACATCGAATTTTGCCGTTGAATTCAGCTTCCAATTTGCCATTATTTGACTTATACGATCCGGACGTACCCTCACCCGGCAGTGGCGCCTGACTAAAGATTTGACCATAATCCCGTGTCTGATCCGAAGCTGCCTGCGAGTGTGAATTGGGCAAGAAAGGCTGTATATTATGCTGCTCAACGTGTCCCTGATGACAACTGTTCTATACGGATTGGGGACCTCTCTAGAGGAAGCTGTCGAAGCTGCTTTTAAACCTGTACTAATAGCCGGGGAAAGTTTTTCTGTTAGTTGTGCCATTGCTGCACTCATGGCTAGAGTTTGCTTTGCCATTTCTGCTGAAATTGTGCCTGCCATCACCGTGTATAAAACATCACTTGCCGCCTATTGCTCGTAGTCGGCGGTGGAAGCATCTAAATTCTCCTGATCTGGTGGAGGGTCAGGCATGGCTGCAGTTTCTTGACTGGTTTGGTTTTCGATCTAGTAGTCAGTGAGTGAGAAATAGACGGTGCCTTTGGTTCGAAGTTGTGGGACGTTCAATGTCTTTTAGGTTAACCAATTTTTCAGGGCTTCAAGGTTTAAACCGGCATTGCTCTTGAATCGCTTTAATTAAATTAATTTTGGTATAACGCTAAAAAAAAAATTGTATAAAAGAAGGAATTTGTATAAACTGTTTGGTTGCCATGCTATCGTTTCATATGGTTGTGACGGTCTTAATCAGCTTATCTAATGTGTGCTTGTCAATATAGTACAGATTAGAATAGAAAACGGAAAGAGTACACGATAAAAACAATATTAGGAAGTATAAGTGAAAACACAAAGGAAGCAAAGAAGGAAGCGAGATATGTTACATAGGAGTGAACTTTCCTGAGAAGGTATCACGATTCCAAAGGCAGTTGACAGGTATGATTGTCCTCCAGCAAGGTAAACGGATGGCTGTAGGTCTTTGACTCCACGTGTAACCAATAAGCAACGCCTACTATGCAGTATGAACAATCCACCCAAGGATTCTAATGACTTTATACTATTAAATTTTGGAGTTATAACCATTTAAAGTTATAACGCTTCCAGAAACTTCCATAAAGCACATGAGTTAACTGTTTTAGTGGAGTCCAGGTAGTAAAGCAATTTTAAGCTTTTAGCTATCTCCATAGAGCTCTAACCATTAACAGAACAAGGAACAGAGAACCAATCGAACAAGTGTTAGGAACTATATTATCAGATGTAATTGATAAGAATGAAGACTATCGGTTGGGGTCAGCCAGGATGGCTGCTTCCATGCCCCACGTTGGGCGCCAAATAAGATTATAATATATCTATAAGTTAGAACTGTAGCATACAACGTATAGCGATACGCTGTCATAACGAGCTGATCTTATTGTAGCGACCAGAGGAGCACGCGCTGGTTCCGGCTTCTACTTGTCGTCGGCAAGGGGTGAGGGGATTTACCACTGTGCTACCTTGCTCGCATTGATACATATAATAATATTGATTTCGCGCTGTTTTCCTCCCTAACACATGATCGATCGGACTGGACATACAGAAAAGAAATTACCAAGAGTGACAAGCTATGCACACATAGAAGTTGCTCTGCAAAGAAAACAGAACATGCTGAAGTACGGGTTGCGCTGCTGAGTAGCTGTATGGGTGCAGCAGCGTTTTGCCCATCTCTTACCTTGACCATCTGGGCCGCAAAGCCATGTTAGTGGCCGATGATCCCTAAAACCCCAGACTCACTTCATTTCCATAATCCACTCGGCATGGCGCCGCCCTAAATTAATTTAGTTCATTATCGATTTCCATTTTAACACTTTATTTATTATTTCATTACAGGGCATTTCCTACTCTATTTAAACTCCCAATTGACTCCTCAAAACTAATTTAGCGAACAACAGAATTCGAGAATATTTCAGGTTGGAAGTTAAACAAATACTAATAATAATTAAAATAGAAGAATTATAAATAAATAAAAAAAAAGAATTAAATATGTATATAATATAAAATAAACAGTATATGTATATAGAGGGTAGCCGCTAAACTGGCATACAAATTTAAAAGAGCATTTATGCCAACAACAAAAACCCACGGTTACTGTTCTTGCTATCTCTTCCGGCATGTGGATCTGCCCAACTGTTTTACCTCCCCTTCCCTTCTTCCTATACCTCTCCTTCTCTCACGCTCATGTATGCATTTTATTTAGAGTAAAGCAATATTCTTTCACTTACGTGCCATCCATCTCCAAAAAGCGCTTTTGTCGAAGACGATCCGCTTGCTGTAATTGCTGTAAATGTAATTTTATTGGGAGAGCACAACAACAAAAAGAGAAAAGAAGAGAAAGAACAAGGCGCGCAGAGGCTTTCGGAGGACTGCTTTTTTTTCTTTGCTTTAGTGCATTGATTTTGTGTTTCTTTTCCCCTTTATGCCCTTTCTTTGGCCCACATAGGGCTAGCCCTTTACGGTTTAAGGGAAAAGAAAAGCAAGACTGAATTAACGGCGCTGCACTGCCGAAAGGAGAGCAAGGCATTTGTATTCGTAACTCACCAAAAACTTTGCCTATTGGCTCATGGGTATAATTTTGTTCTGGGTTTTATTTTCTACTTTTTTTCACTAAGCCAGGTCGGCCGAGGGCGAGATATTTACGCCAAAAAACTTGGGGCAAAAAAAAAAAATTGTTCAATATTCCGCTTTTAGTTTCGCAGCTTCCCGGCGCCGACGATGCTGCTGATGCACTGAGTCGGACCCACAGCTGGAGCGGCGGACTCTTTCTGCCTTGTGCTTTCTGCGCCAGCGGCGAATTCGATCGGTTCTTGTGCTTTTTCGGGAGCGCAGTCTCTTCTTCCCTTTCTATGGCCAGCTGGTTGTGGCTGTGGCCGGCTCGGTCATCGATCCCAATTATCTTTTTCCGCTATTCTCCCTTTGAAATCTGCTTGGCACAGAGTGCCAATTCTGTAATAAAATAAAACCCATGTTCCATTTAACACTACCTAGCGACACCTAAACCCCAATGTCCAACTTACCGCTATGTGGCGATTGGCACTCTTTTGTTATATTAACTTGCATATGGCCGTCCGAAACAAAAAAAGAGAACACTTTCGATGCCCTTGCCTCCGGCGTGGGTCAGAATGGAACGCCCCTTTAATGGGGTGGCAAATTTCTTTTCGATTTGTTTATGGTATAATTTGAAAGCAACACGATTCTTCTTTTTTTTTTTCTTTGATTTGGCACTGGCGCGAGGTTTAGTTTTGTTTTTCCGCTCTTTCCACCAAAAACACTACCTTCTGAAGTGGGGCCCAAAATCGAAAAGAGCGACCGTAGCTGGACTTGCATCCACGAACCCTCCTAACAGCGAAAGTGCCAACCACCATTTCCCTCGAGTTAACATAACCGCAGCCTACTCTCTCCCGAGTCCGACCGTCTGCCCAAAAAGTACCCGCCGATCACGAGCAATAGGGGCGCTAAACGCAATTACGATATTCCCTGGATTTAACATTTTTGATTAGTTTTTTTTTTCTCGTTCTTTTATTTTTTTATTTTTTTGTTGTTGTAGTAATATTTTTGTAGCTGGTTCAAGCGTCACTACAACAATTCGATTGATGGCTATGACGATCAGCGAATGACTACTTAATTGCAGCGCACCGAATCGACCTTTGACCTATTGCAAGCGAGAGAACGAAAGAGGAGCGCTTCTAACGCTCTCCGTTAGAGCAGTTAGAACAGCTCGGGCTGCTGCTAAGCCGAGTACGAGCGATAGATAAAGAGATAGAGCGCGAGAGAACGTCTAGATGCTATAGCTGTAGAGACGAAACTTAGAAGGCTGAATAGAAAGGCGAAAGAACGGCAGCTGGTGTTCATAGATATGAGAGCCAGTTTTCGAGACATCTATGTACATGCCAAGGAGATGGATTTCTGCATTTCCACAACGCTGCATAGCCTCTAACATGGGCTTTTCTGGGCCTGTCTCACTCACTTCTTCACTTCCTTCGCCAGCCGGGTCAAGACGCGCGCTGAGTGGAATGTGGTAATGGCCGATCATGGCAAATATACGGTTCTTTACGCGGAAAATGTGCCACACCCCTTGCCGTCTCAAAGTCTCTGGTTGGGGCGCCACTTGAAAAGGGGGTCTTGAAAGGAAATCGGACTCAGTCCGCAAAAGACTGATATCTATAATTTCAATCTCCACTCCGTGATGCACAATAGTCCCCACTTAGTTGAGCTGCCAACTAAGTTGCCTCTGTGTTCCGACTATAGGAAGGCTGCCGACTACCGTTATGGCACCAAAGAACAACGGTAGCGATGTTTTGCGAACAGATACGTTTTTATTTTTAGTTTCTCTCCTTTGCCTCGTTTCTACTCTCACACTTCTAATTCACTTTATGCGTGACACGTCCGTTTCTTTGTTCGTCCCTCAATCTGACTGACTCCCTCTCACACTTTAAATCGGCTCTCGAGGCTCGCCCGCACGACTCCTTTAACTAGGGCTTAGGGCTAGTGGATAATACTGGGTAACTATAATGTTGAAAATGATATGGCTATACATAACCTCTTGCGGGCTTACATTTCGTGCCCTACAGGAATTGCAGAAAACCGAAAGTATAGCAACGAACGCCAATTTATGGATAATTTTGAATATTAAATTATAGTTTGTGATTTGTACTCGCCAATTTGCTTATTGCACAAATCACGTCGGGTTCAGCAATGTTAAGCTAATGAGCTTTTTCACTAGCTGTTAAAAAAGTTACAATAACATGTGAAGAAGATTTGATTTTATTAGGTAAAGTAAAGTAAAAGCGAAAGCGCAAGTACTTAATTTCGAGAACAATTCGATTGACGATGACGATTAGCGAAAACTAATTAATTGCAGGCAAAACCGAATTGCCCATGACCTATTGCAAGCGCAAAACGAAAGAAGGCTGATATAAGAACAGCATTAGAACAGCTCTGGCTGTTGCGGGCCGAGTACGAGCGATATATAAAGAGATAGAGCGTGAGAGAACGATTCTACAAGAGTTCCTACTGGTGGAAGGCGCCACACCCAGCCTTCTATGAATAAACTTTCTCCTCCGAGGCATGAAGCCACTGTGGACCTAAGCTCGGACCTGCTTGAATTTGGCTGGGGTACGGTGCCATTACATGTTGAAACCTCATCGGAAAAGAACCTGCTGTACTTAACGGAGACAACATGCATCAAACCTCTTAGCGAATCGCGTTCTTGCGTCTTTGTAACGCCACAACATTAAGAAGTCTGGTATTGTGATACTACCCTTGACGGTTCGGATCACTAAATTCAACGACCAAGAATACCGTGTTGGACGAGATGGATGCGGTCGGCGAAGTGTTAAATTATGTTGATCCAGTAAACGAACGCCTCCTGAGAAGCTGCTCCATAGTTACTGGTAGACGTTTGCCAAAAACGAAGACGAACAGGGGAACAACATAGCCGCTCAAACAACAACTGCAGCAATGCGTAGAAAGAGAGTGATACGTCCCATGGTCCCATACACCGGGAAATGTCCGGAAAGTGGGTCGTTGTCCGAAACTCCACTCAGATTGGATGGGCCCCCCACCGTAATTCGTAGTCATTCCAACCTTGACGATACACGTTAATTGACTCGTTACTTACAAGCGACCTATTTCCAATTAGTTCGGCCATGAGGCTCGACTCTAAGAAGGATAGTTTAGGGTTGGTAGGGCTTGCTCAACCGCAATTGAGGTCACTCGAAGCATTGCGATACCCCACTTGTCATGTGATGGTGCCTCTAATCCACCCCGAGATTTCTATAAAGAGGCCCAGTTTCCCCAATGGCATGGTCACCAGGCTGTCCAGGTCCTCGAAGAAGGCTCCTCCAAGAATACGGTGCCGCCTTCTCATAAGTGCAGGATAGCCGCAGACAGCTGCTGGACACTTTCTTTGTCCTCCTCGTCCATGCAGATGCGTCCAAAGTCATAGTGGGGAAGTCCGTATCTCGTGGTCATTACGGTCGTAATGCGGCTAGAGCGAGCGTGATATCCCACAGTTGGGGGTTGTGTTCCACCGTCTGTGTGCCCTCGTTCTAGCATGGCTCTTCATCTACGAGATAGTGTCTTATAATGCCTCTTACTAACCGCGTCCGCAATCAGGTTGGCCGATCCAGTTCTGACGCACTCGTCCGCTCATCTCGTTGTCTGCGATGTCGGCGTGTCTTGGGACCCACGTGAGTGTAACTAAAAATTACCTGAATTGGTTCATTGCGTCCACTGTTTCGCGTAATGAATCTGTTTGTGGTCTTTCAGGATACTAAGGCTTTGATAGCAGTCTGGCTGTCAACGCAGATTGTTATGTTCCTTGAGGTATATCCAAGTTGTATATCAACTTTGCCATTTGCCATACTGCGTATATATTTCTGCCTGAAATACATTGCACCAGTCTAGTAGTTTTAGGGGGATATGTTGGTCGCCAGTTCTTCGGATCCCAGCTTCCGTCTCTTTGGCTGTCTGTGAACCGATTGTGAAGATGGAAAGCCGTTCTGTCCAATGGCACTGTTCTGCTTCCATTCCTCCCTATCCAGTATATGCCCATTATAATTTCATTTCCGCGAAAGCTCCGGCACGCAGTAGTCACTCTACCCGACCGTTCCACTCTCTTCCTTACGGAGTAAGGGGGCGTGCGCGTAAGCCGATGACTTGAAGAACCGTGCGGCTAGTAGTCTCGGCACTTTGTCTGAGTGTCGTTCCACCACTGACGTATCTTATATTTTCGTGAGAACAGCACCAGTTCGGTT
>CM017777.1:26410798-26444468 GCA_008121275.1 Drosophila lowei
CTACGCCCTATGTGGTGGTTCTCTTGAGAGAATTACCCTGGTGAATGATCTTGGTGTTTTATTAGACGCAAAGTTAAAGTTTTCCGAACACATTTCTACCATGATAAATAAGGCCATGGGCGTGCTTGGGTTTATAAAGAGGTGGTCAAAGGAATTTGACGACCCCTATATAACAAAGACTCTCTATACTTCGCTAGTTCGTCCGATTTTAGAATACGGCTCCTGTGTATGGTGCCCTCAGTACAAAGTACACCAGGACCGTATAGACTCAGTACAGAACAACTTTTTACTCTTTACTCTGCGGGGCCTTAACTGGTATGCGGGTGTGAAACTCCCATCTTACTCTAGTAGACTGCTATTAGTAAACCTCCCATCATTAGTTAACCGTCGAAAAAAAAGCTTGGTGTGATTTGTATGCACAACTTGATCAAGGGTGACGTAGATAGCCCTGATCTGTTGAGCCGCATAAACTACACGATTCCTATTAGATTCCCTAGAAACTATTTACCGTTGTCTCTTCCACTGTGTAGATCGAATTATTCCTTGCTTGAACCGTTTAGGGTCTTATGCTCGGATTATAATTCCCTCTACCATATTATATCCACCACTAATTCCCTTCCTCTTATTAAATTACTAATACTCACATAACTTTCTAGTAATTAGTAATTGTAGTGGTATTTGTATTTTGAATGCATGCTTACTTCTCCTAGTAATGTTTAGTTCTAATTTTCCTCGCATATTAGTCTAAAAGTCTATTTCTGCATGTTCGCGTTCGGTTCGGTTAACGCGTCGCGCGTCATGCGGCAGCGCCCCTCGGTCGGTTGGGCGGGAGGAGGGCTGCGTTTTGCCTGGGATCGGCGCGTAACAGCCTTCTGCTGGTGTCACACGGGCCACTTGATGGTGCAGTAATTAAAAAAAAGATACATGTAGAACATCTTACAGGTTTCGCTGTTTTTTATACCCGATACTCAAAAAGAGTATAGGGGTATATTAGATTTGAGCGCAAAATGGATGTGAGTAACGCCCAGAAGGAAACGTTTCCGACCCTATAAAGTAAATATATTTTTGATCAGCATTAATAGCCGAGTCGATAGAGCCATGTCTGTCTGTCCGTCCGTCCGTCTTGTTTGACGCCTAGTTCTCAGGGACTATAAAAGCTAGAGCAATAAACTTTTGTATCCAGACTCCTGCGATATCACACTTAATCAAGTTTGTTTCAAAATTTTGCGACGCCCTCTTTCGCCCCCACAAAGGACAAAAATCTGGGGCATCCAAAATTTTTTGAATAAAATGCGCATTATGTGCGCCCTCTGGCGGAGGGGAGGCCACAGCAGCGACTCACAACGTACATGCATGCATGAGTACTTGAAAATTCTTTGCTTATTCACACGATGTGTTGTTCTCATTCGCTTATTATTTTCATATATTCCACGAGGGGGCCGAAATTGTTCCAGCCTGACAATGAAGTCGACCTTCTACGTTAACCAGACTTTGGTATTCTATTTAGGCATCTTTTAATGTGTTCCCGCCAAAATTACAGTCACATCGATATTATCGTTGAACGTTGAACGCTTATTATTTTCATATATTCCACGAGAGGTCCGAAATTGTTCCAGCCTGGCAATGAAGACGACCTTCTACGTTAACCAGACTTTGGTATTCTATTTAGGCATCTTTTAATGTGTTCCCGCCAAAATAACAGTCACATCGATATTATCGTTGAACGTTGAACGCTTATTATTTTCATATATTCCACGAGAGGTCCGAAATTGTTCCAGCCTGGCAATGAAGACGATTTCTACGTTAACCAGACTTTGGTATTCTATTTAGGCATCTTTTAATGTGTTCCCGCCAAAATTACAGTCACATCGATATTATCGTTGAACTATCAATCAACTAAGTTAATATAAGTGCGTTTGTAAAAATGGAAAAAGTTGCATATCGTGCGGTCATAAGATATTTGTTTTTGTAGGGCAATACTTCTTCACAAACCACAACCGAGATGGACGCTGCTTATGAGGAGTCTTTCCCATCATTTGCAATTTTAATGTTCTGGGCTGCTGAATTTAAGCGGGGACGTAGGAGCTTAGGAGATGCGACACGTCGGGACACCCAAAAACTCACTGACGAAAACATCGCCAAAACTCACCAAATTGTTTTGGAAAAAGGAAAAACGATCACAGTACGGATTGATTTTGAATAAATTAATGACAGAAATTGCGGATAAACGGCCAGAAACATTTCGGACTGCCCTATACTCTAGGTTGCCCTATATTAGGTTTGTGCTGAAAGTGGATGCTCAGTGAAAAACAAACAAAAGATAAGTGTAAAATTCGGTCTTAGCTTGAGCGAAGAGCGAGTTGAGCTAAAACAGATTTGATCAGGTCTTTTCTGTCTCATTTAATATGTCCATAAATGAGATTTTTTCGGTCAACCGTTATTTGCGAGGTCTGTTCGGAACTCTAAATCTATCAGAAAAAGTATGTTTGGTTCTGGGAAATATTTGGTTTTTAAATACTGTTATCAAACCAATAAAAAAAATTTCTAACTTTATTTTTATCTTTTAGGGATAAATTCAACGATAATTCGAGGGATATGTAAAGTGATTGCTACAACAATAAACAAGTACAAGGATCTTCAATCACAACTCATCGTTCGGAGACTCGTGGCTGATCTTGCCACTATTCATCATGATTTAACAGTAGAACATATGTTAAATGTCTTCAAAACACTTTTGTTTAAGGAATTTATTACGGTTTCCCCACAAAAATCTTGTAAGCCGGCTGTTGTCGCATTGGGATGGATTGCTGTAATATTAAAGCTCGCAAATCGCGACTCAAATATTTATAAAACCGAAAAAACAAGATTGATTGAGTATCAAACATTGCTATATCAAATCACTTTATTGGGGCCACATCAACGATTTGTCGATGCAGCAACGAAAATAATTTTTGAATTATGGTTGGATAGTAGAACTACTTATGATGAAACTCTGGCCACAATATTTCAAATGGAGTCAAATACAAATGCGACCATTATGATAATGATTATGATCAAATTTGAAGCCAAGAGTAGCAAATCCATTATATTGAGATCACATATAGAAAAAGTTGTTGAATATTTTGTCAAAAGCATGATTTCATGCAAATACAAACCCGACAAGTCGTTCATTATGGCTTGTCGTCCATTATTGGAATCACTTGCTGAATCCGAATTTGATTTTCATATATATCCTCCTTTAAAAAGGTCTATATTACGAAGCCCTGAAAATACTCTAGAAAGTATTGGATTAATTTTTGACATGGTTAATATTGATTGTAGTCGGTACGCTTGTGAAATAGGAAAAGTTTTAATTAAGAACTTATACAGCAAGGGTGACAATACACGACGCGAATCGCTTGAATCGTTGAAACTTCTTTCGCAAAAATGCTCTGATGCCATTGTTATTAAAGAATTATTGGAAGAAATTTTTTCTGTGTTAAACGGCGCTGATGGAAAAATAAATGTAGTCGAATACAGGCTCAATTTAATACAGGTAAATATATCTTTTCCTACTCTGAAACATTGAATATTGTTTATTGTTCGTACATATGTATTGAGGAAAAGAATTTATAGAGTGTATATAATCTCTATGTGTATAATCTCTATAGGGTTCATTAGCATTGGTGTCGTTTTGAGCATCTCGCCAAAAAAAGACTCAGCTGGCTCGTCCCGATGATGGCCGATGATGGTCGCGACCGGAAATCAAAAAATTCTCAAAAATCAGTTGGAGTGTTCTAATTATAAGAAAGAAATTTTGGGTTGTGCTTAGTCCTTTTAAAAGGACGAAAAATCGAAAATAAAAGCATTGAAGGAAGTAGGTCCATCAATAATGAAAATAACAGAGAAAATTGGTAAAAAGGTGTCTTGAGTGATTTCATAAAAAGCCTCAGCTTAGGGACGAAAACTTAGGGTACTCTAAGACTTTTGCCATACTCATATGTCGTGGAGTAGAGACTGTCGCCATACAGTATTTTCAGAGGCAACATGAATTTTGAATGGTCATAAGGTTTTGATACCCGATACTCAAAAAAAACATAGGGGTATATTAGATTTGTGGGGAAAGTAGATGTGTGTAACGCCCAGAAGGAAGTGTTTTCCATAGTGTATACCTTAGTAAAATTGCTATATGTATGTGCACTGCTTTGAGTGAGGGTTTTTTCAACACATATTTTCTTGATTTTTTTATATTTTTATTTGGTTAGCTGTTAATAAGTTCAAAACAAAAAGGCAGAAAAAAATTCAATATACATTTTTTAAATAACAAACATAAATAGTTTTATATCTTTCACATAGAAAATGGCTATATCATTTTGGCTATATATATTTTTTGAGGGAAAAACAGTTCCAAGGAAAAAGTTTTAAGGAAAATTAACTCTATTAATAATTATTGGAGTTGCCTTTATACTCCTGAAGCTTCTGCAGCCTACGGGGCATTGAACCTGCCAGGTTTTGTAGAATTAATACTTCAATATTGTCCCAATCAACAACGATCGCTTGTTTTAAGTCCTTCAAGGTTCGTACTGCCTTGTATAGGTATAAACTTTTGCTGCAAGGAAGCCCCACAGATCCTCAATTGGATTTATGTTCGGACTCATTGCCGCCCACTTCATCAACGGTTTATTGTGGGTCTCAAAATAACCCATTGAGGCCCGGGAAACATGAATTGGCGCATTATCCTGCTGAAATGCGGGAAAACATGTTCGAGGGAAGTCCCTTTAGCAATAAAGGCAGCCCATATCATAAGCGATCCATCACCAGCAAGTTGCCCGTAAATGACGCGGGTCTCTCCAATATCTATGATGGACATCTGAACCGTCTAAATTCAATTTTTTTTTCATCACTAAAAATTACATTTTCAAATTTGAGGTTCCAAACTTATGTTTTTCAAAAAGGCCATGCGCGCATCTTTATGACGTTTAGTTAAGCGGGGTTGGCCAACATTGTTTTGATATGTGAGGTTAAATAGTATCTCGATGTCGATTCATTAGCGAAGCTATTCGACCAGTTTTCATGCCGGCTAATTTCATTCCCTTGATCCTTCCCTGTTCTTCCTCAGAAAATTCTGTACCATATGGCATTTTTAACTCAAAATGCATATTTTCTTAATTCTTATTGGTTTGTTGCAATAATGAGTGCTTACGTACTAAATCAATCCGATTTTATTGAAAAAAAAATCTAGCACTGCGCCTCTCAAAACATGAAAAAACATCATTGCACATATCTGTTTTCTACGTCTCTTATCTAAGCTAATGGTACCACAAATTGGGTTCAAAGAAGACGAACATTTTTAGTAACTGAGCACAACAATAAGAGATAAGAACTGCATAGTCAAAGCAAACAAGCAGCTATTACTTTTTAAGAAAAATTGAAAATCATTTTTGCACATATATTAATTTTACTAAGGTATATATTCTTGATCAGCATCAATAGCCGAGTCGGTAGAGCCATGTGTGTCTGTCCGTCTGTCCGTATGTCAGTACGTCCGTCCGTCTTGTTTGACGCCTAGTTCTCAGTGACTATAAAAGCTAGAGCAATAAACCTTTGTATCCAGACTGCTGCGATATCACACTGAATCAAGTTTGTTTCAAAATTTTGCCAAACCCCCTTCCGCCTCCACAAAAGAAGAAAATCTGTGGCATCCCCAATTTGAAAGAAAACAAAAAAAACGTCAGAATCTTAGAGAATGACCATAGCTACCAGATAGCTGAATATGAATCAGATCGGATCATTAAAATAGCCAGAAGGATCAAATGAGATTTCAGTGGCTTAGATAGCGTAGCCACGCGCTTACTCATTCTCTCCCTCTCTCACACACAAACATACTCTACCCCGTTCAGTGTGCGTGATCTGGCGGACGGGAGCGATATAACGACTGGTGTTTGTGTGAGAATAGAACAAAAGAAATAAATAAATAAATAAAAATGTAAAGAAAAATAGAAACTGGAAAAACTTATAAAAAAATTTCCCAAACGGTTCGACCGATGTTTATAAAATTTTCCTTGCCAAAAAATCAAATTGTGTCTTTTTCGAAGAGCTTTACCAAACAACACATGTATGTAATATATTATTTGGATGTTAGTTTATTATTATTATTAAATCGCGGTAGGCTGGTAAGTGGAAGAACCATTTTAACTTTACGGCTTGATCTCGGCTGATTTCCGCTGCTGCTGCTAGGAGTTGGTTGCTGCGGTTCTCTTTTTTTCGACTTCTTTTGCTTTTCCTCTTTTTCTCTGCTGTGCTCTTCTTCTGCCGTTGCTGCTTATCCGCTGTTAATCTGTTGCTTATATCTTTCTGCTGTTACTGCTGTTGCTCTGCTATTTGTCTGCTGTTGATCTGCTGTTCCTCGTTCCTAACCACTGCTCCTTCAATAGGCCAGCTTGCCCACTCCTTCTTACACTCGGTCATCCTGATTATTCATCAGTCCCCGATGACCATGCGTTCTTGTTTTCTACAGAAAAACTCCATAAACTCCATATCTATTCTGAGCCTGCTAAATGTATTCTGTTGCCTCTTGTCGTATCTTCCGTCTTTCTTCATACAAATTATCAACTATCTCCTTTTCTATCAGCTGAAGTATATCCCTATTCGGTCTACAAGGCATTTTTACCCCGATCATCCGCTCAAATAAACAATAATTTGTAGACATATGAAGAGTGCTTTTAATAGCTCTCTAAACTCGGGATACGAACTTATACCATCTTCCTCGAACGAAAATTTTGAAATAATGCTCAGAATATATCGGTTTACACGTTCAATTTGTCCATTTCTCTTGGCACTCTGCACAGTGGGTCAAACGGTTGGCCGTTGTCCAATTGGTTAAAATCGATGGAATAATGAAGAAAGAATATTATCTTCATATTTTGGAAGCCAATTTGTCAAATTTCATAGACAAATGTGTCTACCCCATATCCGAGATCACTTTCTAGCAAAACGGTAACCCGACGCACACGGCTAAATTCGTGAAAAATCGTCCCAATAATTCGAGTTTTCACTCAATCCAGTAGCCTGCTCAATAGCCCAGATCTATATCCCATTAAAAATCGATGGGCTCTGATTAAAAAACATTGGAAAAGTACGAGTCTGCACCAAAGGGATTGGATGAGTCTTTGGGAGCGCGTGCAGTCGGAGTGGCGCATGGTACCTTGCAAGCACATACTAAATTTATTCAATGCACAACCTACCCTAAAAAATTTATTCGAATTATGCCAAAACCCTAATCTAACCTATTAAATTACAAAAATTTGGCCCTTTGGAAAAATAATATTTAAATTTTATACATTTTTTTTGATAATCATTATTTTTGAGTAATTTGAAAAACTTATTATTCTTGATCAAAAATAAAACTCAAAAATAACTATGATTTTTAAAATAAAACTCAACAGATTTTAGTACCTTTTAATCTTTGTGGTCCTTTTAAATTACAAAAAAATTTGAAACGTGCAAAAAAAAAATCATAGATACATGGACTTTTTTAAAAATCAAATTTTTTTATCAGTGAAGAAAAACGTAAAAAATCAAAAATGTACAAATCAAAAAAAAAGAAAGATTCCTGCTTTTTTTTGAAAAAATTCTCTCTTAAGGAAAATGATCTCTTTGAATTGAAATTATTGTTTTTTTTATTTGTCACTAAATTAAAGAATCTATAAAAAAAAAATACCAAGGATTGATGCATATTTAAAGATTTTACAGGCGTTTAAACTGAAAAGTGATGAACGTGTATCCACATGTGTTCGCCCCTGTATATTTTTTTTTATACCCGATACTCAAAATGAGTATTGGGGTATATTAGATTTGTGGTAAAAGTGGATGTGTGTAACGTCCAGAAGGAAGCGTTTCCGACCCCATAAAGTATATATATTCTTGATCAGCATCAATAGCCGAGTCGATTGAGCCATGTCTGTCTGTCCGTCCGTCCGTCCGTCCGTCTGTCCGTCTGTCCGTCCCTATGAGCGTCTAGTGCTCAAAGACTGTAAGAGCTAGAGCAGCAACATTTTAAATCCAGACTACTGTGATATGTCACTGTTTCAAGTGTATTTCCCAACTTCGCCCCGCCCACTTCCGCCACCAAAAAGGATGAAAATCTGTGGCATCCACAATTTTAAAGATACGAGAAAACCAAAAACGCAAAATCGTGAGAATGAATTTATCTTCGAGACTGCAGAATCTGAACCAGATCGTATTATTATTATAGCCAGAATGAAGAAAACAAATTAATTTTTTTCTCGCCCTGTCTCTCTCTAACACACACATATCATAGCCGGCTTTGCCTATTGCAAAATATTAGCGCCTAGATCTCAGAGACTATAAAAGCTAGAGCAAACAAATTTGGTATCCACACTCCTGTGATATCGGACCTTGACGAGTTTGTTTTAAAATTTCGCCTCACCCCCTTCCGCCCCCGCAAAGGACGAAAATCTGGAGCATCCACAGATCTCAGAGACTATTAGACTTGACTGTCAAGCTCTCATCGTTACAAAACTTTTTGTAATTTTTCACTGCAGAACTCACTGCTGATAGCTCACTACTACAAGTGTGTTTCAAAATTTCGCCCCACCCCCTTTCGCAGCCATAAACAACGAAAATCTGTGGCAACCACAATTTTGAAGATAGGAGAAAATTAAAAACGCACAATCATAGAGAATGGCCATATCTACCAGATTGCCGAATCTTGCCGAATCCGAATCAGATCGGATTATTATTATAGCCAAAAGTAACAAATCAATTTGCAGTGGCTACGCAGCGCCCGTCGACACGTTCTGACTGATTTTCTGTCTCTCTCGCACGCACTCTTTGTCGTTAAATGAACCCATACTGACTATGTATCGGGTATAAATGTAGAGTTGCGGTCGCAGCAGCAACTCACAACGTTCCCCCTCGTTTTTATTAGTACTACTACTCTTTAAAAAAAATGTTCATCAAAAAATGTCTATGATTTACATATTACACGTAGAACAAAACACGAAGACGATATCTTTTTTTATTTTCGACGATATTAGTTTATATAAGCTAGATGGGCCGTTTGGTCTACTGTGCCCTGTGCAATCCATACGTGATCGACGTTCTTCTCCTTCAGAAACTCCTCAAACTTTGAGGACCAATTGGGTTACCTCCCGCGGAACGTTATTCATAACGTTTTTTTAAAGGCGGCGCAATCAGTTACGAGCTTAAAGTTGAATCCAGTATGTACTGATTCCAATACTGCTCCTTCAGACTGATTTTAAATTTGACATCTTTTCGCAGCAGATTCGTCAATGGTTTGGTTATTAGCGAATAGTTTCTTATAAATTTACGGAAAACCCCACTTAATCCTAAGAACGATTGCACAGCCTTTATGTTTTTCGGCATCGGGAACTGGCTGACGGCTTTGGTTTTCTCCAGTCCACGCTTGATTTCACCTCCTCTAACTAGGTGACCCAAAAATGTAACAGTGGACTGCCGGAATCGGCTTTTCATCAACTTAATCTTCAGCTCGTATTCAGCTGCAGCATCAAAAACTTCTTCAGCTTTCCCAGGCATTCGTCGGTGGTTTCAGCGTGTATAACAATATTGTCCATGTACAGGTCAAGAATGTTTTCATTTATGAGGTTTTGGAATAAAAAACTTATAAAACTGACAAAAACTACTGGCGAATTGCCAAAATCGAAAGGTGCACAGTTGAACTCAAAGATGTCTTCCTTCGTTAGGAGCGCCGTATACTTCTTGCTGCTTCCTTTCACAGGAACTTGGAAGAATCCATTTTCTAGGTCCATGATATGTGAACACTTCCGCATTTTCCAGTTTCATCATCCCATTTTCAACGATTGGAACCAATCTTTTTTCTTGTCGATCACTGTACGACTGACGAAATTTGATGATGAGCGTCGTATTACCACAGGCTTGGCCCATTCATCCACTCGACTTGGCGCATGTCAAAACGGCGCTATGTTCTCATCTGGCATGATCTTCAGCATGATTGGGAACACCGCAGTCTGCTTCTTTTCAGTAAAGTCCTGAATCATTGTTTTGCTTTAACCAAATGGCAAATACTTATCTCTTTGATGTCCACAGTTTCCTCCCCCGGTAGGTCAGAAAACTTATATTCTCCTGGCATTGACGTCATTGTGAATTTAGATATAAAGTCGTGTCCGAACTGCCCAGCGGATCGTGTGATGTTGTTTCCAAGTCCACTCAGAGTTGACGAGCTTGCTTGCAGATGGATTCCACTCAATTTCCTGAACACGGACATCTTTAATAGGGAAACATCAGCACCGGTGTCTATAAGCCCCTTGACTTGCGCATCGTTCATTTTGAGAGACTTCAGTCGTTTACGGAAGCCGCACTCGGGCAATCTATAGACATGTATCCAGTCTGATTGCTGCTGAAACACTTATTTTTGCTCGGCAATCCTTGCGTAGAGGCTCCTGGGATCCACAATTGTAGCAGTGCTACTTTCTCTCATATATGGTGTGATTGGACTTCCTTACAAACGGCTGAGTCTTTTTGTTTCTTGACCAAACCCCCATCGGCCGAGAGCGTTCTTTCGTAGATTTCGTATTTCACGTTTTGCAAATGATATTTCGGCTCGAACTATTCAAAGGAGGCAAGTCAAATAACGAAAGCTCGCTTAAATTAGTCTAAAGAAAAAGCAATTTGGGGTGAATCTGAGTAGTCTGATTCGTGACCTACTCTCGGATAAGTCAAAATTTAATCTTATTGGACCCGATGGTTTGCGCACAGTTCGCCGTAGAATAGGAGAACGCTTTTCCGAAAATTTCTTTGCCACCGTAAAGCATTCGCCTTATATTATGATATAGGGATACACATTTAAATATAAAACTGGATCGCTAATTATGATTAAGGGTATGGTGAATGTAAAAAAGTATGAAGAAATTATTCGCAGTGGAGTTGTGTCCAGTATGGAATTAGTTACTGAGAGAGATGAAGATCCCATCTTTCAGGACGATTCTGCACCTTGTAATCGAGCGCACTCTGTAAGTGATCCTTTGACGTTTTGTTATTTTTAGAGGGCATTCAACTAGTTTCGACTATTTTTCAACGACAGATAGCCATTTTGAAGCCACAATTGGACATTGAGTCCCTAGATTGGCCATCTTACAGCCCCGACCTCAATCCGATAGAGAATGTCTGGGCCCTTATGACTGCTAAAATACGAAAGCGTAAGCCAAAAACTATGGTTGGAGTTAGGGGAAATTATAGAAGTTTGGTTTGAGTATATAACAGATAAATATCTGAAGACTTTATACGATTCGATGTCCAATAGGGTCAAATGTGTAATAAAAGCCAAGGGGGTACCACAAAATATTAATTAATTTATCATTTGAAAAAAAAATAATTATGCAATACTATTGTTTGTTATTAGTTAATTGAAAACAAAATTACCTATTGGAAAAAATTTAGGTTTTGTTGAAGAAATCGTTTTAATAATTTTACTGAATTTTTTTTTCTTCGTTTGATCAAATTCCTAATTGACCGTTGAATAAAGTATTATTTGGAAAAATATTTGTTTTTAATTATATGAATATGACATCTGTCGGGTCAAGCAGCTTAAATGTTGTAAATTATTGCTAGTGGTTCGGCCTAAAGGAAATGCATTTTGTCAGTTGCAATGCCCACTGTAAAGATCATTTTGTTACCGCATATGCAGCGGAATTTTTTGGACTCTTTATATTGCCTCTATCAATCTTTCGTGCTCGGCTTAGCAGCGGCCCCGAGCAGCTCTAACGCTCTCGGGCTATCCTACTCTCTCGCTCGCGTCTAAGCTTGCTGCATAGGGCTCGTCAATTTGGCCCGTCAGCCCTTGCATTTTCAGTCTTGAGCTAATCGTCGCAGCTATTAGTTTAACATCCTCGCATCAATCGTTCACCCAATTACCCACATTTGTACATACGCGAAAGGTTGGTTTACGTATGCAAATAAATTGTGAATTATATACAAACTCTCTCGGCTTTCATTAAATTCAAAACTCGCAACAGTTATTAAAAACACTTAATAGCTTAAAATTTGGTGACCCCGACGTGATTGTGCAATAAATAATCCATCAGTGCAATCACAAGCAATAAAAGTATAAACTAATTGCCATCTCAACCAGTGTCATCGATCACATAAGTTATCCATACATATATACACTGCAAGAGACGTTTCTTACATCGGCCGCCTTTGGCGCCTTCTTACATTGGCAGCTATACAAAGCTGTTCTCTCGCTGTGCTTGGTCGTTGTCGTCTATTGCGCGTGTAACTCTTTGCGATCATCTTCCCGCTAGAGACGTTGGTCTCCCTGCTAACGAAATTCCAATGACCAGTGAGCAAAACAGGGTGTCTTTTTTGAAGCTTAAGTCAACGGAATTATGCGAGAAAATGAAAAGGTTAGCTACCGCTTGGCAGAATGAGTCGTCGGACTGTGACTACTACATGCTCGTGGTAAAGCAAGAGCAAGTCGAGAAGTTGATCGGCAAATTTGAGATGTTTCACGGCGAGCTTGAGAAATTGGATCGAAGCGAAATTCACAGTGGTTTGTGTGACATTTTTGAGTCACTTGCCAGCTCGCTGAAGGCGGCGATTATGAGGGAAATGGCTAAGAGTAGCGGCCGCATGCCGTTTCATTCTACCTTGGCTGGAGGAAACACTACGGTTGAGTTTGCCGGCTCGCAATTTCTACCTCACCGTAGACAAGTACCATCCCTGCCTCATATACAATTGCCGACGTTTAGCGGCGGGTATGCGAACTGGACGGACTTCTATTCAATGTTTGCCACTATCATCGACAGCCATCCGGACTTAACAAATATAGAAAAGCTCCAGCATTTGCGTTCGTGTCTGCGGGATTCGGCATTGGAGACTGTTCGGTCGCCGGAAATCTCGGATGGCAATTATGCTGTGGCATTAGATTTGTTGGAAAACAGATTCAATAATCGGCGATTGGTCTTTCAGGCACACATCAATGAGATCTTGGCGCTCCAGGCCGATGTACCGCGACACCCCCAACCTGGGTCAGTGGTCATGCTTCGGGAGCTTTCAGACAAGTTCAATTCACATATGCGCGCGCTCCAGGGTTTTATACACCACTGCGAGCAGATCAGCAGGAACTCGCATCGTCGTGCAGGAAACACCTCTAGGAAAAGAATACCCATACAAGATCCAGCGAGCCTGGTAAGAGGGTTTGGGCACCACTGAGCAGATCGGGAGGAACGATTCAACGACCCCGCATTCGCAAACTTAATTCCGTCGTGGGAATCTATGGCCTCGTTCTTGGAGCAGCGATGCAGATCATTGGAGACGATGGACTTTTCTATGGCAAGCTATGAGTCGAGCAGTCAGGTGGGCAGAAGTAGAAAGCATAATAATTCTAGGTCCACATTGGTTACAACGAACCAAACCGTAGCACGCTGCGCGCTCTGCAACGATGGTGCTCACGAGGTCCAGCACTGTCAGAAGTTTAAAGCGCTGTCCCCCACAAATCGCCATAAAGAAGCCAAGCGGCTTTCGTTGTGTATAAATTGTCTCAGAACAGGCCATCGGTTACTTCAGTGCACCTCGAGCAACTGTCGTACCTGCGGGGGTAGACACCATACCCTCCTTCATTTTGGTAGCGCTGAAGATACCGCAGTCCAAGGGAAATCAGCGCCGTATACTCCATCTCAGTCTGCGCTGTCTGAGTCTACGCCGTCTGAGCATACCACTGAGCCCTCTGCTTCAGCGTCTACCTCGTCTGCCCTTATTGCCCAAGATCTCAGGAATGGTGTTGTTCTACTTGCCACGGCCACGGTCTTAGTCAAAAATCGTTCAGGACTTTTAGTTCCCTGCCGAGCGTTGCTGGATTCCGGCTCCCAGTTGCATCTAATAACTTGTCGTTTCGCGAATCAGTTTCAGCTTCGAAAAATGAAATCATCGACTGCAGTCTCGGGAATAGGCGACTCTAGCTTCGTCACGGATGGATTTTCGGTCAACGTTAGCACTCTCGCTCATCGGAATACTCAACTCTCATCACTGCTATTGTAGCCTCTAGCATAACCGATCGTCAGGCAAGCTTTGGAATTGACACTGAAAACTGGAACATTCCATCGAACATACCACTAGCAGATCCGGAGTTTTATAAGCCGCAGCGCGTCGATATGTTAATTGGCGCAAGTCTGTTTTACGAACTCCTTTGTGTTGGTCAGGTCAAACTACTGCCAGGATTGCCTTCAATTCAGAAAACGCGCTTGGGATGTCTGGAGGTTGTTCGCGTTTAAAAGGTTCCTCGTTGATGGTCTCTCGCGCTCGGGCCGTAGCTGCTGAGGATAATAGTCCAGAGGATCGGCTTGAGGTGCTTCTTCGGAGGTTTTGGGAGGTAGAAAATTGCATCGAACCAATAGTAAAGTCTACCAAAGAAGAGCTAGATTGTGAAGCACACTTTGTGCAGCATTTCCGTCGACTACATAAAGGCGATTATTGTGTTCGGCTGCCAGCAAAATATAATTTGGATCTTCTTGGAGAATCTTACAATCAAGCGCTTCGTAGATTCCTGACCCTTGAGAGAAAGTTAGATCGTCGCCCTGATGTTAAATCTCAGTATGCAGCATTTATAAAGGAGTACCTTGATTTAGGCCATATGTCTCAGGTTCCTGCCCAGTCAATCAGCAACTGCCGATATTTTTTGCCTCACCATTGCGTCATGAAGGAAGATAGTTCTACGACCAAGCTTCGCGTACATTTTGGATGGATCCGCTCCAACCTCATCTGGATATTCCCTGAACGACGTTTTAATGGCTGGTCCCGTAATCCAACCCAAACTGTTTCATATTCTTGCTCGATTTCGGTCATACGCCGTTGCGATTACGGGAGATATCTGTAAGATGTATCGTTGTGTAAGAGTCTCGACCGAGGATAGCAACTTGCAGTGTATTCTGTGGAGAAACTCCAGGGAAGAAGACTTGCGTGTGTTTCAATTGGACACCGTTACTTATGGGACGAAGCCTGCCTCCTATTTATCTGTGCGAGCGATGCATCAGTTGGCAATGGACGAGCAGATGGCGTTTCCAGTTGGAGCTGAAATCCTTCGCCGTGACTTCTACGTGGATGACTTGATATCTGGAGCCAGCTCTCAGGAAGAGGCTATCCGAATTCGGGAGCAAACTACTGGAATTTTGTCTAGAGGTCAGTTCAGGTTGAGGAAATGGTGTTCGAACGTCCCTGCTGTGCTGGATGGAGTTCCGGAAGAGGACAAGGAAACATTTTTGAAGTTCGACGATGGCAGCCATGTGACTAAAACTTTAGGACTTGCTTGGGATCCGGTTTCTGATCTACTATTATTTTCGTTCTCGGCCCTTCAATCTTCTTTGAATTCCTGCAGGCGCTCTGTTTTGTCCTCCATAGCGCGATTCTACGATCCTCTCGGACTAGCTGGTCCCGTAATTACTAAATCCAAAATCTTTCTCCAGCGTTTGTGCCAAGAGAAGTTGTCCTGGGATGAAAGCCTTCCAGTCGCACAGAACACCGAGTGGCAGGAAATATGCACCAGTTTTGGTCAGATTCGTCGACTTGAATTTCCTCGGCTTGTACTCCTTCCAGACTCTACGCTGGAAATTCACGGATTTTGCGATGCCAGCATCGAGGCTTATGGTGCATGCATTTATGTCGTGTCCAAGGGTCAGCACTCCAGCAGTCACTTACTTTGTGCCAAATCTCGTGTGGCTCCTTTGAAGACACTTACAGTACCAAAGTTGGAGCTTTGTGGAGCGGAGTTGCTGGCTAGGCTCATATCTGAGATAGCTGGAATGAATATCTTCAAGGGAAGGTGTTACTGTTGGTGTGATTCGGCCGTTGCGCTCTCTTGGATTCGGGACGAGCCGTCAAGATTTAATATATTTGTTGCAAATAGAGTGTCAACGATTCAGGAAATGACCGAAAAAATGGAATGGCGCTATGTTCCCACAGCTTTAAACCCAGCCGACATTCTGTCTCGAGGGGCTCATCCGACTGAGCTGAATGAGTCACCTCTTTGGGCTCATGGTCCTCCATTTCTTTGCGGCTCCTCAGATGACTGGCCACCCACTGTGCTACCTGATAAGCCAGCCCTTGAACTTCGTCGGAAGGCTCTTCTGGTTAAATCGCCCTACATGGACATTGTTGCTGATTCCAAGTATGCGAATTCATTTGCTTCTTTGCAACGCGTTTTCGGATACATTCACAAGTTTTGCAACCGAATTCGGCGCCCCGGACTCACTGTCTCAGACATTGAACATGGAACCCAGGTATTGCTACGACTAGTCCAGCGTACTCAGCTATGCGAGGACATGAAGTCACTGCGGGCAAGGGGAGCAGTCTCCTCATCGAGCTCAATCGCATCGTTATCGCCATTCATGGATCAGTTTGGACTTCTCAGGGTAGATGGTCGACTGAAAAACTCTTCGTTGGATTTTGATGGCCGTCATCCAATCATCTTGCCCAGCAGCCATCCACTGACTCTTGCAATAATCTCCCATTTTCATGAGCGGAATCTGCACGCTGGTCCTCGAGCTTTGCTTGGACTTAATCGATCCCAATATTGGGCTATTGGGGGGAGGAAGACGGTAAACAAGGCAGTAAACAAGTGCGTAAGATGCTTTCGACTGAAGCCCAGGGTATTGGAGCATATTATGGCGGATCTTCCAAAGGAGCGGCTCGATGTTTCTCATGCCTTTGAGATCACAGGCGTGGACTTTTGTGGGCCGTTTTTCTACAAACCGGAGGCACGCAACAAGGCTCCAATCAAGTGCTACGTCTGCGTCTTCATTTGTTTCGCTACCAAGGCTGTTCATCTGGAGCTTATAAAGGACTTATCCACAGTTGCTTTTCTTCATGGACTAAAGCGCTTCATATGTACCAGACGAAAACCGCGGCAAATTTGGTCAGACAACGCAAAAAATTTTGTTGGCGCCAGGAATGAGCTGATCGAGTTAAAGCGCCTGGTCCTCAGCGATGACCATCAGAAGGCGCTGCTGGATTTTTGCTTGGTCGAGGCTATGGACTGGCATTTCATTCCTCCGCGATCCCCGCATTTTGGTGGTCTATGGGAAGCTGCAGTGAAGACGGCCAAATACCACTTCGACCGTGCGATAGACAACTCGGTTCTTGGATTTGACGAGCTGCGGACGCTGTTATGCCACATCACGGCAGTGATTAATTCAAGACCTTTAGTTTCAATTTCAGAGAGCCCTGCCGATGAATGGTGACCCTCCTGCTTCGTTCGCTGAGCCTGACGTCACGCATCTGAACTTCGATCGCCTGGACGGCTGGCAGCGCGTTTTTTACCTGTAGCAACTCTTCTGGTCCCGGTGGAAGGAGGAGTACATCACGTCACTGCAGCAGCGCTCAAAGTGAGAATCTTCCTCCCATGAAGTGGCCACTGGCGAGAGTGGTCGAGCTTTTGCCTGGACGAGATGGCGTTTCCCGAGTCGCTGTGCTGAGGACGTCATCTGGAGTCACCAAGCGCGTCGTCAACAAGCTGTGCCTGCTGCCCCTTAAAGATGCTGTTGAAAGTCAGGCTTCCAACGGGGGAGTATGTCAAGCAGCTTAAATATTGTAAATTATTGCTAGTGGTGCGGCCCAAAATAAATGCATTTCGTTGTTGGTTGTCATTTGCAATGCCCACTGTAAAGATCATTTGTTACCGCATAAGCATATGCAGCGGAATTCTTTCGTCTCTTTATATTGCCTCTGTCAATCTTTCGTCTTTCGGCTTAGCAGCGGCCCTGAGCAGCTCTAACGCTCTCGGGCTATCCTTATCTCTCGCTCGCGTCTAAGTTGGTTTACATATGCTAATAAATTGTCAATTATATACAAACTCTCGACTTTCATTAAATTCAAAACTTGCAACAGTTATTAAAAACGCTTAATAGCTTAACAAATGCCGTATGGCTCATTCAGCATTAAAATTACCGTTAAGTCTTTAACATATTCAAAAACCTATATGTAGTATTGCAATGCCCAAAGTTTTGTCAGCATCGAAAATCATCATCTAGGTCGAATGCAGAATGGCGCATAAACGTGCTTTAGAAGCACTTAACCAAACATTGAAAGATCTACGCAATGACTTAAGATATTTTGAAGGAGCTATGATTCTACTGTCTGGCGATTTCCTCTAATCACTGCCAGTAATTCCAAGATCAACGCCTACCTACGAAATAAACGCTTGCCTGAAATCATCGAATCTATGGCGCTATGTGAAGAAACTTCAGCTGACAACAAACATAAGAGTTGCATTGCAAAATTATACATCTTCTGAAGATTTCTCAGAGCAATTGCTGACTATCGGTAATGGTCGAGTACCTAAGAATAAAGATGTAGATGATCTCAACTACATAATTCAGAGTGAAATCATTGGAACAATGCATTCAATCAAATCTGTTGATTGTGTTACAAATAAAGATGAAGCCACCAACTATTCAACTGAATTTTTAAACTCCTTGGATGTCCCAGGCTTACCACCGCACAATTCACGCCTAAAGGTTGGCTCCGTAGTACCACTAACCATGCAGTATATAGATGTGCCAGTTCATAGAACGAACATGTCGCACATCGAACACAGAATATTGCGTCCCATGGGCTTCGGGTCTGGCGTTCGGCTACAGCCGCGTCATCATGAGCCAAACGCAGAGAGAACATCTTTGCATGTGTTAGTACACACACAATATGTTTTGAAAAAAAAAAAGGTGATTGGATGCTCTTTTCGTTTTCTTTGTGATTTCTGTTTTAATTTCTGTTGTGCGTCCAGCATATTTGAATGTATGGGTGCACATGCATTCTCACGTACTTTGCCTGTGTATTATTGCATTGCTGGCCACTAGAACCGCTAGAAAAAGTGTTAATACCCTAAAATACTCTAAATCAAAGCAACGAACCGGAGCAATCAATGTTTTTCCCATGGCCAATGATATGTGGCATGTTCACGGGTCGGAAGACCATCTGCGTTGTTTTTGGTTGCGCCTGATAATAAAACGAAAAATTTTATGTATCACAGGGTGCTTAACTGAAGAAAAAAGAAAGCCTAAAACAATGAAAAAAAAACCTATTAAAGAATCGTTAAAATAAAAAAATTAACAAAATAAAATAAAAAATCTGCTTATTTATTGCCTCTAAAGCGGAAAAAAGACCACTGTCTAAAAATTGTTCGCTATAAATTAGCCACATTTAATTAAGAACATTTATTTCGTTGCGTTGCAGAAAACGTATGGCGGGTTAGCTAGTATTTTCTACAAAATAATCATGACTTCCTGTGTATTTTCTGAAATGTTTGGCGCGACATCGTGGCACTAATTGCCACTTATTTTCTGTTAGTCGCTTGATAACATCTCGTGAGGAGATTTGTGACAGTTTAGCACGGTGACCAAGTTCGATGAAATCGCATTTAGTGATTTGATTGCAGCTTGGCTGTCGCTTTAGATGTTTAAATGAGCTGCCGTAATTGTAACCGCTTGAAGGCAGTTCAAGGCTTCTGTCGGTACAGCGGTCGATGCAGCCGCAAGTTTGAAATAAGTTAGTTTTAAATTGTAAAGGAAATGAATGAAGTCGCTACCCTTTAAGATCTACCGCCTGACATAGTGACATGTACCCAAATAATGAAGCAACATAACTATGTTGAGCAACATTCGCTGCAGCATAGCTTATTGTAATAAAATTTAGAGAGAGTCGCAATTGATGGAAAACGGTCGTGCCTTTTGATTTCTCATCTCCGCCGCAAGCAGCTCTGCTTCTCCCCGCTAGTCCCCCGTGTCCGAAGCCTGATTAAAGGCAATTAACAATATATTTTATCGCAAAATTCTACAGCTTCCCTGATTGCTATGACTTCCGTCTGGAAGACGCTACAGTGATCGGAGTAGTTTCCTCTTCCGACCATGTTGTCCAACTTCGATGCCCCTGTGAAGATGTTTGTGTCCCATTTAGGACTGGTGGGTATGATTATCCCTGTAAAAGAATGAGAGAAATTTTGAGAGACTAACAGTCTGGACGCGTGTGTGACAATCCGCCAGTGTTTCTTGATTGCTACAACATCCGCTGGGAACATACTACAATGATCAGCGCGCTTGACTGATGTTGAGCGCGACACAGTAGACTCCTCCGCCCACGCGGCCGTCTAACTTTGAGTCATCACTGTATGTCTCTCACTGGAGTCTCGTCAAGATTCCCGAGTTTCCAAACGCGGATGTTTTCCATCGTCTGGCTTCTCTCATTCTGAGAGCGGAAAGTGTTGCCACCTCCTTTCCCATGAGATCTACGAAAAGGAGGTTCAGCACGTTATCCAGGGCTTCACTCAGGGGTACTGCGTAGCCCGCCAGTTATTCATAGCTCTGCCATGCGTTGAACTCGGCTGAGATTGTTAAGACAAGTTTTCTTGTCTAGGTCTGGCCTCCATACCACCACTCCATAGAACATGATTGATCGTATGGTTTTTTTCTGGACTTTTTTACCTTATCCTCTACCCTCAGTTCCCTCAGCTGAGTCTCCTCAACTGTTCTGTAGCATTGTAGCGTCTGATCGATGAGGCTCACAGTCCGGGAATCATACGCTAAATCCGTCAGTGCACCCGTGATTACGGTCGGGAAGATGTTGTTAAAAGCGCCTAGGTCTTGGAAGGCTACCAAGGTGTACTCCTTGCAATTAAGGGACGATTGGATGATCGTATGTAGGGCCGTTTCAGTGGATCTTCCCTTCCGATGCGCATGCTGGAGTCTGAGATTAGACTGGGCGGATTGGTCATGCGAGGGCTTGCCTGCCTTTGGAATGAAAACGAATTTGGTCTGAAGCCAGGCGTCTGGGATGTGCCCGTGGGAGAAGACTCCCTCGTAGGTCCTTTTGAGCTAGTTAGTGGCTCTCACAGGTGATCAACGATTTCGACTTTATAGATTTTGATGTTATCGATTTGCAAAATAAACATTTTGGTATCGCTGGGAAAGCAAATTTTGTCGAATTTGAAAAGTTGAAAATTTGTATTTCGTTACGCTAATTCAGGCAAATCGCTCACTGTGCGATGGTTGCCGCACTGTCCGCCGCAGAAGAGGGGAATGCTATTCAGAAAATAGTTGCACTGCCACCGTAAAGCATTCGGCTTTTATTATGATATGGGAATGCATATCTAAATATAAAACTGAATCACGAATAATGACTAAGCGTATGGTGAATGCAAAAAAGGATGAAGATATTCGAAGTGGAGTTATACCCAGTATGGAATCAGTTAGTGAGAGAGAAGATCCCATCTTTCAGGACGATTCTACACGTTGTCATCTAGCGCGGTCTATAAGTGATTCTTTGACGTTTTGTTATTTAAAAAAAAGGTTATTACTAGCTTCGACTATTTTTCAACGACAGAGAGCCATTTTGAAGGCGGAATTGGGCATTAAGTCCTTAGGTTGGCCAGGTAACAGCCTCGAATGTCGGCCCTTATGCCAGCCAAAATAAGAGAACGGAAGCCAAAAACTATGGTTGAGTTAGGGGAAGTTATATAAGAAGTTTGGTTTGAGGATATAACGGATGAATATCTGTAGGTTTTATTCGATTGGATGCCCAATAGGGTCAAATGTGTAATAAAAGCCAAGAAGGTACCACAAAATATTAATTAATTCATAATTTGAAAAAAAAATTATTCAGGAATATTGTTTATTATTAGTTAATAGAAAACAAAATAACCTATAGGAAAAAATTTAGTTTTTGTTGAAGAAATCGTTTTTTAGAATTTTACTGAATTTGTTTCCTTCGTTTGATCATATTACTAAATGACCGTTGAAAAAAGTAATATTTCAATATTACATCAAACAATTTAGTATGTACTTTTGTTAGGAATTGATTTATCGACACAATAAAAGAAAAATTAGACGAATCGGATAACATTTAAGGAAACCCCACAAAATATCAGAGTGCGGCTTTTTTTTTTGTCGCTGGGTGTATATACCCATTTCCTATGAAGACCATGCAGTTAATCTGAGGATAACTTTCAGTAGTGCTGTGTCATGGAGTAAACATATCGCAAAGGCAACTTTACGTACATTTGGTCTGTAGCGTCAGCTTTTTGCGTCTAAAACTTTTTGCCGGACGAAAGACTATTCATTTATAAAGTCATTCTCATCTCCACCCTCTTTTATGGGGAAGAAATTTTTGGTCACTGTGATGCTCGTTACATGTGCACATGAGTAGTTAGCCTTTAATTAGACATTAGCCTTTAATTCAATTGTCCGTTATGTTTATACCCGATACTCAAAATGAGTATTGGGGTATATTAGATTTGTGGTGAAAATGGATGTGTGTAACGTCCAGAAGGAAGCGTTTCCGACCCCATAAAGTATATATATTCTTGATCAGCATCAATAGCCGAGTCGATTGAGCCATGTCTGTCTGTCCGTCTGTCCGTCCGTCCGTCTGTCCGTCCCTATCAGCGCCTAGTGCTCAAAGACTATAAGAGCTAGAGCAGCGACATTTTGTATCCAGACTTCTGTGATATGTCACTGTTACAAGTGTATTTCAAAACTTCGCCCCGCCCACTTCCGCCCCCACAAAGAACGAAAATCTGTGGCATCCACAATTTTAAAGATACAAGAAAACCTAAAACGCAGAATCGTAGAGAATGACCATATCTTCTAGACTGCAGAATCTGAATTGGATCGTATCATTATTATAGCCAGTATGATGAAAACAATTTCATTTTTTCTCGCCCTGTCTCTCTCTAACACACACGTATCATAGCCGGCTTTGCTTAGCGCAAAACATTAGCGCCCAGATCTCAGAGACTATAAGAGCTAGAGCAACCAAATTTGGTATCCACACTCCTGAAATATCGGACCTTGACGAGTTTGTTTCAAAATTTCGCCACACCCCCTTCCGGCCCCGCAAAGGACGAAAATCTGGAGCATCCACAGATCTCAGAGACTATTAGACCTGACTGCAGAACTCACTGTTGATAGCTCACTGCTACAAGTGTGTTTCAAAATTTCGCCCCACTCCCTTCCGCAGCCATAAACAACGAAAATCTGTGGCAACCACAATTTTGAAGATAGGAGAAAATTAAAAACGCACAATCATAGAGAATGGCCATATATCTACCAGATTGCCGAATCTTGAAGACTCCGAATAAGATCGGATTATTATTATAGCCGAAAGTAACAAATCAATTTGCAGTGGCTACGCAGCGCCCGTCGACACGTTCTGACTGATTTTCTGTCTCTCTCGCACGCACTCTTTGTCGTTAAATGTAGCCATACTGACTATGTATCGGGTATAAATGTAGAGTTGCGGTCGCAGCAGCAACTCACAACGTTCCCCCTCGTTTTAATTTACGTTGTTTTGACCAGGTATCACTAGATAGATTTTAAAACCTTAGTATATTTTCTTAAAATTGGGACGACCCAAAAACCGATTTACCTAAACAGCAAACTTACCCCTGCTACACTACTGGCCAAAAAAATAAGTACATCGGTGTCGTGCTAGTTTGTTATGGAATAGCTCGAATTTTTGTAAATGTATGGATGCCAATTGTTTATATTTGGAAAGGTTACAGTCTTGCCAAATATTTAAATCTAAAATTAAAGTGGGGAACCATCTTTATAAAATTCTATGCTTAAATTTTTGCTGGATGGGCATTTTTGGTCTGGCTAAAGTAATAAGTATACTGGTGTTATTTATAAATTTTAAAGGATTTGGTGAAAGGCTTGTTGGTTTTTATTGAGTTCTTTCATATTTAAGTACATAAGAGTTAAAAAAAATTCTTTAGATAGGCCTTACTGCTGAAGAAAAGAAGTTTTCCATAAATCTTCAAAAAGAAATGAAAAATCTCCGGGAAATTGCGAAAAGTCTTGGACGCTTGGTATTTTTTGTTCACAATGCTTTATCATCTAAAGTGCTCATTGAAAATCGAGGATGGAAGAGGAAATCTTTACAAAAAACGGACACCCGCATCATCAGTCTTGCAAAAAAGGATCCGTTCATGTCTTCCAAGGCTATATCCGCTCAAATTGGCAAAAAAAAATCAGCTCTGATGGTTCGGCGGAGACTTCAATATACAGACTTAACAGGACGTATAGTCCGAAAAGTTCCCTTACTCCGAGTAAAAAATTTGATGATGAGGCAAAAAGTCGTCGAAAATCATGGTCTGGGTCAGATGGGTAAAAGTGGAATAATATATTATTGAGAGACGAAACAAAAATATATTTTTTTGATAATGACTCCAGAAGATATATACAACGACCCAAAGGCAAAGAATTCGACTTCCGGTACACAAAGAAAATGGTTAAGAACGGAGGCCGGTGTATAGGTGTCTGAGGCTGTTTTTCTTGGCATGGCGTTGAGCCGGTACATCGCATAACTGATCCTTTAACCCAATTCGGGTATAAAAACATATTGACAGACATTATGCAACCTTATGCTGAGGAAAACATGCCCTTGAGATGGGTCTTTCTACAGGAAAATGACCCAAAGCACACCTCAAAGCTGGTCAAGGCTTGGTTTACGGAAAAAAATGTAAACGTTATGACTTGGCTAAGTCAGTCTCCTGACTTAAACCCAATTGAAAACCTTTGGGGAGACTTGAAACGTCGAATTGGTACAAATACTTTTCGAAAAGCCAAAGAATTGAGATTCCAGTGGAGACTTGCCGCAAACTTACTGCTAGTATGGCAAAAAGAATCGCCAAAGTCATCCAAAATAAGTGTGGCTATACAGGATACTAGTATAAGATTATAAATAATAAGAAAAAAGTGGAAAAATGTTGATACGCTTTTAGTTTTTCGCTTTGTAGAATTGCTGTACTTATTATTTTGGCCAACCCTTGTTTATGTTTTTAAGGTTTAATCGATCATAAAATATATATTTAAAAATGAAAAATGCTTATGATAAATATTTGTATAGTCTACTGTAGGTTAGAAAACTAAATTTGATTTTTTAGTTATGTTTATTAGAAAAGTTTTATAAGACGTGAAAGAAAGCTCATAAGCGTGTACTTATTATTTTGGCCAGTAGTGTACATCACAAAGAATCAACAATTACTTATGCCCTTGAATTCAATCGCTTTGTCCTCATCATTGGTATCCGAACAATCCTTCCCATAATCTTAAATCAATAAGGAGAATTCTTAAAAAAATCGATAAAAATAATATTAAAGGAGAAAAAAATCAAATTAAAAAAAATACAAATCAAAAATTAGAATAAAAATGTAAATGTATAAGAATTAAAATTAAGTAAAAAACTTTCAACACCATCTATACATTTGAAGAGACTAGCGCAATAAAAATAAGTTTAAACTTGTAGCGCTAGGATATAGCATGAAATAAATTTACAATTTTACAATAGTTCACAATAATGTGGAAAATGGTTAATAATTCAATTTAACATCTAAAACCACAAATTGCTGTCACATTGCTGTCAGTGCCAAACGAAGCAAATACATTTTTACAAATATGGCCGGTGAGGACATCAATCGTGTCGACTATGAACGCGCGCTCGTGATAAAGAGACGAAAGAACGGCCGCTGCGGTGTTATGTACAGTCGACAGTGCAAATATCGAGCAGTTGAATGGATTTACGTTAGGCTACGCCACTATGATTTTCTTATGTTATTTATGGTATTTATTGACTAAATATGGGTCTGGGAAACCCCACAATGACTTTTTTTAGTTTTCTAAAATCAATACGCCAACTCGAAACCTAATGTGTGCTCCAATTTTTGTATTCATGCTTTTATTTTTCTTGATCTAAAATTTTCGCTTTGGCTTACAGCACATTTTCCTAACCATCATCTATTGATTGATTTGCTAATTGAAGATTCAGCTATCAGTGGGAAACATTTTAATTTCGTTCCGCTAGATTAGCCAAATTGTCCACTGTGCGACTATGGCATACATACGCCGAAAAAGTTTTTTTTTTTCCTTTAAAATTTGTGTGTCGGCAACCGTGTATTTTGGAATAACCTTTCCGATTTGTGTTTTTTCCATCCATAAATCCTGTACGATTTCAACTAAAGTACAAAATCGTATGATTAGACCTAGACAAATAGCTAGCCATAAAAGGTTAAGATTTCCCAGCCACCTAAATAAATAAACGATAATATGCTCTAAATATAAATATGTGACATGCACTACTGACCTAAATAAATATACAACGGACAGCTGCATGCATTTGTGTACGTACACTGTTAAGATATTTACGGCACTATCATAAAACACATTCTGGATGACCTGCATGTGGTCAAATCTCACACCATCTGCATGATAACCATTGTGACCGTCATAAATATGACCCTTGGAATATTCCACTGTTGGATTTGTAGTAATTGCTTAGTCCTAAATAGATATAACACATTTCCCTAGCAATATTATACTCAGAACTAATTAAACATACCTAAGATCCTAAGTAAACAATCATACTCATAGAAATTGTATATAAACCTTGCATTTTACCAAATAAAATCAGTACGAAAGAAAACTCTGACGTATTCACATCTCCGAAGCCCAATTTGTTCAAGTACCGATTGCGGCGACCATTTGTTACTGGTACATGAACCGGTAGCATACAAATTTACATTTTCAGCATACGATTGTCATATTGACAATCACCAGAATCAAGTGAATCTACATCAACAGATTCATTTGATTCGTTCAAATCCCATACCCGTTTTTTCGGTACACAATCTTCATACTTAAACTACGATATACTACTATAATACTAACACATATATATTTGTATTCTTTATTTCAGGGAGCGGGCTTTTTAAGTTTTAACAACATAAGCCAGGACCAATATTCAAACGTTTTAGATGAAGCAGTGAACTTGTTTTGGAAGGCTTTGGAATGTGAGACACAGGAGAAAGTTATTTGCTGCACTTTAGACATGTTTGCCTTATGGACTCAAAAGTTACGAAATGAGCTTCCCAGTGTTATTATTAATATCTTTAAAACTGGAATTCATCAAAAAAAACACAAATCAAATCATAAGACAAAGTTATCTGGAATGGCTTCTTCTATCTATACAAAATACTATGGCTAACAATCATAGTTCCATTGTACCAGATCTAATCTCTTTGTATACTAAAGCCTTAGTTAATGCTTCCCAATTATGTCACGCATCAGAAGCAGCTTGCATTGCCTGTATTCTTCTGATATTAGAGAAGCCTACCGAGAACTACAGCCACTTTTGGACAACGGTGTTTGATATGAACAAACAGTATTTCTACAATGAAAAGTTTATTGCAACAGCACCAACTGAGACGCTGTGTCATATTTCATTAATGGCAAAAACGCTGCTTTTATCATATTCAGAAAAAATTAAATGTCAGTTTGGCCCATTAATCCGGACGTTAGTTTATAACTTGTGTAGCAATTCACTTAAGGTGCGAAATTTTACAATAATTCAGGTAATGAAAATTATTAGAGCCCCTAAAGGTGTCGACTTTGTTAAATTAGCGCTCTATGAATTTAGTAAACGCATTAATAAGGTGAACATTCAAAATGAAGGCGAGAATTGTATTGACCAGTTTGGAATCCCAACACAAGCATACGTAGACACATTACAAGTTTTGACTGACTTACAGAATATTAGTTATGAAGACTCTGTCGAGGTTGCCATGCAACTACTTGTTATTTCCCACCATCCGGCTATCGTAATCAATAATCCTTTTTTTTGGGAAACCACCATATTTAATAATTTTCAGCTCAAACCAGAAAATTTAATTTCATGTAAGAAAAATAATATTGTTGTTGAATATATAGATAATTTTAAAGTTTGTGCGTCTTACGAAAATACCATATCAACATTGGTGCGCCTTAGTCCTGACCTTATTGTTCCCATCATTATATTTCATTTTAAAAAGTATCTTCTTGATTCGGACAATTATAGTGTAACTAATGAGGAATACTTAACATATATGACACCAGATGGAGAATTATATGATAAAACTGTAATACCACATGTAGACTCACAATATGCTACAACTCGTGTCAAACGAGAAAATAAAGTTTACAGCTATAAAGAACAGTTAGAAGAGATTGAGCTTCGTCGCGAAATTGATGAAAAACGACAAAAAGAGGGTAAATCTAAGACGACTAAGCTTACCCAAAAGCAAGAGGAACAAATTAAAAATCAAACAGAAAAAGAACTACGTATCAAGTTACGAGTTAAAAATTTGAATGAAAGACTGCTTTGTAAAATATGCTTACTTAAAGCTTCAATTTGTGGAAATGGAAAATATGTTGCATTATATTTTTACACCTTTTTAAATGATATCTTAAAAGCCACGGGAAGCCCACTTAGCGCAGAAGCTCTGACTGAACTTTATATATCCTTGCACACCATTTGTTTCAAAAATCACCCAAAACTTGCCCGGGATATTGCGATCACGACAGTTAAACTTCAAAAACCTTCCTGTAATTTAAAAGATGAATATAGTTCTATAAATTTACACAAAGCAATCGAAGAAATTATGTCTACTCTGGAGGACCATACACATTCAAAACATTTGGACTCTTCATCATTTTCATATGCCTTTGAATTTCTTCGACGAGCATTATTCTTTTTAAAGTGTGACTCAAATAACAAACTCATCTCTATTGGCATACAAATGATCGGTATTCACGCGCAAGTTCGAGATGAAACTTCAGATTGTGAACCAAAGTTTTTGCCTAGGCTGGGTATGTTTGAAACATTACTAAATATATTTGAAAATAATAAAGTTCAAGCCCAAACGGCCTGGGCTATTTTAGAAGTTGCGAAATCTTCAACCGGAGGTATTCTTTGTGCTACCCCGGATAACCATATAATTATGGTATTTTTAGAAGCGTTGCAATGTAATATAGACTCTGTAAGAAACATCGCATTGCGTGCATTAAAAATAATGATAGAAGCCATTGTTAATCATTTAAAAGTTCAAAATGACCTTCAACAAGAAATTATTGTCAGGCTTTGGATTGCCAAATTCGATGTTGCTGGTGAAAATAGAGATCTGGCTGTTAGTGTCTGGAATATGGCTAATCTACCTCTCCCAGGGTTTAGTGAAATTATATTTAATATCACACACTATGAACTATGTATCCAAAAGTCAGCTGCAGAGTCACTAATTCCACTTATAAAGACTGACGAAACGTTAGTTCAATGTGGAATAAAGAAATTATTAGACATTTACAATGAAAAGCTTTCACTTATACCTCCTGTAGTGGATCAATTTGACCGTGAAATCGAGCCAGCAACAGACCAATGGAAAGCACGAAGAGGTGTTGCGTTTGCATTTTCCCAAATGGCCCCATACTTATCTGTTGAAGATATAAATTTCATTATGCATTTTATGGTATCCCAGGGTCTTGGAGATCGTGAGGATATCGTGCACAAGGAAATGTTAGCAGCTGCGTTAAAGATTGTTGACATACATGGTAAAGAAACAATTGTAAGCTTATTACCTGTATTTGAAGAATTTCTTGATAAAGCACCGAAATCTCAGAGTTATGATAACATTCGTCAAGCTGTCGTAATTTTAATGGGATCTCTAGCTAGACATTTAGAAAAAGAGGATAAACGAATTGATCCAATTGTTAAACGGTTACTAACTGCACTGTCTACCCCGTCTCAACAAGTACAAGAAGCGGTATCAAATTGTTTACCTCATCTAATTCCTTCCGTAAAAGATGAAGCTCCAATTATGATAAAAAAACTTCTACATTCACTAGCAAAGTCTGATAAATATGGTGAAAGACGTGGCGCAGCGTATGGTATCGCAGGTATTGTGAAAGGACTTGGAATTTTATCACTGAAGCAACTAGATATAATGTCTAAACTAACAGCTTATATTCAAGAAAAAAAAAATTACAGATCCCGAGAAGGAGCTTTGTTTGCCTTTGAAGTATTATGTACCACACTTGGTCGCTTGTTTGAACCATATATTGTCCATGTTTTACCACATTTGTTGCAGTGCTTTGGCGACTCATCCCAATACGTCAGACAAGCGGCTGATGACACTGCTAAAGTAGTGATGGGAAAGCTTTCAGCTCATGGCGTTAAACTAGTACTACCATCACTTTTAGATGCTCTTGACGAAGATTCCTGGAGAACAAAGACAGCCTCTGTAGAGTTGCTGGGTGCAATGGCATTTTGTGCTCCAAAACAGCTTTCATCTTGCTTACCTAGTATAGTCCCGAAGTTAATAGAAGTGCTTGGTGATTCCCACACAAAAGTACAAGAGTCCGGTGCGGAAGCTCTTAAAGTAATAGGATCGGTTATTAAAAATCCGGAAATTCAAGAAATTGTTCCTATTTTATTGAAGGCCTTGGAGGACCCGTCTAATAATACATCAGCATGCTTACAATGCTTACTAAAGACTAAATTTGTGCATTTCATTGACGCCCCTTCATTAGCCCTTATTATGCCTGTAGTTCAAAGAGCTTTTATGGACCGATCCACAGAAACAAGAAAAATGGCAGCACAAATAATTGGAAATATGTATTCGCTTACAGATCAAAAAGATTTGGCACCATACCTACCAAGTATAATTCCTGGCCTGAAATCATCTTTGTTGGATCCTGTTCCGGAAGTGAGAGCTGTATCTGCTCGAGCGCTTGGGGCTATGGTTAAGGGGATGGGCGAAACCTCATTTGAAAATTTATTGCCATGGTTAATGCAAACTTTAACATCAGAGTCAAGTAGTGTGGATCGTAGTGGTGCAGCACAAGGACTCTCTGAAGTAGTTGGTGGGCTTGGAGTCGAAAAGATGCATAAACTTATGCCGGAAATTATTTCTACTGCAGAAAGAATTGATATTGCTCCACACGTAAAAGATGGATATATAATGATGTTTATATATATGCCTGGCGCGTTTCCTGAGGAATTTACACCCTATATCGGACAAATAATCAATCCAATCCTAAAAGCATTAGCTGATGAGAGTGAATATGTGCGTGAGACAGCTCTAAAAGCAGGTCAGCGAATTGTCAATTTGTATGCAGAAACAGCTGTAGCGCTTCTTCTCCCCGAGCTTGAAAAGGGACTATTTGATGATAACTGGCGAATAAGATATAGCTCAGTTCAATTACTAGGCGATTTACTGTATCGCATATCTGGCGTATCTGGAAAAATGACTACTGAAACTGCTAGCGAAGATGACAATTTTGGAACTGAACATTCACACACAGCTATTATTCGTTTTTTGGGTGACGAGCGGCGAAATAGAGTATTGTCTGGACTTTATATGGGACGCAGTGATGTTTCTTTAATGGTTCGGCAAGCTGCGTTACATGTGTGGAAAATTGTTGTAACGAATACTCCGAGGACTCTTCGTGAGATTCTTCCTACATTATTTGGTTTACTACTAGGATGTTTAGCAAGCACTAGTTATGACAAACGACAAGTAGCTGCTCGAACATTAGGAGATTTAGTAAGAAAACTTGGCGAAAGAGTTCTACCTGAAATCATACCAATTCTTGAAAATGGATTAAACTCTGATCATCCGGATCAACGGCAGGGTGTATGCATTGGTTTATCGGAAATAATGGCATCCACATCAAAAGAAATGGTCCTTACATTTGTAAACAGCTTAGTCCCAACAGTACGTAAAGCTTTGTCCGATCCTCTACCAGAAGTTCGAGAAGCAGCAGCAAAAACATTTGAATCTTTACATAGCACAGTTGGATCTCGAGCTCTAGATGATATATTGCCTTTCATGCTTGAAGGTCTTTCCCACCCGGATCCTCTTATTGCAGAGAATACTTTAGATGGGCTGCGACAAGTTATGTCTATTAAATCAAGAGTAGTATTACCTTACCTCGTTCCCCAATTAACTTCTCCTCCAGTTAATACCAAAGCTTTATCTATTCTCGTATCTGTAGCTGGTGATGCATTAACGAAATACTTGCCAAAAATATTATCAGCATTATTAGATGCCTTATCAGAATCGTATGGTTCTGCAAATGAACAACAGGAGTTAGATTATTGTCAAACTGTCATATTATCAGTAATTGATGAAGTTGGTATAAGAACAATAATGGATACCTTACTAATTTCAGCAAACTCGGATGATCTATGTACTCGAAAGTCCTCGGCAAGTTTGCTTTCTGCATTTTGCATTCACTCACCAGGAGACTATTCACAATACATTCCCCAACTCTTACGTTGTCTACTTAGGCTAATGGCTGATCACGATAAAGACATCTTACAAAAATCATGGGAAGCTTTAAATGCTGTAATTAAGGGACTAAATTCGGCACAACAAATAGCTCACGTATCTGATGTTCGCCAAGCAGTTCGGTTTGCTGCGAGTGAATTAAAAGAGCCTGAGTTACCAGGATTTTGTTTACCCAAAGGCATAACTCCATTGCTGCCTGTTTTTCGAGAAGCAATTTTAAATGGCTTACCAGAAGAAAAAGAAAATGCAGCTCAAGGACTGGGTGAAGTTATTTATCTCACTAGTGCACAATCCCTACAACCATCTGTAGTACATATAACCGGTCCATTGATTCGAATACTGGGTGATCGGTTTAATGCAGCGGTCAAAGCTGCCGTTTTAGAAACATTAGCCATTTTGCTTAACAAAGTCGGTGTTATATTAAAACAGTTCTTACCACAGCTTCAGACCACTTTTCTTAAAGCATTGCATGATCAAAACAGAAACGTAAGGATGAAAGCTGGTAAGGCCCTATCGGAGCTCGTGGCAATCCACTCTAGAGCAGATCCTTTATTTAACGAAATTCACAATGGGATAAAAAATACCGATGATTCTGCTGTCAGGGAAACAATGTTGTATGCTCTTCGTAATATTGTGAGTTCTTCTGGAGACAAAATGTCCGAGTCAATAAGAAAACAAGTATTTGCCACCTTATTAACCATGGTTGGACATCAAGAAGATATTACTCGAAATGCTGTTGGCGGGTGCTTAGGAGCTTTGTTGAAGTATATGCCAGCTGCACAAATTGACGATATATTAAATAACTTAATACTTACAAACAATACAGACGATATGCTAATTAAACATGGGCACACAGTTATCTTGTTTGTTGCTTTAAAGGAATGCCCAAATGAAATTCTTACATCAAACTTAAATGAAAAAATAAAGAAAAATATTTTGTGTAATATTGTATCAGAAAAAGTGCCAATTGCTAGTAATGCTATTAGAGCTGCCACCTATCTTTTGGAGCACACTCTTGTTAATAAAAGTGAGCTTCCTACAACCATTATAGTAGCACTAGCTAGAGCAATGAATCATTCTAGTAATGACGTGAAACAATTGGTTGCTAAAAGTTGTACACACCTTTCAAAGAATTTAACAGCAGAACAAATTGGGGCAGACGTTTTGAAATATTTGGTTCCTATGTTGGTAAATGGCACGAAAGAAAAGAATGGCTACGTGAAATCCAATTCAGAATTAGCCCTTATTTCCATTTTAAGACTAAGGACCGACGACACAACGTATTCCAGAATATCAGAAATCTTAGAATCGGGAGCTAAAGATTCATTAAGCGAAGTTGTAACAAAAGTTTTAAAACGGGCAGCAGCTCAGTCAATAGTAAAGGAAGAAGACTTAGACGACACCTTGCAAACATAATTTCGACATAAATCGTATACTTAGCACGATAAAATATTTAAAAAAAATATATAGTCTCAAAATAGTTATAAATATTGCAATTTTTAAATACGTTTTGTAAACAGTAATAAAGATTTG
>CM017777.1:26444968-26595945 GCA_008121275.1 Drosophila lowei
GATGCGCTGCTCTGCCTTTCGGACATGGGACGCAATTTGGTTGGTCTGCTCCTGGAAACGGTCTTTGAGCATCTCCAGCAATTGAGGCGTCGGAGAGGCGCTCACTCGCTGTCCCAGCATTGTTGCGGGTGCGCTTTGTTGGCGGTGCAGTAGATGATGACATTTTTGTATGTCTGTGTGTATGCTTTTCACGTCTCTTTTGTGATTTGGTTTGTTTTTGTGCAGTTTAGGTATCTCGCGTATAAGTGTTTATGTTTCTGTGTAAATGTGAGTGTGCTGCTGTTCGAAGATTATGTTCGATGCTTGATTTGAGTTGTGAACACTAACAAAATCGAAGAGCACAGTGTTTGTTTGCCAAATAAATAAAAAGCTTTTTTCACTTTAATAAGTTTATTATTTGCGGCTTCAAGTCTGCCACAGGGAGGTTTAGTGTCTATTTGGTGATATCAGACGAAATTCCCTTTTTTTTAGACAATTATGCGCTAGTTAATAACAATTTGATGCGGAGTGAATAAAGACGCGTCCGTTCGCTTTTGTTTGTTGCGGTTGTTCAAAATTGATTCTGTTTAAGTACATTATGCTACAATGTCTAAAAGCTTCACAATAATGAGTTAAAGTTGAACTTTGTTACCGGTGCATATTTTTCTATGTACAATGTTCAATTTTTATTTTTTTAGATCGAACAACTACTTTTAATGCTAATTTTTTACTATAAAATATAATTTTTTATTTAATTTTCAACTTAATTAGATTCATTAGTACCTAACTTTTGGGCAGTTTTTCAACTTTGACTGGACTTTACAAAAATATTTACCTAAATTTTCCCGAGATTTTTATTGCATATGTTCCTTGAACTATTTATTACCTAGGTCAAAATATGATTTTGTATGGGATTTAAGAGCTGTCATACCCGTTTTTGGCCGTTTTTCGTGCGAGGTTGTGTCAGGTAAATCGGTATAGAAGCCAAACGGCTACGAAGCGCAGAAAGGGCTTTTAGACTTAGGTAATAAATAGTTCAAGGAACATATACATTAAAAATCTCGGGAAAATTCAGGTAAATATTTTTTAAAAGTCCAGTCAAAGTTAAAGAAACACCCTAAATTTTAGATGGTTTTCAAAACAAGCTTTTCTAAACAACTGCCTATGCAACTGACCATATTTTTAAAAAGTTTTCCTAAGAATTAATGCACCTAATAAAAGATACCAAACAGAATCATACGTTACATAGTTTACTTTTTTTCCCACCTGAAAGATGCAGTAATTGAATAAAAGTTAAAAAAACGTTTTGCGCACTAAAAAATTTTTCAACTTTGAGTGCTCATATCTTCTAAAGTAGTCTGATTACTTTAAAAGCTTGTGAAGGCATAAGCCTCCACAACACGGACCACGACACCATCCCCTGAAGGGACCGCCCCGACGGCTTGTTATCGAATTTCATTATTATCTCCTTTTATCTTTAGCTTATTATCTCACTATATTACTCGTATTATTATTATTACCAAGACAAAAAAATGAATCCTCAGTTTCCTTAATTAAAATAAGAATTAGGCTAAGCAAACCAAAACAATAGGCCTTTGTACTCATTAGAACTAAGAGAACCAACACCAGGAAAACGACGCATACTACGGCCACGCAACTAAGAGAATCGACACGAAAGAGAGACGCACGAAGAGATCCAACACGAAAGATCCAACGCCAGGGAGAGAACGACTATACGCAGACAAGAAGAGACAACATGAAAGAGAGCGAAGCGGCAGAGAAGCCGTCGATCGGTCTTACGCCTACGCAGCCGAGGAAAAGAGCCGACGGCGAAGCAGCAAGACACACACGCAGCCATACACCCACGCAGCCGAGGCCGGCAGCCGAAGGCGGCGCAGCAGCGAAGCGGCAGAGAAGCTGCGAAAAAGAAAAGCCGAGGCCTGGCACGGTCCAGCGCGAGCCAAGCTCGAGTGTGATCTCCGAGGGCTGAGCAAGACCGGTTGTGCGGCGGAAGCCAAAAATAAATGTGAAAAATAAGCTGTGACCACGCCGTGTACAAGACAAGCCGAAGTGACGAGGACCCGCCGCGGGATACCAGGACCCCAAAGGAGGGAAACAAGGGTGAGCCACCTCACGTATGTGAGCTCTGGGGGGGAACAGATCGGTGCAGTAGGCAGGTATAAGCAGAACATTCCCGCAGTTGTTTTACATATCTATGCCCACATGTTGTTTAATATAATTTCTTTGGCGTTTATTTCCCCGCTGCAGGCGCGGGATTTTAAGTAGGGAAATGATCCGAAAACAATAAAGACACCAACCTCAACCCACCTGTCTCAGAACATTCGCCCGTAGGAGTCACTCACTCCCCCTCCCCCTCTCTTCCCTTTTCCCGGGAGGCCCGGCGAAGTGGATGTGAGTCGTGGATCATGCGGCATTCACCAAGCTGGGTTTTTCCTCTCCTGTACCTTTTCCCCCTGGGGACCCGGCGAAGTGGATGTGAGTCGTGGATCATGCGGCATTCACCAAGCTGGGTTTTCCCTCTCCTATACCTTTCTCCCCTGGGGACCCGGCGATGCTGGATGTGAGTCGTGGATTCACGCGGCATTCGCAAAGCTGGGTTCCCTCTCCTACACCCTCGCCCTGGGGACCCGGCGACGCAGATGTGAGTCGTGGATCATGCGGCATCTGCTAAGCTGGGCTCCCCTCTCCCACACCTTTCCGATCCCTGACCCAAACCCCGTCTCCCGCCACACATGACGCCTCGTGGCCGGGCCAGGCCCGACCGTCCCACAATCCACCCCACGGGCGCGCTTTCGCCACGAGCGGCTCTCCCCTTAGGTCCTCACACAACAAATTTTGCTGTGGGGAAGGACCGGGCCCTGGACAGACTGAGAAGCTGTACCTCGGCCTGAGAACTTCCTTACAGATGGCGCCCGAGCAGGGAGAGCTGGAGCTGGAGAGCTGGAGAGCTACATACCTCGCATTGACCCCGCCAACTTCGTAGACACCGTGCAGGGCATGCAACGTGGCCGACCATGGGCGACATTACCGCTGGAGAGCTACATACTTCGCATTTACGCCGCCACCTTCGTAGAGACCGGCAGGGCAGGCGACATGTCCGATCGTGGACCACGTCACTGCTGGACAGCGACGAGTTGTTAATCGACCCCGCCAACAGACACCTGGACACCGCCGTCGCCTCCATTGAACAGCGACAGACTACGCGTTGCGCCCGCCACCCTCGTAGAGACCGCGCAGGCCGACAACGCTCCCCGGACCACATTTTAATCCCAGTGGACACAGGCAGAATCGGTAGCTCTGCCAGTACAAAGCTATCACGACAGATAGTAGCCCTGCCAAAACAGGACCAAGCTCGACCCAGGAACCTAGATAGCGACACTCCGCAACCAAGCGACAACTCCAGGACTACGCCCACACCACCGCAACAGGACACGAAGAGAGCTACGACGAAAAGAACTGCGAAACCGATGGGCCCAACCATGGTCAGTTCCCAAGCGCGTAGCCCGACGCCCACAGGACACACCAGAGCAGGAAACAAATGACTTGGGCAGAGACAGCTACGGCTCCACTGGATCAATCCAGGGCCAGCTCGTCGAACCAGGAGTCACCAACAGGACGCAGCAGGAAACAAATGACTTGGGCAGAGACAGCTACGGCTCCACTGGATCAATCCAGGGCCAGCTCGTCGAACCAGGAGTCACCAACAGGACGCAGCAGGAAACAAATGACTTGGGCAGAGACAGCTACGGCTCCACTGGATCAATCCAGGGCCAGCTCGTCGAACCAGGAGTCACCAACAGGACGCAGCAGGAAACAAATGACTTGGGCAGAGACAGCTACGGCTCCACTGGATCAATCCAGGGCCAGCTCGTCGAACCAGGAGTCACCAACAGGACACACCAGGAAGCAAAGGACTTGGGCAGAGACAGCTACGGCTCCACTGGATCAATCCAGGGCCAGCTCGTCGAACCAGGAGTCACCAACAGGACACCGCAGAAAGCAGAAGACTCCGGCAAAGATATCTGCGGCACCGCTGGACCAATCCAGGGCCAGCACATCGAACCGGGAGTCACCACGTCGTAACCCAGCAGGACAAACATCACGCCAGCCACGAACCCCGACACCACAGGACGAGACCAGAGACTTTGACGATGGACTACCAACTGGAGCCAATAGCCGACGCCGAGACAGCTCGGGAACGTGGGCTCGCACAGCCCACCCGAACTCAGCCTGGCCATCAACAGCAGCACATCGGACACCACAGGCTTCAGCCCAGCATTCATCGTACTCGGCCGGGAACCTCGGTTGCCGGGAGCCTTGTACGAAGAGACGACCCCAGGACTAGGCGAAGTGACAGAGACCCCAACTGACAAGGCCAAGCGACTCAAAGAAATCTTCGCCAGCGTACAGGAAAATACCCAGCAGGCATCACAGACGCAGAGCAGGACCTACAACCTACGTCGACGCGAATGGAGACCCACGATCGGGACGCTCGTGATGCTACGCCAACATCACCTGTCCAAAGCGGCGGACAACTTCGCTGCCAAACTGGCTCCCAAATATGAGGGGCCTTACAAAGTAATTAAATTTATTTCTCCCACCATAACACGACTCCACAAGCATCCGGGAAGACAACGACGAACGGCCGGACTAGCCGACCTCAAGGCCTACCACGACAATGAGCACACCCTCACCAGCGAAGATGACGAAGACAACGAAGACAACAATGACAACGACCCCAGCACCAGGAAAACCGCGAGTTCATGAGGGCCACTTATGGTAGTGCGCTGCCATAATGTCCTCGCCCCGCAAGGGGCAACCGCGTACACACGCAGTAAGATAGCTTAAACTCCCCTTAAGGGATTAGAGTAAGAAACAGCCAGAAACTAGAAAATGCACCGATCAGGGAAACCCAGGGCACAGGGCACATCAGTGGCACAGGTCAGGTTCTAACCAAACAAGGTTTCTCCCCCCCACCAGATCCAACATGGACAACCCAAGGACGAGCGATGCACAGCCTCTAGAGGCAGAGGATGGCACGGAGGGGCATCCTAGGGGTGCGTCGCCGCCCAGCTCAAGGCAATCACGATCCACGACCAGCCAACGACAAGCACGACACCACTCCCCGACCCCGCAAGCAGAACCGGGCAACACCACGCAGCATGGACCATCAACAGGAGCCGTACCACGACCACCCAGGCCACCTAGGCCATCCCGACGTCGGGCCCGCCCCGAAGGCTCACCGTCGCCCCGCCGGGCGACAACCATGACCTGGGCATGGCTCAACGACGTCGTCCGTCCGAGCACGACGCGAAACAACCTGTCTGGGATCATCACAGTGGAGGCGATGCGGCCATCGGACTCAGACGAGGAGGTCCGAGCAGGCCGGGCCCAGCAGGAGCCACCCAGCCGCGTAACCGGCAAAGAGCTGCCCCAACTACTCCAGGAACTCGGCCTGGAGGACGGACCCGTGTCCCCGATACCCAGGGATGACGGAGACGAGGAGGTAGCCTGGATCCTGGGAGGGCAGGCGAACCCGAACGGCCCGATCCCGGACACCAGCTGGGACGACGGGTGGCACGCCAGACTGCAGGAGTGGGACGCGCAGGAGGAGGCGGCAGCCCCGGAAAGAAGGGTGAATCCCGATCGGCAGCCGCTGGACCACGCACCAATAAAGTGGCTATCGTCAGCTCCCACCGACCACAACGCCCCGAACCCGGAACCGACGAGCTGCACGACCCGAGAGACCGAACCAGGAAACCCGAGCCAACCAAAGGAGGACAGCGACCTGTCATTGGGCCTGGAAGAAGCAGCGGCGGGCGGACTGCTCACAGCGTTCAACGAGATGCCCGAGCTAAACGCGCTGCAGGAGGAGCAGGAATGGCCAATCGCCCCAGTCGCCTGGCGGGTCAGCACGCCTGACCGTCGCATCCCGCAAAGCCTGCTGGAAGACGCCAGCGCTCAGGCAAACGCGGCGCGTCACGGGCGCAGCCGGATCCGCAGCCTAGAATACCACGACGGCCAACGCTTCCGCGTATCCATCAGTGGAAATTTGGTGCGCATTTCACCGCGCCCTACCCCGAAGTAGGAAGGGAGTGTGAAGGCATAAGCCTCCACAACACGGACCACGACACCATCCCCTGAAGGGACCGCCCCGACGGCTTGTTATCGAATTTCATTATTATCTCCTTTTATCTTTAGCTTATTATCTCACTATATTACTCGTATTATTATTATTACCAAGACAAAAAAATGAATCCTCAGTTTCCTTAATTAAAATAAGAATTAGGCTAAGCAAACCAAAACAATAGGCCTTTGTACTCATTAGAACTAAGAGAACCAACACCAGGAAAACGACGCATACTACGGCCACGCAACTAAGAGAATCGACACGAAAGAGAGACGCACGAAGAGATCCAACACGAAAGATCCAACGCCAGGGAGAGAACGACTATACGCAGACAAGAAGAGACAACATGAAAGAGAGCGAAGCGGCAGAGAAGCCGTCGATCGGTCTTACGCCTACGCAGCCGAGGAAAAGAGCCGACGGCGAAGCAGCAAGACACACACGCAGCCATACACCCACGCAGCCGAGGCCGGCAGCCGAAGGCGGCGCAGCAGCGAAGCGGCAGAGAAGCTGCGAAAAAGAAAAGCCGAGGCCTGGCACGGTCCAGCGCGAGCCAAGCTCGAGAGTGATCTCCGAGGGCTGAGCAAGACCGGTTGTGCGGCGGAAGCCAAAAATAAATGTGAAAAATAAGCTGTGACCACGCCGTGTACAAGACAAGCCGAAGTGACGAGGACCCGCCGCGGGATACCAGGACCCCAAAGGAGGGAAACAAGGGTGAGCCACCTCACGTATGTGAGCTCTGGGGGGGAACAGATCGGTGCAGTAGGCAGGTATAAGCAGAACATTCCCGCAGTTGTTTTACATATCTATGCCCACATGTTGTTTAATATAATTTCTTTGGCGTTTATTTCCCCGCTGCAGGCGCGGGATTTTAAGTAGGGAAATGATCCGAAAACAATAAAGACACCAACCTCAACCCACCTGTCTCAGAACATTCGCCCGTAGGAGTCACTCACTCCCCCTCCCCCTCTCTTCCCTTTTCCCGGGAGGCCCGGCGAAGTGGATGTGAGTCGTGGATCATGCGGCATTCACCAAGCTGGGTTTTTCCTCTCCTGTACCTTTTCCCCCTGGGGACCCGGCGAAGTGGATGTGAGTCGTGGATCATGCGGCATTCACCAAGCTGGGTTTCCCTCTCCTATACCTTTCTCCCCTGGGGACCCGGCGATGCTGGATGTGAGTCGTGGATTCACGCGGCATTCGCAAAGCTGGGTTCCCTCTCCTACACCCTCGCCCTGGGGACCCGGCGACGCAGATGTGAGTCGTGGATCATGCGGCATCTGCGAAGCTGGGCTCCCCTCTCCCACACCTTTCCGATCCCTGACCCAAACCCCGTCTCCCGCCACACATGACGCCTCGTGGCCGGGCCAGGCCCGACCGTCCCACGATCCACCCCACGGGCGCGCTTTCGCCACGAGCGGCTCTCCCCTTAGGTCCTCACACAACAAATTTTGCTGTGGGGAAGGACCGGGCCCTGGACAGACTGAGAAGCTGTACCTCGGCCTGAGAACTTCCTTACAAGCTTGATTTTTAAATGCTCTGAAAATTCTCTTTTAGATGCATGTATTGATTGTATCCAAAGCGCTAAAAAAAATCGTCGACTTTTGCCACCTCTTTTCGTCTAAATCGCCACTGTGCGCCGTAGGAAAGAAAAGATAACAAGAGCGAGCATAGATAGGTTAGGTTAGGTTAACCCGGACGACCCTCAACGGGGCCACACATAGGCCAGTATGGCCCTTAGGGTATGAACCATCGCCGGAGTATTTATGTGATTTTATAGTCCTCGAGAATCGAGATGTTTTTAGCATTGGCCAGTAGTTCCTGTGTCATCCTCTTGGAGGCATTTTCCAGCGATGCCAGCCCCGGGGCGCCCAGATATTTCCTCCTTGCCCGTAGAAGAGCTGGGCAGTTGCAGATTAGATGTTCTAGGGTTTCGATGACCCCAGGTTCATCACATTTCCTGCAACTGTCTCGGTTGGTGATGCCTAGCTTTGTTGCATGTGCCGCAGCCAGACAGTGACCTGTAAGTATTCCTACGAACAACCTGCAGTCCTTCCGTGGCAGGTGCAGTAGGTAGTGGCTGAGTTTCTCATTGCGTTCTTTGCACATGGTTTTCGAGGTTCTGTAGGTGGTGGTGCTCCTCCACCTACTTTCTGTCAGACATCGCTTTGTAGCGTTCTAAGGGACGTTCTCGATTCTCCCATTTGCCAGCCCGACGCCTTCCTTAGCTGGTACGTCCGCCGCCTCGTTTCCTTCGATGCCTTGATGCCCAATAGATCCGCACTGACTTTCTCGTGCTTAGGGTGTCTAATGCCTCCCTTCTCGCCAAGACAATTCTGGAACTGACCGCGGTCGACTGCATAGATTTTATGGCCGCTTGGCTGTCGACAAATAGGTTGACCGCATCGTGTGCTCGTTCTATAAGCTGAGCGACCTGTGCTGCTTTCCTGATGGCAAAAACCTCAGCCTGGAATATGCTGAATTGGTCCGGTAGCTTATATGACAGCTTTATCTCAGGTTCTGTACAGTATAGGCCCGCTCCTACCCCTCCAATCATCTTGGAGCCGTCTGTATATATGTTGATGTGCTCAGCTTGGTCCCTTCCCTTTTTCCAGACTTCGGGTCCCAAACATGAGATAGTTTTGATGTCGAGACAAGTTTGGATGGGTCATGTAATCAGTAGATCTGGTCATATCCCTGCCAATTGAACTATGCCCGTATCCTTGTGACAACATGTTTCCTGGTGCGATTAGGTGCTGTGCTGTCTTTCCTGCAGTCAGACGAGCGTAAATGTCCAGGGGGTCGATTCCAAGTACGGTTTCGAGTGCTTTTGATGGGGTTGACCTCAGCGCCCATGTAATACAGAGCAGAGCCTGTCGCTGAGTCTTTTCCATAAACTTATGGTACGTCTTCTTTCCGGTAGCTTGCCACCACACTAAGGCTCCATACAGCAGAGTTGGTCGCTCCATCGAGATGTAAGTCCAGTGCATTAGAGCAGATGACAGGCTCCATGTGCTGCTGAGCATCTTCTTGGATGCATAACGCGCAATGGTGGCCTTCTTCACTCTTTCACTATATTGGGTTTCCATGCCAGCTTGCTGTCCAGTACTGTGCCCTGGGATTTGACTTGTGTTTTTGGGGTCGGCCTAGTTTGGTCCATTTTCGGGGCGTTCATATCGTACCTTGTACCTCTTGGTAATGAGGATGAGGTCCGTCTTGTCCCGAGGGGCCAATTTGAGTCGTCAAACGATCAAGTCTAAAACCATGCGAGATATAAGAGCGGCGCAGTTACGTGAATCACAATCGCAAGAGGCCCGAGATGAACGAAATCAACAAAGGCAACTAGAACGGAGAGTAACGCGCAGATACATAGTCGAAAGACGTAGAGGAATTGACCAACAACGCCAACAATTTCATCGAGCATTTACATCAAATTTATTTCTTCGACTAGCATTCCAGTATGAGCCTGATGTTAAATATTATGCTCATTCTACAGTGGTTATTGGTACTTTGGAAAATAAATGCCCGCATTGTCATGCACTCAAATTTAAAAATGAGTCAGTTGGGATGTGTTGCTCATCAGGAAAAGTACAAATAACCGAAATTGAAACACCACCTGAACCAACCGAGACAACATCATTTTACGATGTCGTGAGCTTTGTCCGTCCACTGATCAATTACTATTTGATATTGTTACTACAAACATGATTCATGGTCCGTGCGAAAATCTGAAGCGTTCATCACCTTGCATGGTAGACGGAAAATGTACAAAGTGTTTTTTTCCTAAAGATTTCACAAACGATATGGTCACACATGTTGACGGATATCCAATATATCGTCGAAGAAGTACCGAAAATGGCGGATAATCGTTCATTAAAGCTATCAGTAACGCAGACATCGACATTGACAATCGTTGGGTGGTACCATATTCACCTCTGCTGAGCAAAACATTCAATGCTCATATTAATGTTGAGTCATGCAGTTCGGTGAAGAGTATCTAGTATACTTGCAAAGTATGTGAATAAAGGAAGTGATATGGCTGTATTTAGAATTGAAAATACTAATGTAAATGCTCCTCCGGTGATTCAAAATGATGAAATTACGAATTACCAAATTGGCCGGTATATCAGTTCCATATAGTTATTTTATTGAACTGAAAAAATGTTTCCTAAAAATAATATACATGGCAAAACAACGTTTGCCTAGTTATTATATAAAAAAAAAAACAAAAAAAAGAGTTAAATATAACAAAATAAACGTACATTACATTTTATAAAATAGCCTTAGTACTAACCTATATCAGATCTTTTTTCAATTCTAAAAATAAAAATTAAAAATAATCTTAAATTTTATTATAAAAACTTAATTAAAATATCTTTTAAACGGAGAGGTGTTTATCCAAAAGAGATATATTTGTGATCTACACTTCAATATCTTTCTTTTGGGTGTCATATGTGCATTATGGAGCTTAAATTTCTCAACTAGTTCTAGTTAAGGTTTAATGAGTTAACAGACCTTTATTCTGAGCCCATATATATTTCTCTACCAGCTTTAACTAAAATTTAACGAGTTTGGGCTAAAACAAGCAATACCTTCAATCTCTAGTCCAGGCTGTTTTTCCAGCAGCTCGAAGCAGCGGTCGGCCAGTGCCGCTTCCACGTACTTCCACTGGTTCTTGGGAATTCGCGAGTCCGCGCTGCTGCCTTTGTCCAGGACGCCAATCAGCGTCCTTTCTCTGGCAATCTGCGCGAACGAGGCAGAGATCCACGTTGCCCGGATAAGGCATACTAAGAACAGGGGGCTGCCAAGTTCCTGAGCTCTCCGTTAACGACTGGGCTAGTTTTATATACCGGGCCCCCAGTCAGGCTGACTCTCGGCACTTGTCGAATAACACACTTAGTCCGGCCCGGTGTGAGGTGAGTGTGGGGGGTTGGGATGTGGGTAGGTAGTGTGTAGGGATAGAGGAGTGTGTGAGCTACTTATACGAGGCGGCACCACAAGCGCATCGTCAGTGTTGCTACTTTGCGAACACCCGCTGGCTGTCCGGGGCTGCTTATTTTCGGTACTCTCCTTAGGGATGTCCGCTTATACGCAGCTGATCTAACTATGTAGGTAGGTCGTTCGCTATCCGCAACCTGCGACCCGTCCGGTGGCCTCAGCTAGGCCTCCTTTGAGCCACCTCACCAGCTCATCAGACCAGAGTTCCGGTACTTACTCCCCCAAAACTCTGTGGGGAAGCGCTAGTCTTTAGCAACAATGCCAAGTATCTTGGACTAATCCTCGATAGAAAGCTCGATTGGAAACTGAGCATAGAGGATAGAGTAAAGAAGGCCACAATGGCCCTTTATACATGCAGGAAAGCCATCGGAATAAAATGGGGAATGACCCCGTATATAGTTCGGTGGCTATACACCGCCATCATACGGCCAATCATGCTCTATGGATTGGTAGTATGGTGGCCAGCCCTAGACAAAACAACTTGTCTCATCAGACTCAGCAGAGTTCAATGCATGGCAGATCTATGCATAACTGGCGGGCTACGCACAACTCCAGGAGAGGCCCTGGATACCGTGATGGACCTCCTTCCAGTAGATCTCAAGGGAAAAAACGTTGCAACACTTTCCGCCCTCAGAATGAGAGAAGCCAAACTGTGGAAAGCGTCCACGGTTGGGCACTCGGGAATCCTGACGAGGCTCCCGCCGTTACCGAAGAGGACTGATCATTGTATCCCTAGTGATCACCTCTCGACGCCTTTCCAGGTATCAATCCCACCTAGGGAGGATTGGGAGATGGGCGAACCAGGACCTGCAAATGCGGGCCACTCTACACTGATGGCTCAAAGTTAGACGGCCACGTGGGAGGCGGAGTCGACTGTAGCGAGCTAAACATTGTAGTGGCCAGTGAAGCAAACCCAGATTAAATTCCCTAATAATTTCCCAGATATAAAGCGATTCAAATCACGCGCCAGCTTGATTAGTTCGAACACCAAGGCTTTAAAAAACAGCTACTTCGAATATGGAGCTTTAATTGCTCGAATGTTCTTTTTCGTCTCTCGAGACCGAATTCCATGGAAGGGTCCCGTTAAAGCTCGTCTATGCCGCTTAAGCCGACAGCGACGGTGAACACGCGGATCAATTCCATTTTTCTCCCAAAACACTTCGGTTGTGCCTGTGCCAATAGTGCCAAATTCTAGTGAAAGTCCACGTGTCCCTGTATTACATAATACATACTCAATTACATAACTGCAAGTCGGCGGAGAATCGACTTAAAGCCAGATCAAGCTATATTATGTGGTGAAAGTGCAAAGTGCTGCGTAGAGAAAGAGAAGGGGATTATGGAGGAAATTGGGTTTGGTACATTCACTGAATTCCGAATCTATTACAGAATCTCTTGGTCACTGGAGGTATGCCGTGCTTCGGCGCTCTCTCGCCTAAACCCCCCCACGCAACCTCCAGTGTCTTATTTTTGGCCGCTTCGAATTACCAGCGTTCCGTTGTACGGACGATCTGCATCTTGCGAGATGCAACTCAACATCTTTGCTGCGGAATCGACAACGCCTAGGAATTAAAGTGGAAATTTATGTCAGCTAAAATTGTGCAGAAGATGTGAATCCAAGATCAGGAATCGGAATCTAGGGTGACCTGTGTCGTGGACAACATGTGATCATCGATTCGTGAGTACGAACATACCCGCGAAATAGCAGGGTATAGCAGCGTGCAGCGCAATGAAAGGGAGAGCGTGATAACTCACACGCCAAGAGCGAGCTTTCGTTCGAAGAGAATTCGAACATAGGCGTGCGTATGCACACACCTATAAACGTGCATTAATTGATCATCGACATTCTCTTTGCTTTGTCTTGTTCTTTTCTTTTGCTTGCATTCTTGTGTTTGCACTTCAATTAAATTTGACTTTAAATGTAAAATCATTTAAACATATACATTTATATTAAGGAATATCTTTCCTATAGAATTAATTTCTTTATCATATGTCTTAAGTTCCTTTCCTAATCAACTCAATGTTAAGCCTTGATTAACTCTGGCAATGTCGGCCAAAATATCATTCTTTAATTCTTTACTATTTTTATATAATTAATATTGTTCCACAGCTACCGAAGCAGTTCATTGGGCCCAACGAGCTCGTCAAGGAAAGTGTTTGAATTTGGTAATGATTATTATTTTCGTATTGAATGGAAATGTTGACCTTCGTGAGTAAAAAGGCTCAGTTTTGCTATGAATTGTATTTTATATTCTTAAGTTAATGAACCTTTTGTTATATATGAATCTCTTAAACCTTGATTAATAGAACATTTTGAATTAACATGAATTTTGAATAAATAACAACCATTCTGTCTAAGTACATAATGCCAATGATGCATCGAGTGTAATAATGCAGCGGTAGTTACGTTAGGGGCCATGCCAACATCGTTCCACGCATTGCCGAAGGTAGGGAGGGTATAGAGGAACTAGTGATCTCCTACACCTAGGATCACTAAATTAAATACGCGACTACCGGATTCCTTCTTGCCATCTATGCCGACCGGGGATTGATTACATTTGTGTTTTTGTTTTGTTTTGATTAAAGTAGATTCTGTGTAAGTGCACTTAAATTTTTATAATATGGCGAGAACAAGGAAGTATAGGGATAGGAAAGACCCCGACCCCATCCGGCGAGCTGAGCCCAGAGCGCAGTATAGTGCACTAACCCCGATCCCCTTTCCTGCTGAGGCTGCATTGCCAACAAGATTTAACCAGCCCGTAGCCGTAACATTATAAAATGGCGCCCAACGTGGGGCCCGAAGACGAAACGACGTGTTATAATCGGAAAAGTGTAGAAAAGATACGATTATTTTCAGATGAGGATAATTCCGAACGGTTGGAGTAACCTTCGTGCTTCACGGTTAAGCTCTGTTAATACATCCATTAGCCTGTTAATTAGAAAATTCGGTATATCGTGTAGACGTGTAGTCAGCTTTTGGAATGGAGATTTCAATTCGACTGAGTAGGGATTGGTCTACCAAGAAATGACGGCGTGAACTGCATAGATGTCTGAAGAAAATATTTTAGTAGAATAAAGATGTTAGTGCCGTGTATCTGAGCTGTGGAATTTGCGATTGCAATTCAGGATTTTGTATTGATCGACCCAACCAGAGGCACGACCACTTTCAACTTTATAGGAACATGACTTGTTCGGTACTTGGAATGGCGGGTCTTAGAGAAACTTTGAGTTCCCGACGAGTATCAAACATAGTCTAATAGGAACCTTTAATATCCATTTAATTCAATAATCATAGAGGCAGAAGAGAGGAGTTACACATCGATGTAGAATTGGCATTTGTGGAAAAGACAGAAAATATTTTGCTGATTAGAAAAAAAAATTAAGAGGAAATATGGCCAGTAAAGATAATAGCTTTGAAACTGCATTAAATCAGCATGGCTATTGTCGCATATGCCACGATAAACTTGAGAAAGATCAATTGTTTGCCACGACACCGTGTCAACATCAATTTCACCATTCCTGTTTGATCGATTGGCTTAAGAGTTCACCGATTTGTCCAACCTGTCGCGGACTATGCACTACAGAATTGTTAGTTCGGGGAAATGTTTATTTGGCGACGGAATTAAATAACGCGGACCTTGCAGAGGTAGGAGATTCGAACACTGAAGGAATTCCCCTCGATGCGCCAGGGCCAAGTGGAAGTAGATTTCGAGGTAGAGGCAGAGGCGCTATTCCCAAGTCAAATATAGTAACGAGATCTAATCAAAGGGAGGGAAATCCTACCCCTACAGACCCAACTAGCCAATCGCTGAATTCATCTAACGGCATGGATAAAAGTGAAATTGTTAATTTGGTAAGGTCAATGATGGGCACCCAACAAAAGACGTTGTTGGAGAAGCTAAACGCCCATATAGAGACAGCATTGAGCCATCAGCTGAGTTCGTTTCAATTGAGATCGCGACTTGCGGAGCAGGCTTCGAATTATCAGCATGTACCAGCAGACGTTAGGAGTAGAGCCAGCCAAGAGGCAGACTTAAGGAATACTAGCAATCGTTCTTCAGTTTCAATTTCACCAGAAAAGGTAGGACATGTTATTCAGAACTGGAAGGTAAAGTTTGACGGTAGTAAGGACGGTCTATCGGCCACAGAATTTATTTACCGGGTACGTGCCTTGACGGCACAGACCCTGGGAAACAATTTCCAGCTAGTTTGCGATCATTTGCACTTATTGTTATCCGCAAAAGCAGGTGATTGGTTCTGGCAGTTCCATCGTAAACATGAAGAGTTCGCGTGGGAGACTTTTTGTCTGGCCTTTAGGGATAAATATGACGATGCTGCCACTGATGTCGACATATGGCGTAGAATCGCGAAACGAAAGCAAGGGGAAAATGAACCTTTTGATTCCTATCAGAATAGTATAGAAGAGTTGGTGAATAGACTCGAGCGTAGCCTACCAGAATGCGACCTTGTTAAGCTGTTGATTGACAATTCGAAAAGTACACTTCATCACGAGTTACTACATTTGAATATCACTTCGATAAAGAAATTACTTTTAGAAGTTAAAAAGCACGAACAATTTTATTCGGAACTTCGAAACCCTTCTTACAAAACGCCTTTTGTAAACCGGCGCAACATCTCCGAGATCTCTCCGGAGAAGGAACATTTTGAGGAGTCTGAACCAATAATATCAGCGATCATGCGTAATAAGATGTCCTGCTGGAATTGTGATAAGATAGGACATAGATGGGATGATTGTGTGGAACCTAGAAGCATATTTTGTTACGGTTGTGGAACCAAGAATGTTTACAAGCCACGTTGCTCTAAGTGCCATCCTTCGGAAAACCGGCTGCGGGATGTGTCAACGAACCCCCTTTAGGCACATCCGTACCAAAACATAGCGAAAGCATCAGTCAGACTACAGATGAGGGTTTAGCTAAAACCGCTATGGACTCAGGATTTTTATCGGATAAACGACCAACTAGATATTTACCCTTACATGTAAGACTGTCAAATTACCAGAAAGCTAGAAATAGGATATTTGGCGATCTTTGTACCATATCAACTACGACAAAATCTAAAAGATCTACAGTTCGATTACGCAAATTTTGGAAAACAGTTGTTAGCACTCGACAATGCTTAATTGCTTCCATATTCAGTACGGGAGATAATCGTCTGTACACACCCATCACGATTGAAGACAAGGTTTACAACGCCTTGTTAGATTCTGGAGCGTCGGTTAGTTGCGTTGGCAACAATGCCGCCCGTGCTCTCCTTAACCATCCGAAATCACGTAAGTGTTCGGGAAGGGTAAAAACAGCCAGCGGAACCAAATGCTCGGTTGAGGGCATTTTCACAGCGACTATTACCGTAGTCTCACGGAAAGTATAGATTTTTTCATCATACCAAACTTAACCCAAGAGGTTTACTTAGGAATTGACTTTTTTAGGAAATTTAAACTTGCTGATCGACTCATGAGCGAAAGTGTCTCTGAGTTAGATATAGGTCCCACGGAGGATGATGAAAGCTCACCCAAGTTACACAAACTTTCTAGTAAAGAGCAGGAGAGACTGCAAGGTGTTATCGAAATTTTTCCTTCGTACGAACGAGAAGGATTAGGCCGAACCAGCATTATTTCGCACTCGATCGACGTAGGTGATGCTAAGGCGATTAAACAAAGACACTGGCCAATCTCCCCTGCGCGCGAAAAACTTATGTTTGCTGAGGTAGATAATATGTTAGCTCTCGATATCATAGAACCTTCTTGCAGTCCTTGGAGTAGTAATTGTGTTCTTGTTCAAAAAGGTGATAAGGTTCGGTTGTGTTTAGACTCTCGCGAAATCAATAAATACACGAGGAAGGATGCTTACCCCTTACCACATATTGACGGGATCTTAAGCCGCTTACCTCCAGCGCGGTATATAACTGGTCTTGATATGAAACATGCTTTCTGGCAAATACCATTGGACGAGCCATCACGACCGTATACTGCGTTTACCGTTCCGAATCGTCCACTGTACCAATATAAGGTCATGCCATTTGGTCTGACAAATGCACCTCAGACCTTATGCCGCTTAATGGACCATGTCATACCCCCACATTTACGGAATCGAGTTTTTGTATATCTCGATGACTTGCTTGTTCTATCGGATGACTTTGATTCGCATTTGATTCTTTTGCAAGAAATCGCACTATGCTTAAGAAAAGCGAATATCACTATCAACGTTCGAAAATCTAAGTTCTGCATGAGAGAGATTAAATATCTCGGTTTCATAATTTCGGATGGTCAGATCAAGACTGATCCATTTAAGATTCAGGCAATCAACGACTTCCCAATTCCAACAACGGTGAAGCAGTTACGACGGTTTCTCGGTTTATCCGGATGGTATCGACGTTTCGTCGAGAATTATGCCTCCGTGAGCTATCCATTGACCGAGATGCTTAAGAAACAGAATACTTCCTTAATATGGGATGAAACCGCAACCAATGCTTTTGAAGAATTGAAACGAAGATTAACATCAGCTCCAATCCTCAGAACTCCTGATTTTTCTAAGAAATTCATCTTATTGTGTGATGCTAGTTCTTTTGGTCTCGGGTGCGTCCTAGCTCAAGAGAATGAAGAAGGCTTCGAAATGCCAATTGGATACATGTCGGTTAAGTTATCCAAAGCTCAACGGAATTATTCCGTTACAGAACTAGAATGTCTAGCAGTTATTAAGGAAATTAAGAAATTTCGAGCTTACATAGAAGGCCAGGAATTCTTAGTAATAACCGACCATGCAGCATTGCAGTGGTTGATGCGACAAAAGGATTTGTCAGGAAGGCTCGCGCGATGGGCTATACAGTTACAGGGTTTTGATTTTCGCATTGAACACCGGAAGGGTTCACAAAATGTTATTGCTGACACTCTGTCAAGGCAAAATGAATCGTCAGTAGATGAGTTTATAGATCTAGGGCCGATCATCGATTTAGAGTCCGAGCATTTCACTTCGTTGGAATATCTTGATTTAATTGAACGCATTCAGCAGAACCAAGAGAAACTTCCAGATTTAAAAATAACAGATGGCTATGTATACAAACGCACCGAAGCTTCGATTGGAGATTCTGAATCTGACCACCAGTCGTGGAAATTATGGGTACCCTCTGGCCTAGTCAGTAGTGTTATCAAACAAGCCCATGATTCTCCTAGCGCATCACATGGCGGGATGGGTAAAACCGTTGAAAAACTTAAGAGATACCTGTTCTGGCCCAAGATGTTGGTTCAAATCCGAGAGTATGTGAATAATTGTGTCATTTGTAAACAGACCAAAAGTCCCAATATAGTATTACGACCACCATTGGGAAAGCCAATGCAATCAGAGACCGTTTCAACGACTCTACATGGATCTGTTAGGTCCATACCCTCGTTCAAAGGCAGGGAATATTGGATTATTAATAATCGTGGATCATTGTACAAAATTCCATTTCCTCTGTTCATTGAAACGATTCACTTCCGGAAAGATTTGCGAGTACTTAGAAAATTCCATTTTCTTTACGTTTGGAGTGCCGGAATCCATCTTAACGGACAATGGTTCTCAATTTCGATCAGGATTCTTTGAGGCTTTTCTAACTCGATTTTCAATTAAACATATTTGTACCGCTTTTTATTCGCCTCAAGCGAATGCAAGCGAGCGCTTAAACCGATCGGTTTTGGCGGCGATCCGTGCGTACGTGGGGAAAGATCACACTACCTGGGATCAACGACTGAATGAGATTAACGGTGCTATTTGGGCAAAACATGATTTTGAATGGCAAGGATTACGAATTGCTCAGGAAACTTAACTTGCTATCAGATGATTCTAGAGTTAATTACCCCGATGCTCTGCAGTTGGCAAGGTATGCAGCAAAGGTCAACAATGCAAAGGCTCATGCAACCAACGCGAGGGTATACAATTTGAGGAGTAGAAACATACAATTCAACGTCGGAGATCAGGTTTACGTTCGCAATTTCTCCCAAAGCAACGCGTCTAAACAATTCAGCCATAAATTAGCGCAGGTGTTTGTGACAGCAACAGTAACGAAAAAGCTAAGTCCTGTTTATTACGAATTATCGAACGAGAAAGGAAAGAAAATGGGAGTATACCACGTAAAGGATATTCAAACCCGCTAATTCACTGTCCTTCCTTTCTTTTCGATTACGATCCCTGTCGATCACTCCGGGACATAATCTGGTGGTGGAGAGTGTAGTGGCCAGTGAAGCAAACCCAGATTAAATTCCCTAATAATTTCCCAGATATAAAGCGATTCAAATCACGCGCCAGCTTGATTAGTTCGAACACCAAGGCTCTTGGTCACTGGAGGTATGCCGTGCTTCGGCGCTCTCTCGCCTAAACCCCCCCACGCAACCTCCAGTGTCTTATTTTTGGCCGCTTCGAATTACCAGCGTTCCGTTGTACGGACGATCTGCATCTTGCGAGATGCAACTCAACATCTTTGCTGCGGAATCGACAACGCCTAGGAATTAAAGTGGAAATTTATGTCAGCTAAAATTGTGCAGAAGATGTGAATCCAAGATCAGGAATCGGAATCTAGGGTGACCTGTGTCGTGGACAACATGTGATCATCGATTCGTGAGTACGAACATACCCGCGAAATAGCAGGGTATAGCAGCGTGCAGCGCAATGAAAGGGAGAGCGTGATAACTCACACGCCAAGAGCGAGCTTTCGTTCGAAGAGAATTCGAACATAGGCGTGCGTATGCACACACCTATAAACGTGCATTAATTGATCATCGACATTCTCTTTGCTTTGTCTTGTTCTTTTCTTTTGCTTGCATTCTTGTGTTTGCACTTCAATTAAATTTGACTTTAAATGTAAAATCATTTAAACATATACATTTATATTAAGGAATATCTTTCCTATAGAATTAATTTCTTTATCATATGTCTTAAGTTCCTTTCCTAATCAACTCAATGTTAAGCCTTGATTAACTCTGGCAATGTCGGCCAAAATATCATTCTTTAATTCTTTACTATTTTTATATAATTAATATTGTTCCACAGCTACCGAAGCAGTTCATTGGGCCCAACGAGCTCGTCAAGGAAAGTGTTTGAATTTGGTAATGATTATTATTTTCGTATTGAATGGAAATGTTGACCTTCGTGAGTAAAAAAAGGCTCAGTTTTGCTATGAATTGTATTTTATATTCTTAAGTTAATGAACCTTTTGTTATATATGAATCTCTTAAACCTTGATTAATAGAACATTTTGAATTAACATGAATTTTGAATAAATAACAACCATTCTGTCTAAGTACATAATGCCAATGATGCATCGAGTGTAATAATGCAGCGGTAGTTACGTTAGGGGCCATGCCAACATCGTTCCACGCATTGCCGAAGGTAGGGAGGGTATAGAGGAACTAGTGATCTCCTACACCTAGGATCACTAAATTAAATACGCGACTACCGGATTCCTTCTTGCCATCTATGCCGACCGGGGATTGATTACATTTGTGTTTTTGTTTTGTTTTGATTAAAGTAGATTCTGTGTAAGTGCACTTAAATTTTTATAATATGGCGAGAACAAGGAAGTATAGGGATAGGAAAGACCCCGACCCCATCCGGCGAGCTGAGCCCAGAGCGCAGTATAGTGTACTAACCCCGATTCCCTTTCCTGCTGAGGCTGCATTGCCAACAAGATTTAACCAGCCCGTAGCCGTAACATTATAACATCAGTCATTGCTTCAGGCTCCCGGATCACTGTAGTGTGTTCCAAGCGGAGGTTGTGGCCATCAAAGAGACCATTTCTATTGTCTCCAAACTACTTCTAGAAACGCACATAGTGTGCGTCTTCTCGGACAGCCAAGCAGCTATTAAAGCCTTAGGCTCAATATCGTCGAATTCAACGACTGTAAATGACTGCCGCAGGTCTCTGCATGAGATCGCAGAGCAGTTAGATCTCTTCCTTATATGGGTCCCCGGTCACAGGAACATCGAGGGGAACGACGCCGCCGACTAGCTAGCCAGGCAGGGTACTACGATCCCTCTCTTATCGGAGAGGGAGCAAGTAGCGATGCCTCTGGCTACGTGCAGGCTTCTCACGCAGGAATTGTTGTCGAGCAAAGTGAAAATAGGAGATGGAAGCAAACCGTTTCCTGTAAAGTCTCGAGATTGGTATGGCCGTATCGATCGAAAAAGCGCTCGGCAGAGCTGTATAGACTCAGCAGAGCACAGTGCTCTGCAGTTACTCGAGCCATCACGGGACACTGGCAGATTGGCATTCACGCCGCTAGACTGTCAATCCCTCACAACGAATTCTGCAGAAGTTTGCCGCGACGAGGAAGAGGAGGAATCAGTCCCCCACTTCTTCTGCCATTGCCCGGCCCTTGGAATTCGTCGTCTTCGGCTTCTAGGGGCCCCTTTGCTCACGGACATTTCGGACCAGTCCGAAATCAAACCAGGGACCTTGTCCTACCGGCTACCGCCTTAGCCTAACGTAACCTTTAGGAATCATTCTTTCTCCTAACGTCCAAAACCATTCCACAGATTTCATCAACTTTTAATATTGGTGACCTCATTTTGTGTACCACTAGATGATCGTCTTGGCAGGTCAATTAAGTAGCACAAAATTTCATGGCTTTGATGATTAAGAGTTTAAGTCAAAGGCGTATTGTCTGTCAAAAAAAAAATACTTTACATAACTTTACATAGTTTCAAGTCTACCAATTAATCTTTACTTCATTATTGTTACCTTAAGCATCTGAACATATATTATCTTTAATGTTCTTTGTTCGCTAATATATTAATGATGTATTTGTTCCATCAATAAGAGCAATTTGAACATCTACAACACACATATTTACTAATGCTATAAATTGTTTATCTTTTACAGAAAATTCCTATCAGGCCTACACAGAAACAAACTACTCAATATCAGTTTAGATGTTCATTTACTAAAATTGTTTCAGAAATAAATCCCTACTGTTAGACATACATAATTTTTTGTAACTTTAAATCTGACTCAGATATTATTGAACTTGTTACGAATGATAGCTTTATAAGAAAGGTTTATATACATCAAAGTTCAATTAACTGGTCCGAATAATTACCATAAACATAATAATTTTTCTATGATAATAAAATGTATGTAGTTAAATGTACATATATAACAACTATTTTACTTTTAACATTTTTTTTACTCTAAATATAAAACACAATGTTCACACAATGTTTAGTTCCAAAAGTTCTTTGATTATTATTATCAAGGCCTGAATTTTGTACGACGGTGACCAAAAACACTATGCATGGGCGCTATTTTAGTGGCGCCTAAAACAAATGCTCCAGGGTCAGGAAAATGGTTAGCAAGAGAGTATGCTACCGTGACTTACGTTCTGAGTTTAAAGCTCAAATGATGCTGCTCCTCGTCACAAAAACAGGAAATACCGACAAAAACGTTGTGAGCGGCGGCAAGGGGCGCGGTGCTACTTTTTTACCCGGTACTCAGTCAGTATATATTTAATATTATGATTTATGTAACCTATACAATATAATTGTTTGAGATGCCAAGCTTTTTTGGCAACTACACCCAGCGACAAAAAAAAACCGCACTCCGATATTTCATGAATTTTTGACTTCTGCAGCATGGCGATTCCTCAAATTTTATCGGACTCGTATATTTTTTATTTTTTTGTAAATAAATCAGTTCCTAACAAAAGTACATACTAGATTATTTGATGTCATTTTAATGTCATATTCATATATTAAAAAACAAATATTCTTCCATATAACACTTTTTTCAAGGGTAATTTAGTAATTTACTCAAACGAAGGAAAAAAATTCAAGTTTTCTATAAGCTAATAATAAACAATATTATTTCAGAATTGTTGTTTCAAATTATAAATTATTTAGTATAAAGGCTTCAGATATTCATCCGTTATATCCTCAAACTTCTTCTATAATTTCCCCTAACCTAACCATAGTTTTTGTCTTCCGCTTTCTTATTTTGGCAGTCATAAGGCCCTAGACATTCTCTATCGGATTGAGGTCGGGGCTGTTAGATGGCCAATCTAAAGACTTAATGTCCAATTCCGCCTTCAAAATGTTTATCTGTCGTTGAAAAATAGTCGAAACTAGTTGAACGCATTCTAAAAATAAAAAAAAGTCAACTAATCACATACAGAGTGCGCTCGATGACAAGGTGCAGAATCGTCCTGAAAGATGGGATCTTCTTCTCTCTCAGTAACTGATTCCATACTGGACACAATTCCACTGCAAATAATTTCTTCGTACTTTTTTGCATTCACCATAATTAATCATGCATTACTCATAATTAGATATTCACTTTTATATTAAGATATGTATCCCCATATCATAAGATAAGGCGAATGCTTTACGGTGGCAAGCCAGCAATTTTCGGAAAAGTGTTCTCCTCTTCTGTAGTAAACTGTGCGCGAACCATCGGGTCGAATAAGATTAAATTTGGTCTCCTCCGAGAATATGATTCGTTACCACTCAGATTCACCCCAATATGATTTTTCTTTAGACCAATTTAAGTGAGCTTTCTTCATTCGACTTTGCAGAAGTGGCTTTTTGCCAGGTTTACTTGCTATTAAAGACACCTCCTTTGGCCGACGTTGAATAGTCGGAATAGAAATGTCATTTGCAAAACGTTGCTGCAGCTCTGACGCTATCTCAACATAATTTTTAAACCGATCCTGAAGCTCCCTTTATAATAACACGATCTTTCCTTACCCCATTGCTAAGATTGGTACCACAAAATATTAATTAATTAATAATTTTTCTAAAAAAGGCTGAATTATATTGAATTTGTTATTAGTATACAAGAAACAAATTGACTTATTGGAAAAAATTTAGTTTTGGTTATCAAAAGTTGTTTTTCTATTTTTTGTAGGAGGGCGGGTCGAAACGCTGCTATCCGGCGACGAGTGTGCAAACGTATCAAAGTGAAGACGTCAGGGTGTAGTGGCTCCAATATTTATATGTTTTTCATGTATTTTCGTATTAAAGTATAATTGTAGGTACGAGTATGTACAAAAGAGCAGCTTGTAGCGGGGGTGGCATCATAACTAAAAATCTAGCCTACGTGCTACGAAACGGGGAGCGCCGTGTGGAAGAGCGCAACAGAGCTCTGTTAACAGCTTGACAGTGAAGTGCCAGCGTTGCTCTGAACATGCCCCCCCTCCCTTGCCGGGTGAAAATCATATTTGGGGTCTATGGCTGTGTGCATGCACCGGACACGATCAATCCGAAAACCGTGCTCTGGGCCACAGGAAGACCGTCCCTGCGCGCCAGGAACCCGGGTTGGATCACCTTCGGGTAGACTTCGGCTCCTTAAATAAGAGAAACTGCTCATCTGCGAGCTTGAGATCTTCAAGTCGATGAGCGCGCCCGTTTCAAAGTTCTTAGAGTCCGTATCCAGGACTACCAGCGCCGTCGGGAGGATATTGAGGCTTCTATGTTGTAGAAGGGAGTCTACGGACAGCGCCGGGGTTCCTACGACGGGGGCGGCTTACAGGGGAGACGAGTGCGGCGCTCAGCTTGGGACGCTGGACTCAAAGGTGACGATGTCGTGGTTCCTACGACCGGTCGGTTGACGGGACGACGAGGACAGCGTTCGACGTGGGCCGATGTAGATGACGACGATGCTCCCGACGCTGAGCGGGCTGGACGACGGTATTCCTTTTTCCATCGCTGGCACAACTGTTGGGTGAGGCCCTTCAAATGCTGCCATCGATTAATGACCGGTGTGATGTCACCCTTTATTTCGGGTTCGGCCGTAGGCATCAAAGGTCCCCCAATAAAAAAGTGCCCGGGAGTAAGGGCTAACAACTCAGTCGGATTTTCGGACATCGGCGAGAACGGCCTGGAATTAAGTCATGCTTCAATCTTCGGGAGAAGCGTGGAATGCTCTTCAACGGTGTACTTCCGAGTGGACGTTGCTTTTTAGAAGAGAGTTTTGAAACTCTTCACCCCGGCTTCCCACAGACCTCCCATGTGTTGAGCTCCTGGTGGGATAAAACGCCACGAAACCCGTTGATGGCTATACACATCAGTCACTTCTAGGAAGTCACGGGAAAGCACAATTGTGGCACCAACGAAAGTTTTGCCATTGGATACCCGTCATGCGACGAAACGAACGATGGCTGCAAAAAATTTCTCGGTCATAAGACACTAACACACAAACATACCCCTTGATTATCAGGCACGCTCTTCCTGTATAATTCCGTATTTTGAAGGGACCCGCGAAGTTAATTCCGGTGTGCGTGAATGGTCTGGAACTGGAAGTTCCCTGAGTGGGAAGATCACCCATCATTTGGGTTTGCAACTTCTTTTTGTGGATGTTGCATACCTTGCAGGAGCTTACGACCCCCTTCATAAGCCTCTGAGCCTTTGGAATCCAGAACTTGGATCGGATAAGGCGCAACATTAATTGGTTGCCGGCATGAAGAGTTATCCGGTGGGTGAATTGTGCGAGAAGGCGCGACAGCCGACAGCTGTATGGAAGAATAATTGGAAGCAGTTCGTCATACTTCAGAAAGGCAAAAGTTGTGACACGCCCATATGCTCTTATGAGCCCATGTTGGTTTTGGCACTGGCAGCTTCTCTGTTAGGCAGTGATACTCTTGGGAGTATTCCCTGCGCTGAGTCTTTAGGATAAGAGTGCGCTCAGCTTCGGTAATTTCTCCGCTTGCAAGGTGGTCCTCTTGTTCGGGGACCAGCTTCAGGCAGCGTTTTGTGAAGCGAAGGACATAAGCACGGACTCGCAGAGCTCTCTCCAGAATGGAGAACCGATCAAGGAATTCTTCGGATGGGCTCGATGCAAAATGAACCTTTACAGCACGTTGCCCGAGGGTTATAACGAGAGCTTCCTCACCTTGGTGTAGTGCTCATGGGTGGCAGAAATATAAGAAACATAAACTTGTATGCAGTTTTCTTCTAATTAAGATTTGGATTGTCGACTAGGCGGGAAATTCAAACAGATTACGTTTTTACTTACAATTCGCGAGTTTTGCAGCACTATCAGCTGTTGCGAAAGAAGATTGACTCGATCGTTCTAAATGGAGCGAGAAGGGGTTCTTGAAGGGCTCAGAGATTTGTCTCTTCCTTTTGGATTTTACAAGCGCAACTGAACAGACCTTTTTGTCTTAAAATAAAGAACTCACGCGGAAAAAACCAAAAAATATATGCAAAGCAGAAGACCTGACCATTAATTTGAATCGCAAAGTATTGAAGGCATCCGTGGACAATTTTAAATAATTCCCGGTATTAATTGTGGCAAAAGTTACACAGTTTTCGGCCAGGTAAATATAGAGTGAAAAGAATTTAAAAGAAAACACATGGATTTTCAAAAATGTATTCTCCAATAGTTTTTGGATGGCCAGGGCGTTTCCAACCAGTGTTTTTGTTCACAACGAGCAACACAAGGAGACGGAAAAATTACGGTTCTATAGAAAGGTGAGAAACCAGGAATTTCTCTCTCTGCAAAGAAAAAAAACAAACTCTGACATAACCTTTCCTTAAAAAATCAGATCAGTTTTCGTCAAGGGCAGGAAAACCCTAGAAAAGTGGCTAGGCTCCCCGACGCAACATTCTTTGGCAGACCAGCAGCCGCAGCAACGCGAATTTTGCGCAGTCTGGGTCTGTTTGATTGTCAGGAGCGGGGTGAGGGGTCAACGACCGGAGCAGAACGTCGGGAGAAAGAAACTCTGGAGACAAAAAAGAAAGAAAGCAGAGCACAGGCGAGGGCATGCCGGCAGAATTTTGCTACTTCAGTTCGATTTCGGGAGAGTAGTGGAGTTTGGGTTTAACTAAACGTTAAAATCTGTTAAAGTTAAAATATATCGAAAACCAAAAACAAATTCAAGATCACAAACACATTCACAACCGGACCAAAAAAAGAACAAGTGAAAATTAACTGTAACATGCAAACTGTGTGCAAGAAGATCCGAAATGACTTGTGAAACAACCAAAACAACAATGTAACACGACACAAATACTCTATTAAGCAAAACACCAAATTTAAAACCCAAAACATCTAACTACAATCGATTTTCGAGAAGGCCTTCGTCGAGTATCTGGGTGAGTCTCAACAAACAAAACCAAGAAAGAGAAAAAAATAAATAAAAGAACTATGTAAAATCAATTGAAACACAGCACGATCGTCGAAGCGACGTACCCTTCTTTGTGTGTGTTTTATTCTTGTTTAGAACTAGGGTTCCGAATCACAACATTTCGTAAAAGAGCATAAACTGAAGAGTAATTAACTAATTTGTACATGTTTGCAATGAGACCCGATTACAATAAATAACAACCGAAGAAACGAAAAACTTATATATAAACATTTCGATGATCATCGCCTGGGGCGCGACTTAATGAGTTGCGCCGCCCCATCGGGGCACCAGCTGCAACTGCAGCTCCGGCCAGGCCATCCTGGCTGAGACCATTCCCAGTATCGTTGTCTATGCAGATATCCGAGTCGGAGTCAACGCGCCTGAACTCGCTGCCATCCTGTGTTAGCTGCTGCGTGGTGGTGAGCAGCCTGGCAATGGGATTACAGCAAACGGGCAGCGTCTCCAGCAGCGTGGGTCGCGAATGCGTCAGCAGGGGCTTCATGTACTTGGTGTCGAAGCTACCCCAGATCCTGGCCAGTATGGCCTTTTCGTGACTATTGCGACGACGTCCGCCGTTGACGCTGCCGCCTGTGCTGCCCAGACTTCCATTCGGCCCGTCCACGGGCGTGTCCACATTGGACTCTGTGCCGCCCTCAGACAAACGCATCTTGCCACGACCTCCGCCACCTCCACCACCGCTCTCCACGTCCTGCAAATAACCATCAGAACTGTGAACTTGGTAATTATTTAATTGTTCAGTCTCATCATCAACGCCAACAGGTATTTTCAACCAATTGAGCAGAAAATTGGCTGCCCCGCCCTGTATAATGACCGTAAAGATGACAATCAACGATGTGGCTGTCAACATGGTCTGTCGTGCATCCGAAACCGTATTCCGTATGGCCAACGCAAAAGACATGGCACCACGTAAGCCCGCAAAGAAGAGCAAATGCTGGAAATTCGATGAGATTTTTGGCTTCCGCCTGATGTTGAGCAGCCAGGACAAGGGATACACATTCACGGCCCGTCCCAAGGCGGCGCATATGAAAGCGGTGATGATGAAACCAGCATCAAAGTGATGTTTGGGGAACGTGAACATCGACACGCCAATGTAGGAGAAGATAAAGTTCTCGGCCAGAAAGTTGAGCAACTCAAAGATCTGTTTGGTGCGTTGCCGTGAATCCTCGGACAGATTGTTGTACGTGTAGTGCGCCTGACAGATGCCGCAGAACAGAACGGCCACCACACCCGTCAGCTCTGTGGCCTCGGCCAGCAGAAAGGTGCTGTAGCTCATCAGCACAAAGAGCGCAGACTCCAGCAGGGGAAGTCACGTACGCGCGTAAACTTGGTCAACAAAGCCGTAAAACAGCCCATGGCAGCACCAATCAGCAGCGACAGGAAGAATATGGAAAAGAAATCGCTCATTGCGCGCAGAAAGGCTGTGGTCTCAAACTCCCCCGTATTGGAGTAATGTTCGCCATAGTTCTGAATGGCTCCGCTGAGGACAAAGGCCACCGCATCGTTCAACACAGATTCGCCCAGAACTAGCGCATAGAGATTAACATCGACCCGAAGATCATTGAATATGGCTAGAATAGTGAGCGGATCTGTGGGCGAAATGAGGGCTCCAAAATAGAGTGTGTCCAGGAATGTGAAACTGCTACTCAAGTACTTTGGCATCAGTTTCACACAGAAGATAGCAAGACAGCAAGATAGAGTATGCGTTTGAGCGACGTGTAAACGAAAAAGAGTGTGGAGAGAGAGAACGATGCAAGCAGCAAAGCCCGTACTCCGATTCTTACGGTGTTTGTTTTGATTATTGCGTTTGCTGACTTCTTCGTCTCGTTGGTGGTTGAATTAGAAAACATTTGCATTTCATCTTTATATACATACATACTATTATTAATGTTGCTTTTGCTATTGATTAACTAACAATTCTTTTCAGCCGGTTGTGTTGTGTTAAGTGAAATTATGAAGAGAGAAAATTGTTAAGGAAATTATGAAGAGAAAGAATTGTTAAAGAAAGATATGAAGAAAGATAATCGTTAAAGAAGAAGATTGGCAAAAAGGGGAAGAAAAATGATGAAAAGAATACATTAAAGAAAAGCAAACATACATTTACATACAAAATACATTTATCCGATTACAAATATATAAATACAAAAATAGGAAAATAAGAGAAAAAGAAAACAACAAAATCGTGTGCAGTTGGCACAATGGTGGTGGGTAGTTTTATCAGTATGAGTACTTGTTATGAATTTAAGAATTAAAGTTTTAGTAAATATTATGGATTAATAAACAGGCATATTTCCTGGAAGTAATGTGAAGAAGAAGAGAGATCATAGGTATCGGTTTTGGGAGTTTTTCAGATTCTTATTACGCGCAGAAAAGCTCAAAGGTCGGGAGGGTTGTGACGCGTTGCTGCAGAACATCAAGCAGACTCACTAATACATATATATATTAGAATTTGTGTATTGGTTGAGAAATAGAGGAAAGTAAGTGTCAGGCTCAAATTTAACTATCACGTCGTTCGTTGGTGATCGCGTTGCCCTCTGCATTGCGCGACACGACGGATGAAAATATTAAGGCAAGGGACATTATTTAAATGTGTGCCCTGAGGTTGGAGATGGAATGGATCAAGAACCCCCCAAAGGCTGTTTTTGCTAGCTGTGTCCCATCGACCTTATTCACTGCCAACCGGATACTCTGGGAAAGGCCAACGTTAAGACCGGCCTTACGCTACGGTCTGCACTGTTTTTGGTGTTTACATTTATACAGAGGCGGTTGGTACATTACATTGGGCTGGCCATTGATGGCGGGGCCCTTGCAACCAAGCTGGTTCGTGCCACCAGAGTAAGTGAGTAAGTCACTTGCCAAGTGACGCCCTACTCTGTATCTAAGGGGTATATTGTTTTCGGATGTTACTTGCCAAGTGATGCGCTAACCTACATTCCAAGGGTATATTGTTTTCGAACGATACTTGCAACCACTCTTTCTCTCGATACCTCGTGCCTCGACATTCAATATTAAAATTCGTTCTTGTTCAAACATTTTAATTATTAAAAAAAATATATATATTGTGGTTTGTTGCGTAAATTTTACATAAGTATTATGGCAGAAAACAGTAAATCCGTTCTTGAAGACTTGAAGAATAAGCTCAAAAGTCGGGTAAAAAGCAGTCGCCGCTTAGAGGATCGATTAGACCAAGGGTCGATTCCGTTACAATTACCGGAGTTAAAATGTAGATTAGATTGTTTGAACGCTTCAATTGAAAAGGCGAACCATTTGCAAGAGCAAATCGAGGAGATAACAGGTGATGATGCATATGCAGCCGAGTTGGAAGGGCTGTCGATTGTAACTAAGGGAAAGCTAATGTCGCTTATCGGCGCCTTTGATGCAGCAAGCGATACGAAGCCAGTGTCTTCTTCAGCCCCAACTTTTATTAGCCTTTTCAAGAGACTAGTCCATAGCGACAATAGGTTAGGTTAGGTTAACCCGGACGGCTCTCAGCGGTGCCCCACATAGGCCAATATGGCCCTTAGTTATCCGGAAAGGGGGTTTAATCCTCGCGGCAGTGTTTTGGGGATTTTAAAGTCCTCGAGAATCGAGGTGTTTTTCTTGGAGGTCCCAAAGATGAGGTTGTTTTGACGTCGAGGCAAGTTTGGGGGCTCATGTAATCAGTGGATCTGGACATTTCCCTGCCAATTGAACTATGCCCGTAACCTTGCGGCGACAGGTTTGCCTTTCCTGCAGTCAGACGAGCGTGGATATCGCACCACCGAGATGTAAATCCAGTGCATTAGAGCCGGTGACAGGCCCCATGTGCTGCTGAGCTACTTCTTGGATGCGTAAAGCGCAATGGTGGCCTTCTTCACCCTTTCCAATACATTAGGTTTCCATGCCAGTTTGCTATCCAGTACTGTTCAAACATGAACATATTATCGTCAAAACCATGCCACTTTCGGCCCCCTTGCAGAATGTTCAAACATAAATTTATTATTGTACACATTCACTTTTCTTTTAATGAAACGGAAGTTTCAATTAATAATTTGAAAAAATACGAGCTGGACAGGCTGTATTTTTAATAGATAACTACATATGTATATCTATTGTAATTGAAAAAAAAATTTTTTTGCGACGCGTGCTTGTTCAAACTTACTTCGTTGGTCGAAGGGCTGGATGCGTTAAATACTACGCGGACCTTTGTGGTAGTGCTCTCAGGCTTGAAGACAGCGAGAAAGGGAGCACAATTGACTCCAAAGGTAACAGTTTGCAACTCATAGTCGCGTATCTCGCCCTCCTTGTTCCGAAACAATATCCGCTGGAAGGGGTGTGCTTCGGATCTACCCAAATCTGCCGATACATCTTGGTGATGTCAGCATTGAAGACGTACCGTTAGTAGCGCCACTTCAGGATCTGAAGAGTTAAGTCGGACTGGAGAACAGGGCCGGGGTGCAGAAGATCATTCAAGCTGATACCGTTAGTCGACGGGCTGGATGCGTTAAATACAACGCGGACTTTCGGTGGTGCTATCAGGCTTGAAGACAGCGTGGTGCGGCAGGTAGTAGGTTGAGGACCCATGATTCGGAGGAACTTCTGTCATGTGATCAAGGTCTAGGTATTCTTGGATCACGGAGTCGTATTGCGCTTGTAAGGTAGAATCTCTTTTAAAACGATTTTCGTTCCGCAAAAACTGAGTCAGGGCAATCGACCTTGAATACCCCAGATCGGATCCGAGACGATCTGGGTCACGGAACGGCAACGCGACAACGTACTTTCCGTTCGACGTTCTCGAAGTGGTTCGGAGGAAATTGCTTTCGCAGTAGGCATCCGACTCGCCTACGATTTTCACCGGTAGTGTCTCCACCTCCCAAAACTTGGTAAGAAGCTGGTCTAGGGGAGCCTCTAGCTCGTTCGAAACTTGCGTAGAGAAGGATGAAATACTGCTTTGTACAGTATTGGGCACTGGGCCGGTATGTACCCACCCGAAAATGGTTTCCTGCCCGAGGAGAGAGCCACAGATGTTGGTCTGTGAGCCGCTTAACAGGATGGACGGAAGGATATCCGCTCCAATCAGGACATCTACTTGTGAACTCGTGGAAGGTCGGGTCTGCCCATGCAAGGCTCGGCAGGTCTCGCAACGAAGTTTGCGGAATCGGATAGGATGGCAGGTGACCCGCCAGTTCCGGCAGAACATAGGCCGTGGCGTTTAAGTGCAAGTCCGGCCTCGTCGGGGAATGGATGGCAAAATGACAGAGCTTTTTGGATTGAGCGGATACTGTCTGATTGAGGCCCGAGACCTGTGCCTGGATGAGTTGGATCCCGGGTCGATTAAAGCGCGGGCGCGGAAATTTGTCCCCAGGTGGCAAATATTAATGATTGCCATGCCCAGAAGGACAGCTCTTTGGCCGGAGGCGAAATAATTTTAAACGCTGGGTGGCGCGTCGGAAGAACTCGGACTCTGTACGACTGTGGAGGTGGATTCACGGAATATTGGAGTGCCACGGTGCAGCAGCGTGTGGTGTCGGTCCCCACAAGTACTACAGTTATGGGCACTTTGGCATTCCCGGATCTGATGGCCTCGTGCGAAGCAGTTGAGACAAAGCTGTTTTTGTTTGATGCAGCTGGAACGAGCATCAGAGTTCATTTGGCGAAAGTGCGGGCATAGCCGGACTGGGTGATTCTCTTTCGCGCATTGGTGAGTGGAGACTTTTCCACTATGGCCTTCGGATCACCACTAGTCTTAGTGGTGAGATGGTACAGCTTCTCCACGGGAGACAGCCTGGGATTTTTTATATATATCGCAGTATAAAGGTCTCGGAACGAAGGCCAGCGGACGTAATCCCCAGCGAAAACTTCTATATCGCACGGGGGGAGTCGGCAGCCGCCGTGGAAATCTGGCTGTGTGGAAGGACGGACTGCGGGGTTGTCGATTTGGATCGTGAGATCAGCTATGCACTGCTCATAACCCTCAAAGCATTCGCCATACATGTCTTGGAGGGCATCTTTTGACTCTGAATCTTCGTCCACCATCGCTATGGAACAGGCCTCGAACTTCGCATCCACCTTTGCCCACATCCTCTGCAACAGCGGAGCTTGTGGTGGGCCTTGGAGTACCTGGGGACTTCACCTTTCGAGTCACCGAGGTGGGCGTTTCTGGGACGGAAGAGCTGCGTGGCCTTCTGACACTTGGCGAGGTCACCGGCAAAAGTTTTTTGCTCTCAATTAATTGCCGCAACACGCACCGTGCCTGGATTGGTGACAATTATTTTTAATTCGGAGGTGCTTATGCGTGCGGAGGATACCGTGCAGCGCAGCAGGACTGGATATATGTGCTGCGATCGCACCATATACCGAATTGAATGGAGTGGGAGGAAAGTTGATGACTATGTAGATGTGAATGTTCGTGTATATATGTATGTATGTACATATGGCAGCCGCTTGGATTGCGTTGCTTACACATATGTTAATATGCATGTGCATACATATGTCAGCAACGAAAGCTCCGCTGGTAGTTGGGAGAGGTAGGAATATTATTTACAGACCACTATATATGACTGGATTGGAGGCGGAATGCAGGAGCTAGCTCGGATAAAATTAAACCTTTGAAAAGAAGTCGAAGGCCACAACCGTTGGCGGAACGAAATATGGTTTAATTTGGAGCTTGAGCGATAACGAAATACATATGTACATATGCCGATGTATTTATGTATGTATGCGGGGGCTGGCGTATTAGCCGGCGGCTCGGATTGAGCTCGCTGCGGGTGAATTATTGTAAATTCACAGTGGCGCGACTGGATGCACAGACCACGGAACTTGGAACACGACCGGTTTACGTGGTATGGGGATGTGGGTGCATAGGACACTCGAAGAAACGGAGAACGCCCGAAATTGCCGATAATATGGCTTCGTCGGAAGGAACGGTAAAGTGAAAAAGTGGAACATATTCCCATACACTTCCCACTTCCACTCCCACTTCCAATACACATTATGTTTACGCCCAATTCACCCACCCTATCCACAAGTAACAGGACACCGCCCAGAATCAATAAATGATTCTTCCCAACCTCTAAGCTAGAGTCACCAAATATAATCAATAGACCCCATTGATTCATCCACGCCAGAATCACGCCACTCTCAAGAGATCGATTCCCTAGAATCACGCCACTCATGAGGAGCAATCAGAGCTAAGCATAAAACCATGGAGTCTCACATTTCTAGCTCCCTCATGTAATGCAACTCCGATCGCCAACAGCAGACGGCTTTCATCAAAGCCGACGCATCCCCAAATTTCGGTCCAGGCACGTACGCCATCGCCACGAAGATGCAGCCGAGGAAAGCGACGCCCGAAGCGAGAGTCGAGAGCTTCAAAAGAAGGGCTCATGGGAACTAGCCAACAGCATAGAAGATCAGTTCCGTTTGAGACTAGAAGACCAGCGGTCAAGTCGGGGAGTTCAACTACATCCTGTAACATTAAGATATTAAGTTCTTTGAAAATAAATTCTTTTTTAAAAAACCTAATTTCGAGTTGCGGATATCTAACTGGCGCAGTCGGTAGGATTTCTTTTAAAATTAACGCTTATATTTCGGTAATGGTCAGCTTGTATAATTATACCCGATACTCAAAATGAGTTTAGGGGTATATTAGATTTGTGGTGAAAGTGGATGTGTGTAAAGCCCAGAAGGAAGCGTTTCCGACCCCATAAAGTATATATATTCTTGATCAGCATCAATAGCCGAGTCGATTGAGCCATGTCTGTCTGTCCGTCTGTCCGTCCCTATCAGCGCCTAGTGCTCAAAGACTATAAGAGCTAGAGCAACGACGTTTTGTATCCAGACTTCTGTGATATGTCACTGTTACAAGTATATTTCAAAACATTGCCCCGCCCACTTCCGCCTCCACAAAAAACGAAAATCTGTGGCATCCACAATTTTACAGATACGAGAAAACCAAAAACGCAGAATCGTAGAGAATGAGTTTATCTTCTAGACTGCCGAATCAGATCGTATATTTATTATAGCCAGAATGAAGAAAACAATTTCATTTTTCTCGCCCTGTCTCTCTCTAACACACGTATCATAGCCGGCTTTGCCTATTGCTAAAAGTGAGTTCCTAGATCTCAGAGACTATAAAAGCTAGAGCAACCAAATTTGGTATCCACACTCCTGTGATATCGGACCTTGACGAGTTGTTTTCAAAATTTCGCCACACCCCTTCCGCTCCCGCAAAGGACGAAAGTCTGGAGCATCCACAGATCTCAGAGACTATTAGACCTGACTGTAGAGCTCTCACTTTTACAAAACTATTTGTAATTTTTCAATGCAGAACTCACTGTTAAAAGTGTATTTCTTTTTGCTCACTGTAGAGAGCTCACTGCTATAAGTGTGTTTCAAAATTTCGCCACCCCTTCCGCAGCCAAAACAACGAAAATCTGTGGCAACCACAATTTTGAAGATAGGAGAAAATTCAAAACGCACAATCATAGAGAATGGCCATATCTACCAGATTGCCGAATCTTGCCGAATCCGAATAAGATCGGATTATTATTATAGCCAAAAGTAACAAATCAATTTGCAGTGGCTACGCAGCGCCCGTCGACACGTTCTGGCTGATTTTCTGTCTCTATCGCACGCACTCTTTGTCGTTTAATGTAGCCATACTGACTATGTATCGGGTATAAATGTAAAGTTGCGGTCGCAGCAACAAATCACAACGTTCCCCCTCGTTTTATTACTGTGATTACGTAGTCCCGGAATAGTTATTATAAATTGTGAACTCCGCCAAAGAATCTATGTGCAACGAGCACACACGACTAGCAAACTAAAATTAAGTGACCGGAAGAGAGTTGAAGTAGTGAATCACCAAGAACAGTAAAACACAAAAACTAAAAATCAAAAACTTACAAGTGAACCCAAAATAAGTTTAAAACTACAGAAAAATTTAATAAAAACCAAAAACAAAACTACAAAACAAACTACAACATTGCTTTACCACCACAAACACTGAGTGAAATCCACCTGAACCAGGCTTTGCTGTCGATCCGGCGAATCCCCGCCTACGACGGTTCAGCTGGACAGCTGAGCTCGTTTATATATTGGACGTTGACATGCAATGACTGCATCTTTCAAGAGGCGATGCAGTTACTGCACCGTCAATGGCCCGTGTGAAACCAGCAGAAGGCTGTTACGCGCGGATCCCAGGCAAAACGCAGCCCTCCTCCCGCCCAACCGACCGAGGGGCGCTGCCGCATAACGCGCGGCGCGTAGCCGAGCCGAACGCGAGCATGCAGGAAAGATAGCTGTTAGACTAACATTCGAGGAAAATTAGCACTAAACTTACTAAGAAACTAAGCATGCAATCAAAATACAAATACCTCTACAATTACTAATTACTAGAAAGGTGTGTAAGGATTAGTAATTTAATAAGAGGAAGAGAATTAGTGGTAGATATAATATGGTAGGGAATTAAAATCCGAGCATAAGACCCTAAACGGTTCATGCAAGGAATAATTCGATCTACAAAGTGGAAAAGGGTCAACGGTATAAAATTTCTAGTCAGTCTAATAGGAATCGTGAAGTTTATGCGGCTCAACAGATCAGGGCTGTCTTAGTCACCCCTGATCAAGTTGTGCATAAATATCACACCAAGCATTTTTTTCTACGGTTAACTAAGGATGGGAGGTTTACTAATAGAAGTCTACTAGAGTAAGATGGGAGTCTTACACCCGCATCCCAGTTAAGGCCCCGCAGAGCAAAGAGTAAAAAGTTTTTTCTGTACTGATTCTATACGGTCCTGGTGTACTTTGTACTGAGGGCACCATACATAGGAGCCGTATTCTAAAATCGGACGAACTAGCGAAGTATAGAGAGTCTTTTTGTTATATAGGGGTCGTCAAATTCCTTAGAGCACCTCTTTATAAACCCCAAGCACGCCCATGGCCTTATTTACCATGGTAGAAATGTGTTCGAAAACTTTAACTTTGCGTCTAATAAGACCCCAAGATCATTCACCAGGGTAATTCTCTCAAGAGAACCGCCACATAGAGTATAGGAAGCCAACAAGGGGCTAGAACGATGAAATGTCATTACTTTGCATTTCGCGGCATTAAGTTGTAACAAGTTTGCACAACACCATGACTGAAAGTTATTGAGATCGGATTGCAAGCGAGAATGAAATGAAATGTCCTTATACTGGACACAGAGTTTAACATCATCCGCATACATAAGTACTCGAGAATATGTTAATACCGAAGGCAAGTCATTAATAAAGAGTGTAAAGAGTAAGGGGCCTAGATGGCTGCCCTGTGGTACTCCCGAAGAAACCTTTACTGGTGAAGAGAGGGAATTTTTGAAGAGGACTCTTTGAGACCTGGAACAAAGATAGCTAGAAATCCATCTCAGGAGGTTGGGCGGAAACCCTAAAAGGTCAAGTTTATCAACAGAATCCAATACATTCAAGGATTTTATCCGACGGAAGACGTTCGTCAACAAAGAATCCTCTTTGGAGCGACGGAGATCCAGCTAACAGGAGAGGCCCAACGCATATTACAAAAGGTACAACCCAACACGTGGCATGACTTGAAGACGGCGCTGATCAACGAGTTCAAGAATCACACACCGTACTAGCTATTACGACAACTGTACTCCACCAGATTAAACGGCCGTCTTCGTAAGTTTATAGAAGAGTTAGAAGTAAAAGCACTGTGGATAAACAATAAGTTAAACTTAGAAAAAAGACCAGAAAATACAATAATACAATTAAAGATGTTATTACACGAAAACTTCCAGACCGAATGTTTATGACCTTAGCAAGAAAAGTTATAACTACGTTGTCTAATCTTAAGAAAGCAGCACAAGAAGAGGGACTGTACGAATCTATTACAACAGATTTAAATACAAATAAAGAACAATTGAAATCGTCACAATCAAATCGAAAGAATGCTGGAAATTATTATCCAAATTATAATAACACTAACTATCACAATCAGACTCAGAATTCATCTGGAACAGGTCAAAGTAATCGAACCAATCAAAATCAAAATTCCGGTTTATATAATAAGTTCAAAAATTCTTTTGAACCAAGGTAGGGCCCAGAACCCATTCAATCAGCAAATATCTCAAAGCCAAGCTAGTGGGAGTAGACCCAACCAACCTACTAAAAGAATGAGAGAGAGCCAGAGTGGTCAAATGAAAATGGACGTAAATTTTCATCAAGCCGCCTCGGAAGAAACCGAAGAGGACCCTATATAAACATTGCTATTAACAAAAGAATATTAAGGTGTATCGCTGATTCGGGATCATCAATTAACATCATGAAAGAGAATTACACAGATTCCGAGATAAAAGACGATAACCTTACAGTCCATCAATGGACCTGTCCGTTTAACAAAAAGTATAATGAGGAATGCTAACAAAACATGTCCGTCCAAACAAAAGTTCTACATTCACAACTTTTCCGAAAATTATGATATTTTATTAGGAAGAGAATACCTGATGGCAAGTAAAGCCGTAATCGATTACAGAAATGAAACTGTAACGTTAGGTGCAAGATCTTATCCAATCATTCAGAGTAGAGAAGTTATTGAAGCCGGCGAGACCGCACAGAAAAGCACAGATCCATCTCCAAAGGAAGAGAAGATCGCACATAAGTGCCTTGACCCATCTCCAGAGGGAGATCAATACTTTGCTTCTGCCCTGGATAACGAATTAAGAGAATGCAACCAATTAAGATTAGATCACTTGAACGATGAAGAGAGGGAAGAGTTAAATAAGGTCTTATTTGAGTTTAAAGATGTTCAGTACAGCGAAGGTGACAATTTGACTTTCACAAGTACAATCAAGCATGAAATCAACACTCAACATGAAGACCCGGTCTACAGACGTCCATATAAGTATGCCCAGATACATGATCTAGAGGTAGAGCAAATTAAGGATATGATCAGGCAGGGAATAATTCGAAAGTCGAATTCTCCTTACTGCTCGCCCATATCCATGATCCCCTAAGAAAATTGATGCTTCAGGGAAGCAAAAGTATAGAATGGTTGTAGACTATAGAAGTCTCAATGAGATAACTATTAAAGATAAATTCCCAACTCCTAGAATGGATGAAATACTAGACAAACTTGGTAGATGTCAGTATTTCACAACGATCGATTTAGCTAAAGGTTTCCATCAAATTCCCATGGAACCCAGCTCAATCGCCAAAACAGCGTTCTCAACTAAGCACGGTCAGTACGAGCTCACTCGTATGCCGCATGGGCTAACTCCCACTGCCCCGCTAACTTCCAAAGGTGTATGAACAATCTGCTAGAAGATTTAATCTTCAAGGATTGCCTTGTATACTTAGATGACAACATAATATTTTCAATTTCATTAGAAGAATACCTGTTGTCACTAAAGAGAGTGTTTGGAAAGTTGAGAGATGCAAACCTAAAATTTCAGATGGATAAGTGTGAATTCATGAAAAAAGGAAACAGAGTTCCTAGGTCATGTAGTCACTACAAAGGAATAATACCAAAACAAGGCAAAATTTCTGCCATAATCAATTTTCCAATACCGGAAACCACGAAACAAATAAAGTCGTTCATAGGTCTGTGTGGATTCTATAGGAAATTCATTCCTAACTTTGCGAACATAGCAAAGCCCATGACACTCAAACTAAAGAAAAGAGCTGTCATAGATCCCAAAGGAAGAAAAGTACGTCGAGGCATTTGAGAGACTAAAGGTACTCATCACCTCAGACCCTATTCTTGCATTTCCAGACTTTGATAAAATGTTCACAGTAACCACTGTGTAACATAGTAACATAGCCTTAGGAGTGGTTTTATCACAGGATCACAAACCGATCTGCTACACGAGCAGAACCCTAAATGAACACGAAATAAACTATTCAGCCATCGAGAAAGAACTATTAGCAATCGTATGGGCCACCAAGTATTTCCGATCTTACTTATTCGGTAGAACATTTGAGATACTTAGCGATCATAAACCCTTGATTTGGTTGAACAACCTCAAGGAGCCCGATATGAAATTGCAAAGATCGAAAATAAATCTGAATGAATTCGACTTTAAAATAAAATACCTACCAGGCAAAAGAAAACCTGATGCATTGTCAAGGGTAAAGATTAACGAAAATCTCCTTGGAGAAGCTTCTAATAGCGCTGGCTCAACTGTACATAGCGAACAGTAAGAAAATCAAAACCACATTGTTATCATCGAAATACCCATTAGCTATTACAATCGCCAGATTCAGTTAATAAAAGGCAAACTGATCATTAAGATCACATATAAAGAAATGACCAACACCTTAGATAAGGACATAATAAAGGAATATTTATGCACCAAAAGAGTGCATTATACTTCCATAATGAAATAGATTTTCCTCCATTTCAAAAAGCTTATTTGGAAACCATTAACTCGAACAATATAACTAAAGCAATCAAATCCAGTACTAAACTGTTAGACATTCAAAATTACGCGGAATTAAAAAACAAAACGATAGTGAAAAATCATAAAGGATTACTCCATCCTGGGATTGAGAAACCAGTCAATTGGTTTAGAGGAAAATACTACTACCCAGATTATCAGAAGTTAATTCAAAATATGGGCGTTTCCGTGAAAAGATCAACCAAGAGTCCCAAAAAAAAGTACCGAAGATCTTGCTGTTTTTCATTATATATTATTTAGAAGTATTGAAATTCTATATTTTTGGGTTAAAATAGTGAATAAAAGTTTATATATAAAAAATAATTGTAAACGAAGTTGGTTTGTATGTATCTTGTACTGGGTACGTTTTGTAGGCTTCTTTCGTTAAAATATTTACTACATTTAGAGTTCTCTTACCTTCTTAGCTTTTCTTCTTTAATTGAACTTAGATAACTGAAGTTTCAGTAAAATTACAAGGAGAGACAACAGAGCACGAATTAACCGTATTTGTGCTAATCTTTGATGTGATCTTCTTTTTGTCGCGTGAGTGACCGAAAAACAACATAAGTTGTCAAAACTGTTGCATTTATTGATAAGAATGGACGCAAATTTGTAGTTCAACAATCAGTCAAATAAAATTTAAAAATTTGCACACAATTCGCAGAGTTTGCCGATTATTAACATTGATGTCTAAAGCCATGTCTATTTGAAGTCGCGGGAGGACCGCTCTTTTGTGGCTTTTATCTCAAAAGATAAAGACCGGAGGCTCTCAATTTTTTTTACCATTGATAGTAAAAAAAATTATTAGTGGTGAAGTGTAAAAAATTTAATTTTGTTTGATTTATTTAACATTTAAAATTGTATTTTTGCATATCATAAACGAATGTCCCTTTGTAATATCGCCAAAACGGAGCATAGAAATACAAAGCTGGCATTCGAAACAACACCAGAAAAACTGAATATCAGAGAAAAATACGTCATGGATTTCTATATGATAGGTAATCAACAGTTCCTATCATGTATTGACGTATACTCGAAGTTTGCGACTCTCGTAGAAGTAAAAAGTCGTGACTGGTTAGAAGCAAAAAGAGCCATCATGAAAGTTTTTTTAACGAAATGGGCAAACCACTAGAAATCAAAGCCGACAAAGATTCAGCTTTCATGTGCACAGCATTGCAAGCATGGCTGAATGCGAGAAATGTAAAAATAGAAATCACTTCCAGCAAAAATGGAATATCTGACGTCGAAAGGTTCCTTAAGACAGTAAACGAAAAACTGAGAATAATATCTTGCGAAAATAAAATAAAGAAGATAGATTCACCAAGTTTGAATTAATTCTATATACTTACAATCATAAAACTAAACATAATAACATGAATAGGACCCCGGCAGATATATTCATTTATGCAGGCACACCCGACTACGTCACACAAATAAATAAAGTGAATAAAATCACTCAACTGAATAAAAATCGCATAGACTATGAAATAGATACCCGTTATAAGCTGTCACCTCTAGTTAAGTCCAAGGTAACAAACTCTCTTTTTAAAAAGACAGGCGAGATTAGACAGGTAGCCGAGAAGCATTACGAAGAAAAAAATAGGGGTAGGAAGATAACACATTATAAATCTAAATTCAAGAAGAAAAAGAAATCTAACCTTAGCAAGTATAATAATTCCAGAGAAACTGAGGAAGCTAATGGGATCGACAAACCTCAATATAATTAAAACCCTCATCTTCCTCACGATTACCGTTCTAATGGCACAGGGACAAAACATCGAAATAACCCCGATAAATTCCCAAAACGGCTATCTGATATTTAAAACTGGATCTATTAATATACTTATCAACTATGAATATCATTACCTATCTGTTAACGTAACAAAAACAGAAGTATTATACCAAAACTTATTAGATCAAGCTACCAAATTCGAAGATATAGGTTAGGTTAGGTTAACCCGGACGGCCCTCAGCGGGGGCCACGCATAGGCCAATATGGCCCTTAGTTAGCCGGATGGGGGTGTATGAACCGTCGCGGGAGTGTTTATGTGGTTTTAAAGTCCCCGAGAATCGAGGTGTTTTAGCATAGGCCAGCAGTTCCTGTGGCGTCCTTTTGGAGGCATCTTCCAGTGATGCCAACACTAGGGCGCCCAGGTATCTCCTCCTTGCCCTTGAGAGAGCCGGACAGTTGCAGATGAGATGTTCCAGGGTTTCGATAGCCCCAGGTTCCTCACATTTCCTACAACTGTCTCTGTTGGTGATGCCTAGCTTTGCTGCATGTGCAGCAGCCAGACAGTGACCTGTTAGTATTACCACTAGCAATCTACAGTCCTTTCGTGGTAGGTGCAGTAGGTAGTGGCTAAGTTTCTCGTTGCGCTCCTTGCACATTATCTTCGAGGTTCTGCAGGTGGTGGTACTCCTCCACCTGCTATCAGTCAATATACCCTCTAGCCTGCTTCAATAGATCGCCCTGCAGCGTTCTGGGGAGACAGGCACGTTCTCAGTTCTCCTATTCTCCAGCCCGACGCCTTCCTTAGCTAGTACGTCCGCCGCTTCGTTTCCTTCGATGCCCTGGTGGCTGGGAACCCAATAGATCCGCACTGTCTTTGTCGTGCTTAGGATGTCTAATGCCTCCCTGCTCGCCAAGACACTTCTGGAACTGACCGCGGACGACTGCATGGATCTTATCGCCGCTTGGCTGTCGACGAATAGGTTGACCGCATCGTGTGCTCGTTCTGTGAGGAGAGCGACCTCCGCTGCTTTCCCGATGGCAAAACTTCTGCCTGGAATATGCTGCATTGGTCCGGTAGCTTATACGACAGCCTTATCTCAGGGTCTGTACAGTATAGGCCCACTCCTACTCCTCCGTCCATCTTGGAGCCGTCTGGGTATATATTGAGGTGCTCAGTTTGGTCCCTTCCAATTTTCCAGTCTTCAGGTCCCAAAGATGTGGTTGTTTTGACGTCAAGGCAAGTTTGGGGGGTCATGTAAGCAGTTGATCTGGTCATTTCCCTGCCGATTGAACTATGCCCGTATCCTTGTGGCGATAGATTTCCTGATGCTATGAGGCGTTGTGCTGCCTTTCCCGCAATCAGGCGAGCGTGAATGTCCAGGGGTCGATTCCGAGTACAGTTTCGAGTGCTTTTGTTGGGGTTGACCTCAGCGCCCTGTAATACAGAGCAGAGCCTGTCGCTGAGTCTTTTCCATAAGCTTATGGTATGTCTTCTTTTCAGTAGCCTGCCACCACACTAAGGCTCCATACAGCAGAGTTGGTCGCACCACCGAGATGTAGATCCAGTGCATTAGAGCAGGTGACAGGCCCCATGTGCTGCTGAGCATCTTCTTGGATGCATAAAGCGCAATGGTAGCCTTCTTCACCCTTTCCACTACATTTGGGCCCCCATGCCAGCTTGCTGTCCAGTACTGTGCCTAGGTATTTCACCTGTGATTTTGGAGTCAGCCCTAGTTTGGTCAATTTTCGTGGCGGTCCATATCGGTACCTTGTACCTCTTGGTAAAGAGGATGAGGTCCGTCTTGTCCGCGTTGATACTGAGTCCTACCTCTTCCGCCCACTCACGTATCTCCCTGAGTGTACGTTCCATTAAGGAGCTGAGGGTCGATGGACATACACCCGTAATAAGTATGCTTATGTCGTCTGCATAAGCTGTTATCTTTAAGGGGCCTTCCTTTCAAATCTCTTGATGAGGTCGTCGACCACCAGATTCCACAGTAGTGGCGACAGGACTCCACCCTGAGGTGTGCCTCTGTGTGCCCCTTTACCATGGAAGCAGTGCCCCATCCGATTGCACCCGTCTACAACTTAGGAGGTTTTGATCCAGACGTTGATTGCAGGGTGTATGTTATTCGCTTCTAGGCGACTTGTTATTGCGGTTGTGGCCACGTTGTTGAATGCTCCTGAGATGTCCACAAATGCTCCCAAAGCATACTTTTGTTGTGAAGGGCGCTCTCGATGGTGGCTACTAGCGAGTGTAGTGCCGTCTCCACTGATTTCCCTTTAGTGTAGGCGTGTTGGTTTGTTGACATCAGTCCCCTACCTCATTCCTGATGTGCAAATCCAACAGCTTTTCTAGTGTTTTTAGTATAAAGGAGGTAAGGCTTATCGGTCTGCAATCCTTGGGACTCACGTGGCTGCACTTTCCTGCCTTAGGGAGGAAGACAACTCTCGAGGTTCTCCATTGGATGGGGATATAGCCCGTACTTAGGCATGCTGAGTATATTGCGAGGAGCCATGGGGTAATAACCTCTTTGGTCAACTGCATCATGGCTGGGAATATCCCGTCCAGTCCTGGTGCTTTTATGCCCGCGAAGGAGTCTATGGCCCAGTGGATTCTCTTAGTGGTTAACAGACCTATTGGAGGGTGCTGTTCCTCGGTTGCTAGGTCCTGATGCTCCTTGGCGTCAGTGACCTCGGTGCATCCAGGAAGTGCGCCTCCATTAGTTTGCTGTTAGGGCTTCTTTACTGCCCTCTGTCCACTGTCCGTTGTCTAGTTTTAGTTGGCTCTGTACTGTGGGCTGCTTTGAAAGCAGCTTCCGAAGCCTACAGCGGTTTCGGGCACTTTCTCGATGTTGGAGCAGAAGTTTCTCCACGAGTTCCTTTGTGCCTTACGTATTTCCTTCTTGTAGCTCCTAAGTAGGATTTTATATTCCTCATTGACAATCTCTTCGTTCGCTTGTTTGGCGATCTTGAAGGATTCCTTGAGGTTGTTCCTTTGGGAGAGAGATCTCGGTTCCACCAGAGTGGCTTGGACCTCCTCTTCGTTCTCGAGGGTTTTGCACGATGCATGGTAGGCGTTCAGTAACTCGTTGGATAGGGTCTTTAGGGACTTCTTTATATCCTCCGCGGATTTCACTGAGCCCGGATTCGCGAGCTTCATAAAGTAACTGTCTTTTTAAACTTTGCCCAGTTTGTGTTCCGGGGGTTTCTATAGACTGTTATCTTCGAAGGGTGTTTGAATTCGCACTTGAACTGAATGTACTTATGGTCTGAGAAGGATGGTCTTTCCAGCTAGATACCGTAGTACTGTTTCCCGTTGCAAAGTGTTAGGTCTAGCACGTTGGATGAGGTCGGACCTACGAGGTGTGCTCCTCCCCAACGTTTGCTATATATAGATTAGTTGCTAGTATAAAGTCTAAAAAGTGACTCACCTCTGTCATTGATGTCGGTGCTTCCCACACATTTTGGTGGGCATTGGCGTCCGTCCCGATGACGAGTTGATGGATTTTTGGGGCCGGCTTCTGTCACCAGGCTCCTGAGTTCGTCGGGTGGTGCGGGTCTGTCGTGAGCCATGTAGCAGGAAGCCACCAGAAGGCGCTTTTCCTCACTTTCCAGCATCACAACCGTCAGGTCATCCGTGCTGTAATGAGAAATAAGGTAAGCATGGATTCCCTTTCGTAAGAGTACGACGGTTCTGTTCCTGCTTACCGATGTTGAGTAGAACAGGTTATGATTTGAGGACTTTAGTCCGGCCACTGGAATTACCTGTCGCAATCCAGGGCTCCTGGACTATCAGAGCTATGTCGTCGAGCCCTTGCTCCATGGCGATGAGGAGCTCCGCCGACGCTACCTTTATTTTATGCAAGTTGAGCTGCAGCACACTCAGCATGGGTGGCTGGCTCACTTGCACCTGACGGAGTTGACTACCAGCGTCAGGTCACCGTCTTCTTCTTCTTCGTCTTCGAGCGCAAGACCTGGGCAGCCTCCACGATGGACTCGAGACCTAAGTCCTTTTCCACCTCACCTGCCTGCAGGGTATGCGCGTCCTTGTCCTCAGGGTGGCGCTTTTTTGAGGCGCAGGTAGACGCTACCCATGCCCACGCCATCTTCCCGAACTTTTGGTATAGCAGATCCTCTGCTTCCTTGTTTATTTGGAGGATCACACATTGGCCCCCTCGTTGGGTAGTGGGCTACCAATGTGTAGGATCCTCCAATCGGCCGTTGGCACGTCCGCGTTTTGCCGCTGAAGGGCTTCAGCGCTCGGTCCCCTGGATTGTGATGAGGAAGAGTACCTTCGCCTTAGGCTTGGACGGGATAAGCTCCCGGTCCACAACCTCCTCTTGGCCCCTCCCACATCGCCTCCAGTTGGCAGACCGTACGCGTCAGCCACCTTAGGGTTGGATCGTCATTGCACTTCAGGATCTTAACCCCATTTAGCCACCCAGCACCATCGAACGTGGGCATTGGGGCCGCGGGGTCTTCCTCCATCTGTGCAAAAGTGCGTCGACGAGACGCGCGTGCACCAGCTTCCACTGTGCCACTGACATCTTGCCGTTTTCCTCGCTGCGGTCGATGAGTGCCACGATCAGATGTCGTTTGGTCACATCGCTGACCTTCGCTTTCGGCTTCGTTGGCTTCTTGGCCGCTTTCGGTGGAGGGCTGCACTCTTGGGCCCGCGTTGCCGCTTGCTCGCTGGAGTGTCGAATCAATGGCACTCTCAGTCGAGCGTTGCCTCTTGGTGGCCATCATCTCCTCCACCTTATTGGCATATTCGCCATTCGACGCCCTCGTCTGTGGCATCTGAGCATAATGTAGCCGACCCTCCTCTACTCTCTGCTCGGCCCAGGCGAAGCTTGACCTTCTCCTCCTGGGAGATGTCTGCTTTACCTTGCAGCCGGCTTATGATGTTGAGGGCCGCTTTGTATTGCGCTTTTGGCCTTAATCCTCCTTGGAACGCTTCGGCCCTTCCCTACGCAGGGGCTGGTGCCTGGTTCCGGCGAGCGGAAGGCTCTCTTCATCCGTCCTGAGAGCACGCTCTCCAGATCCGTGTCTGTATCGACTACGGCATCTGTGCGGCTCAACTTGCAGGCTATTTTGAGTTGTTTTGTTGTTGTTGTTGTGGCGGTAGCTTTACAACTGACCTGGCCTGCTCCGCCAACTCTGAGGTGTGACCACTGGCGACACGCAGAGGACTGCTCCTCCCCGTGCCCGCCGGTGGTAGCAGTCACGCTTTCCACCGACGTTTGGGTTGACATCCCAACCCGTGCTTGCTCCTTCTTCGACTCCATAGTTGGCCCGAGGGTCCATACTGGTTAATATTTTTCAGGGGACCACCCCTAGCGTTTTAGGCCTGACCGCCAGGCACCTCTAATGGCCCTGGTTCGGTTCCCCGACTTTGAATCGGGAAGACGCCGGACCATAGCCTTAGCTAGACACTGCATTACCCGGACAGAGCAAGCGACAATGCATTACCCTTGTCGGGGGTAATGCGGTGTCAATGCCAAAGCACCCTCGTGGAGGGTTCAGCTAGAGGATTTTCGCAAGCCATTCGAAGATATAATTCAAGTAAAATATTTAGTGGAAAAACTTCAAAATGGAAATGGATGGCTTAAAATAACCAAAAGAAACAAAAAGAGTCCTAATCAATATAGTAGGAACGGCATACAAATATCTATATGGAACACTAGATCACCACAGCGTTCAGATGAATGAATTAAATTTGGTAATATAAGCGGTAAATAATGGAATAAACATCATAAACCAATTAAACGAAGAAAAAAGATAGGAATAAACAGATAGAAATTTTTGATATTTAAATTACAACACTTCACTGAATACATAGAAGACATAGAATTAGTTAACTAGACTTGGTATATTTAATCCGAAATTACTACAACAAGATTATCTGGAACAGATTAATTCAGAGAAAATATTGAAAATTAACACTAATGAAATTTTAATAATCTCCAACATTCCTAAAGACAATACAAATCAATAAAATTGTTTCTTATCCTTATGAATTAAACAACATATTAACCGATATAAAATGCGACAAATATTACATCAAATTGAAGAAGTATTTGTAAAAGAAACTAAACAGAAAATAAATGACGAGTGTATGAAAGGAATTTTAAAGCAAACTTCCACAAAATGTACGTATACAAAAACCTTTCAAAATTTCCAAATAAAATTATATCGAACCGAATACATTAATTACCTGGAACCTTCAAAAACAAAGCTAAACCAAAATTGTTTGAGTCAAGAAATTATAGCAGAAGGAAATTCCATCATAAAAATTGACAATTGTTCAGTCCAATTTAATGAATTCACAATATCAAATAAAATGCTAGATTTTGCACAGAATGTATATGTCAACAATAACATAACTAGAGTAAAGCCACTGTCGTCTGCTCAAACTAAAGAAATAATTATGCAACACACAAAATATAGTAAACTACTAAAATAAGTTTACTAATTTCATTTGTCACAATTATATTAGGACTACTAAGCTATGTAGCTATTAAATTTAAGAAAACTTCTAAAAGAATCACGGTTAAATGTATTAACCCAATAATAGAAGAGGAACCAACTTCAGCCATCACACTTGACACCCCGTCACTATACCCGAGGGTAATCGCCTAGGGACAGGCTAAAACAAACGTTGGGGGTTTGACATATCCATTATTCCCCACTTCCCATACACATTATGTTTACGTCAATTCACCCACCCTATCCACAAGTAACAGGACACCGCCCAGAATCAATAAATGATTCTTCCCACACGCCAAGCTAGAGTGACCAAATATAACCAATAGATCCCATTGATTTATCCACGCCAGTATCACGTCACTCTCAAGAGATCGATTCCCTAGAATCACGCCACTCATGAGGACCAATCAGAGTTTAAGCATAAAACCATATAGTCTCACATTCCTAGCTCCATCATGTAATGCAAAACCGACCCCAGCAGCGGACGCCTTTCATCAAAGCCGACGCATCCCCAAATATCGGTCCAGGCACGTACGCCATCGCCACGAAAATGCAGCCGAGGAAAGCGACGCCCGAAGCGAGAGTCGAGAGCTTCAAAAGAAGGGCTCATGGAAACTAGCCAACAGCATAGAAGATCAGTTCCGTTTGAGACTAGAAGACCAGCGGTCAAGTCGGGGAGCTCAACTACATTCTGTAACATTAAGATATTAAGTTCTTTGAAAATAAATTCTTTTTTAAAAAACCTAATTTCGAGTTGCGGATATCTAACTATATATGTGTCCAGACTGGGACCCGGAGGAGTCACTGGAGATGGGCAAGTGACGAATTCGTACTTATCTTGGAATGATCCGCCAATGCTGGCTGGGATGGACTTCTCTTTTTGGTTCTCCGGCTCGAAGGACCAATGTTTGCAGGAGCGGATCGAGATTCGATTATCCAACGACGAGGTGTATGTTCCAAAAGAAAAAGACGGTAGTTGTAGTTGCTCCAACGAAGTAAATGGTTCAGTATATTTTCCTTTAGAATATTCGTATATTTCTGTGTAATTATGTGCGAGACGCGGCAGATCATAACGGGGTGGAATCGAAACTAAACTCTAAGCCTTATGCTGCGGTGAGCGCCGTGTGGATCGTGGATTGTGGATCGTAGATCTTCCGAGCCCCCTCCGAGCGCGCGAGCGAGTTGGAACCGGAGCGCACGGAGCTGCGTACAGTGCGCAGCAAATTTCTGCTGCTGCCCTGAACAGTAGTTTCTTTATCGGTTGACTAGCTATTATATTAAATAAAAGATATACCATATTTTAATATGTTTTCGTCAATTGATTATCTTTATATTCTTTGATTATATTTTCGTTGCGACACCGCAAAGTGGCGATTTAGACAAAAAGGTGGCAAAAAGTCGAAGATTTGTTTAGCGCTTTGGATACTGTTAAGCTATTATGCTTTTTAATAACTGTTGCAATTTTGAATTTAATGAAAGTCGAGAGGTTGTATCTAATTCACAATTTATTTGCATATGTAAACCAACTTATCGGGTATGTACATATGGGGATAGTGGGCGAGCGATTGATGCGAGGATGTTAGTCTAATAGCTGCGACGATTAGCTGAAGACTGACCAATGAAAGGGCTGACGGGCCAAATTGCCGGGCCCTATGCAGCAAGCTTAGACGCGAGCGAGAGGTACTTAGGATAGCCCGAGGCGTTAGAGTTGCTCGGGGCCGCTGTTAAGCCTAGTACGAGAGATTGAGATATAAGGAGACGAAAAATTCCGCTGCATATGCATATGCGGTAACAAATGATCTTAACAGTGGGCATTGGAAATGACAACAACAACAAAATGCATTTCCTTTAGGCCGCACCACTGGCAATAACTTACAATATTTAAGCTGCTTGACCCGACATACTCCCCGTTGGAAGCCTGACTTTCAGCAGCATCTTTAAGGGGCAGCAGGCACAGCTTGTTGACGGCGCGCTTGGTGATTCCAGATGACGTCTTCAGCACAGCAACTTCGGGAAACGCCATCTCGTCCAGGCAAAAAAGTTCGACCACTCTCGCCAGTGGCCACTTCATGGGAGGAAGATTCTCATCCTTGACAAGAACCAAATCTGCGACTGCTAAACTGGGATTCGCAGTGCGCCGCTTTGAGCGCTGCTGCAATGACGTGATGTACTGTAAAGAGTTTTATTTGATAGAAGAAGGTCCGTTGTGTTTGAGTTCTGATAAGTGAATGTTTATTGGAATATTTTTTGAGTCTTAGCCTAGGTTACAATTGTTCTTATGTTTATCGGAGGCGAGAGTTCTCCCATGCATCTTATGAAGAGAGTACCACTGTATTAGTATTAGTGCGAGCGGTCTCTGCCTGAGTCTATATTAATGCATGATCAGCATTAAGTGGATTATTGAAAGAGACCCTTAGCCTCAGTATGAGTGCGTTGGGGTTCTGCCTGTTTTTTAGGAAAAAGATTGATCAGCAGTTTGGGCAGCTAGCTGATCCGAGCTCAGAGGCAGATCATGTTGCTGTTCAGATGGAATGTGTAACATAAACAATAGTTGTTTATGTCACTGCGTTTATATACGCGCTTATATATGAGTTTATATATATAACAGAGTATTACATATGTACATGCATGGGTTCACTACACCTCCTTTTTAAAAAAAAATAACGTAATATATGAAGTTATTTATAGCAAAAAAATGTTTGATAAAATGTATGCTTGTATATGTGTATATAAGTATATATATATGTATATATATATATTTTTTATTTTTATTTTTTTATTTATTTATTAATTAAGTAATATCCGATTAACTATTTGTGTATGGCCATACAATAAAAGTAAAATGATTATGTAATAAAAAGTTTTAATCTATCCTTATGTACTTTTTGTTTTGTATCTTTTATATCTGATATTGTAATGTTATCATTATCTCCTAAACCGTCTACTGTATACGGTCCGGTGTATTTGAAATCTAACTTATGACCTGTTTCATTTTTTAATAAAACCTGATCTCTTGTTTTTAACTTGAAATTGAAGGCTTGATTGTCATATTTAGTTTTTGTTTTGTTTATTTGATTCTAACATTAATCTGGCTCTTTTATAGGCTTGTTCTAACCTAAATGTTAATTCCTTAGCGTAATCATCTATATTGTATAGGGGGTCTATTCTATCTATACTATTAAAATGTGTTGGCAAGTTTGAAGTCTTACCGAAAATTAACTCATATGGACAATAATCATGTGCCATAGAGGGTGTCGTGTTAAAAACAATATTGCAGCCATACATCCCAATCTGTTTTATCGGTTGAGATGTATGAGCGTATCGAACTCGATGAATGTTCTGTGGCTTCGCTCCACGGTTCCTACGGTTTTGGTGATGATGTGCAGTCGATGTTATGTTTTGAATATTTAAGTATTTACATAAATTTTTCAATTATTGAATTTTTATATTCTGTTCCCATGTCCGTAATGAACGTCTTCATTGGACCGTACTTTAGAATGAAATCTTCAAATATAGCTTTAGCTACTGTTTTTGCACTTTTGTTCTATATTGGTATGGCAACAAGGTATTTTGTTAGGTCACAGATTAAGGTGACTGCATATTCATTTCCTTGTTCTGATTTGGGAAGTGGACCGATCGTATCCACAATTACTCTATCAAAAAAGCCATGTTTGGTGTTTTGTGTTATAGTCATTGGGGTCTTGGTATCATTTAGTCGTTTTGGACATTTGGCATTTTGGACACTTTCTCACATAATTTGTAATTTGACGTGTCATGTTTTCCAAAAATAATGCCTTCTTATCTTTGCTAATGTTTTAGCTATACCTGTATGACCCCTTGTATTGGATCGTCATGGAATGTAGACAATATCTCTTCTTTTCTTTATTTTCTTTTATTGTGGTCACCGGCTTGAGTAGCGCTACTCTTAATTTCTTTAGTATTTTATTGCCCTTATTTTTAAAAGAATCTATTGAAATGTTCTCAAAAGATTTCTTCGCTCGGTGCCATTTTAAGTTGGCTGATTTTATTTATACCGGCTTCTTTTTCAAGCCTTTGGAAGAATTGACCTAAGTCAGATGTTCCATTGGTATAAAGGTCGCTAACTTCAATTCTTACAATTATCTTCTTTCCATGCTTGAGGAAACATTTAGTCGAAGTTAAATGTAAAGGTCACTACTTTTTAACATCATCATTTTGTATGACGTTGTATATATTGGGCTCTGAAGAGATCGAATGCTTTTGCAATTCTTTGTTTGGACCTGCGCAGGTTTTTTGTCTACTTTCATTACTTTGTTGGTTGTCTGAATATTTTTTAGGTCTGTAATGGTTATTCTTGATAACGCATCTGCTATATGATTGTCCTTTCCTTGAGAGATCCACAGGTGAAATCATATTCCTCTAGATCTAGTCTTATACGTGTTAGTTTAGAGCTGGGGTTAACCATTGAAAATAAATATGTAAGTGGCCTGTGGTCAGTTTTGACAGTGAAGTGTTTGCCATAAATGTATGGTCGAAAATGATTTATTGCCCAATGTATTGCCGCTAATTCTTGTTCTGTTGTGTTTTTATTACTTTCGCCTTTCGTAAAAGATCTTGATGCATACGCCACTGGTAGCTGAGTTCCGTTATAGTTTTGTGTTAGAACAGCTCCACATGCTTGTTTACTTGCATCCGTTGTTATACAAAATTCTTTGTTAAAATCTGGATATTGCAATAAGGTTGGCTTCATCAATTGTATTTTTAAATATTCGAATGCTTTCTGACATTTATCTGTCCATTCGAAGTTAACATTCTTTTTACATAATCTTGTTATGTGGCATGAATGATCGGAAAAAATTTTAATAAAACGTCTATAATAATTGCAGAATGCAACGAATCGTCTCGCGCTATCTGCGTCCGTTGGGACTAGGTATTTCTCTATGACGTCATATTTCTTGTCGTCTGGTAAAATACCTTTGTCAGTACACTTATGACCTAGAAAGGTTACTTCGTGTCTGAAGAATGAGCACTTTTCAGGGTGCAACTTAAGGTTGTGTTTCCTGCACAAATCAAAAACATTTGTAAGGTTTTTAATCATATGTTTCTCGGAACAACCAATGACAATTAGGTCATCCATATACAAGAATGCCTGAGAAGGTTCGATACCTGAAAATGCAATTGTCATCATTCTTTGAAAAGAATTGGGCGCTATTTTTTTAAACCACATGGTAATCGCGTGAAGCGATAGGAGCCATTTCTCGTTGAAAAGGACGTTATATTTCTTGAACTTTCTTCAAGCTCTATTTGATGAAAGCCTGACATCAGATCTAGACATGAAAAGTATTTGGCTCTACCTAATTGATCAAGAATATCATCTATTCTGGGCAGTGGGAATTTGTCTGATAATACTTTTTTGTTTATTTGGCGGTAGTCAATCACTAGGCGCCATCTTTTACTATCTGAATTTGGTAATGATTTTTCGGTACGATTAATAATGGACTGTTATATTCTGAGACTGAGGGTTCTACTATTTTGTCTTTTATTAGTTTGTCCACTTGTTTTATTGCTTCCTCTTTTTTGACTGTAGGGGAATTCTATAATTTTTAATATATACCGGTTCATCATCTTTCATTCTTATCTTTTGTTTTATAAAATTATTAGTTGATATCGATTCGGTTTCTGTTCGAATATGTCACTGCATTTGGTGCATAGTTCTGTGAGAATGGTTTTGAACTGTGGGGGTAAAATTTTTATTTAGTTTGTTTAAAATTTCGGTGTGTTTAGGATTGTTGCTGTTATTTACTATGTCGTAATCATCTAATGACTCGAATTGAATGGCATCTAGTTTAATAATTGCATTTTTGTTTGTTGTATTTAGGATTCGGACGAAGGTGTTTCGAGAATCTGAAATAGAGTTTCCTATGTATTATTGGCGCAGAAAATCCACGGATGTTTTATACTTTTAAAGATTATTATTTCCTTTTTTTTTCTCCAACCTCTCCGTCTTGTCGATACAGCAAAAGTGGCCATTGAACCCAGCTCCGATCTCTAGTTCTCTTCCGATCTAGTTCTCGCATAGTTCTAGTTCGCAGAACTAGAACTATCGGATGATAATTCATATCGATACTTATTCAGATACTTACGATATTTCGTACAACGTTAATAGTAAATACAATTGTAGATTAACACTAATAATTATAAGCTAGCAGCAAGGTAAATACAAATGTAGGGTTATAATACTAAAACAACCTAACAGCTCGGCCATCCTGACGAATTAGATCGCCCTCGATCGTAAATATGTAATTAAGAGTAATTTTAATTATATGTGTATATATATAAATTGTTAACTATTTAAGTAGGAGTCACTTTCACTGATTACGCCAATCTGCCCATTTCCTTAATCGGCATGCCTCTATAATGCCCTCATTCGGGATTTGACTTATTTGGCAGTTTTCAATGTCATTTAACACATATCTGTCGTTCGGCAATACCCTTTTGATGATGTACGGACCCCTGTACTTCGGAACAAATTTTTTATTTGTACCTATTGTGGTGTCAATGTTTCTCATTACAACGAAATCGCCTTCAAGAACTCAATATGATTTTTGTGATTCCTTTCAAAATACTCTTCACTCTTCTGCTGACAATGCTCGATTTTATCAAGATTTCTTACGTACTGATTCTAAATCGCTTTGAGTTCGGTCTTGTTTATCATCTAAGTATTCTGTTAACGCGTCAATATTACAACCCCTCTGTTGGACTCCGAATAACAACACTGAAGGCAATTCTTTCGTGGTCGAATGGACTGAGTTATTAATTGCATATTCAGCCTTTATTAAAGTTTGCTCAATCTTCGTTATTTATTGGCTCAGTTATTTTTGGCGAGCATAGCTTTCATAGTTCTGTTAACCCGTTCTACCTGACCATTCGCTTGGGGTGAAGCAGTTGCCACTTTCACGTGTTCTATATTATTTTCTAACAAAAATTTACTAAATTCTAATGATGTAAAACACGTTCCTCTATCGCTAATAATTCTACGTGGACGACTATAAAATTGAAAATACTTTGAAAAACATGTGTTGACTTCTTTGGTGCTTGTCGTATTTACAGAAAACAATTTTACAAATTTCGTAAAGGCGTCAATGATAACTAATACATGCTTCTTCTTTGATATAAAGCGGGAAGTGGTCCAAAATGGTCTACGTGTAAAGGTGTCGAATGGGATTGGTCGCTTAAAATATTGTGAAGTGTTCGATTATTCGCATGTGTGGGGACTGAAAACATGATACAATTTAAACAATTTCCTATAAACAGATCGATTTTTTAGATCTCATATTCGGGAACCAATAATGTCTTAAGATTTCTTTTCATACATTTCTCAGTTCCTAAGTGACATAAGTTTTCGTGAACTCTTCTGATTATTTGCGTTTCCATTTCAGCTGGGACATACAACAGCTCAACGTCGTTCTCACCTATTTTATAAACAATTCCATCGCTCAATGAAAATTTCTTAACAGGTCCATGCTCAATTGTTCTTTTAATTTTCCTATATGGTTGTCCCTGTTTTTGTGTTATCTGAAGCTGAAGATTAATGTCGTCGCACTCAATCACGGAAACTATTCGGTCTTTGTTATCACTTTCATGAATTGTCACTATTGGTTCATATTCAAAATCTTGATTAAGCGCTGAAGGATATCTACTTAAGGTGTCCACATGGGACATATATTTTCCACTACGATGTTTTAAAAGTGTAATTATAATTTGCTAGCTCTATGGCCCATCTGGCGATAACCTTTTGCATTTCATGGCGATCTTTTGGCAATGGCAGATGCTTAATGGTTGCTGTGTGTTCACAGTTTGGGCTTATTCCCCTACCAGAAAGGGTATATCCCAAGAACTCAATACTTTCATAACCAAATTGACATTTACTAACCTTAATTTCTAGTCGATATTCTGCGAGAATTCTTAAAACTCTACCTACTGTTATAAGATGTTCGTTCAACGACTTGGAACCTATAGCGATATCGTCCATATAAACTACTACATTACCTTCGCGAATTAATGGTTGTAAAATGAAATTAATAAATCTCATAAATACTGCTGGTGCATTATATAAGTCCAAAAGGCATTCTTGTGTATTCATATTGTCCGCTAGGTATGACAAATGCTGTATACTGCACCGAACTTTCTGCTACTTTTACTTGGTGATAACTGTGTTTCAAATCTAAAAGTGTAAAAATTGTGTTCCCTTCTAATCTCTCTAAGCAGTCGTCTATTAGTGGCAATGGATATCCATCACGAATGCAAATCTTTTTTTAAGCTGTTTGTAATCTACACACATTCTTTTTTCCCCTGATTTTTTCTTAACTAATACTATTGCAGAGCTGTAAGGCGATTTACTTTCTCTTATGAAGCCTTTTTTCAATAGTTCATCTATTTGGGTATCTACTTCTTTCTTCTCCTGATATGAAAGTCTTCTCGGAACAGTGCGTACAGGTTCTTCTGATTTAAGTTTGAGATTCATTTCGTAGTTATGTTGAATTGCTGGAATGTTAGTTAAGTCTGAATAGTTAAGTTTTATCAATTCCATGAATTTACTACGTTCTTTATCAGTTCGCCTTGGGTCGATATTATAGCTGTCCTCTTCTTTTTGTTATTTCAATACTATATATATACGGTATATCTATGTCGGTTCTTTCTAATGATTCACTTGCCATATGCTTTTGCTCGTTATCTTTCAATAAAGGTCAATGTTATTACAATTCAATTGGACACTAATCTTATTCTCATAATTTTCATCCTTCAATAATCCATTATTATTGATATCTGATAACATCATCTCACTGTCTCTATGTGTCAATACTACATTTTCAATTTGGTCACTCTCAATGTTCACTAATACTCTATTTTCATCTAAGTCACTGTTCACTAATACTCTATTTTCATCTAAGTCACTGTTCACTAATACTCTATTTTCATCTAAGTCACTGTTCACTAATACTCTATTTTTCAATTTCATTTTCAAAAATTAATTTTATTCCATAATTTTTCAAGGAAACTGCGCCCCAGAAGGACATTATACGAAATATAGTTGTTTGGTACAACGAAAAATATAAGTTCTTTTTCAATGTTATGAAAAACTAAATTGACAATTATTTTTTTCCAAAATGCTTATTCTCGAACCGTTAACTCAAAATACTCTGTCGGTCTTAGTACACCATCAAAATTTTCATAAGGTATCGCCGAGCGCTGCATTAAATTAATACCGCTACCGGTGTCCAACATGCCAGAAAGAAATTTAATTTGATACCTGCGTTTTATATCAGTGTAAAAATATGCCCCTACCTGATTAACAATAGGAACAAAATATTGTTCTCCTCTCTGTCGTCCATCGGCGGGTTGCTGGCTGTACCCACGGATCGCTGGGTTGGCATAGGCTTCTGTTGGCAATCCTTCACCTGGTGCTGCATGGATCCACACTGGAAACACGATCCCTTCTCCGCTTAGGTGCGGGACACGATGAAAACCATGTGGCCATGTGATGAACAATTATAGCAGCGCCCTGGTTCCGGTCATTTCGGAAGCGGTCATCCCAACGCGCTTAAAAATTCGTCTGGGTACTCTTCCTCAAAGCCTCGTATTGTCGAGCTAGCTCCTTAAGTTTTCCGATGGTCGACGCTGAATACAATAAGGCGATACTGGAAGATCGATCACGAAAACCATCAATGATGAACTGCACTGTCAATTTCTCTTCGATTTCGGCACGCATAGCAATTTCTTCCATGCGAAGAATATATCCCATTACGGAGTTTTTCCCGGGTTGAAAAAGGTTTCCTTCAACAGGAGTACCACGTCGGCAGTTGAATTGCTGCGGCCAAAAGTTTTAGGAAGTTTCCTTTAAACTCGTCGTAAAGTCTTTGATTTGTCGACACGCATGAACAAGTCCGCCTCTGTTCCCGCCTTCATCAACATGCGCACACAGCGAAGCTTAAAATTGCTGCTTTCGTTCACGCCTCCGCAAATCCGTTCAAAATTCAAGACCCATTCAGGCTTCATCATTTTCACTGGCAAAAAAAGGGGCAATAAGTTGCTTGACCATTCGGATGTCATCGGTCACATAGTTGTCCATTACCATTAAGGCAGCCACATTTCTTCTTTTTTCTCAGCAACCCTTATTGCGGCGTCAAGTAATTCTTCTTCTTTCATATCGTCGATCTGCTCATTTTCAGACACTTTTTCCTCCGATTCAATATCCGATTTATTCACCAGACTTTCAGAAACTTCGTCCATTCCACCACTTATGGCAAGCTTACGAAGTTGCCTTAGTGTTGCGCTGGCTGGAAAAAATGATCTCCTTCTCCAGCAACCACTCTACAATTTTTTCTTTGTCAATGTTTGCCATGGTTTCCTCGGCCATTTATAAAATGTGGAAAATACTCGTTGTCGGGGATGCCAGTAGACAAATACTTATGTAGGCAGATGCTTTAAAGGGCTACGATCCCACTTCTGAAGTTATTGCGCAGAAAATCCATGGATGTTTTATACTTTTAAGATTATTATTTCACTTTATTTTCTCCAACCTCTCCGTCTTGTCGATACAGCAAAGTGACCATTGAACCCAGCTCCGATCTCTAGTTCTCTTCGATCTAGTTCTCGCATAGTTCTAGTTCGCAGAACTAGAACTATCGGATGATAATTCATATCGATACTTATTCAGATACTTACGATATTTCGTACAACGTTAATAGTAAATACAATTGTAGATTAACACTAATAATTATAAGCTAGCAGCAAGGTAAATACAAATGTAGGGTTATAATACTAAAACAACCTAACAGTATACTCCATTTTGGATCTCTTGGTTTGGTATGACTATCTATTTGGTTGCTGTATTTATAGCAATCTTTCGGAAAACTTCGGAGCGGGCTGGTAAAATTGTTAAGTTGTTATGTAGAGTGTGTTGAATTGGAATGTTGATGGGGAAACGAAGATTATTTGGTCTCAGTATGAGCCAATCATTTTTCATGTTTAAGTCTATTTGGCAATTACATTTTTCATGAAGTCTATACCTATTATTCCATCACATGGTATGGGAAAGTCTGAATCTACTATATGAAAACTATGGGGAACAGCATATTTTCCTGAAAGAAGTTCTATGAATGTTAATCCTTTAGAATTGGTGGTGCCTTCACCAATGCCTGATTCTACTTCCGATAAGGTTTGGTCTTTTTTATATACTTAGTTTGTGGCAAGAGTGATTGGTCAAAAACAGCTAGTTTGGTGTAATCGTTTGGCAATATAAGTTGTAAATTATGTATTTTATTAACGTTTAAAAGGTTACTTTTTAGACGTGCTATTACATCTCTAATTTTAACTGTATGCAAAGATGTTAGCCTTATTTGATTATTTAGATGAAGAGTTACTATTTCGTTGTACTTTTAATGAGGATTTCAGTATGTTTTACTATTGTACGCGTTGTGATAGGCACACTTTTATTTAAGCATTTTTATGATTTGTCAAGGCCGTCAGCCATCGGGTGCTACAGGGGGACAAACGGATGACGGGTCGGCTCGCACAACTGTGAACTCGGAACTGAGGCGCAGCCGCTCCGGTTAGTAATACCCGGTGCGGTCTGCGTCTCACACCCCTAGGACACAGAGGGTTGCGAGCGAACCCGCCGTAACTGTGCACACCGGTGGAAGTGCGACTATACTCTCCCCGTGAGGGCGGCTGGAAACAGGTCCTAGCACGGTCATGTCTCTGCTAGGATGCTGGCGAATGGTAGTCGGGCGGAGAGAAAACTCTCAGTGAAATTACCCCAATCCAAGGTGACACTGTTATATGCCGAGGGATGCATGGCCGGGGGATGCCCGGTCGCTAATATGCGGACTCTGGATACCTGCCGACCTCCAGTTTAAATCAGGCTTCCCGGGGCAAGCGGGCTATGCCTCGAGTGACCATCCTTTCCCGCCTACTCGTGGGAACTACTATGTCAAATACTCAAAATATAAAAACCAACAAAACCGCAAAGGGCTCGGTACTCCTCTTAAAGTACCGGAGGGACAAGCCAATCCCTCTGCACCAGCGCCTGGGAAACCGGGTCCAAAGAAGACGGGGAAGGAGACTGGAGTCGGTCCACCGTCTTCAGGCAGCAGCCACAGCGAGGGGGCCCGAAAAGCCAATCGGGTCCTTCAAGTCGGGTGGCTCAAGGGCAGAAAAGCGGATACCAGGGTGGCTGCCAAGCAGAGCGTAATCGCGGCTGGTAAGCGCACCGGGACCCGAAAGAACCCATGGGAGACGAGCGGCTTTCATCCTGTCCAACGAAGACCCGAACTTGGGGCGTCAGCCGATGGAAAGAGCAGAGGCTGTGGGCCTCCTCCAATCCTTCCACTGTTCCAGCCAGCCAAAGCCGGAAGGGGCGCAGCCAAGGCCCCAACAAGCGGCAACGCTCAGCGGAGACCCCCAAATTAGCCAGGCCAAGCCCAGCAAGCCAAGCGGGTGAAGACCCACCCTCACGAACCGGTCGTTCGCTGAGGGTGGAGGGGGCAAGACCCTGATCGGTGTCCTGGACAGGGGCGCCGAGGACGGCCATGTCCCTCGCGATAAGTGGCACCTGGTGGAGAACGAGCTCCAGGATCGGCCCTACTGGAACTGGAGGAGAACGGCGGACCACCGCCAAAAGTGTGAGGACGCAGGGTGGCATCAAGGCAAGGTGAAAGCCATCGCCTGCCAAGACGCTCGCTCTGCGGCCCTCTACATGAAGGCGGTGGCGGCCCTCAAAGAGGTCTATCCAGGGGCGAAACTGGAGGCCGTGAAGTGGGAAGATGTCCCCAGCCGCCCGAGAGCCAGGCGTGGGTCTCGGCTAAGCCTGCAGAGCCTGAGAAGATCCTCAGGTTACTGCAGGTCTGCAACCCCACCTTCCTACAGCCGATTGGAAGCTGGCAAAGGTGGAGGATATCCATGGGCAGAGGCGCCAGATTATCCTCGTCTAAATGGGGAATCCATTGATCTCCTCGCAAAGTCCGGACAGTGTGGTGGATTATGGCTACAAGAAGGTCACCATATCCACTTACAAGTCCGATCGCAAGGGCAGGCAAGCGGAGGTCGAGCCAGACCCGGAGCTGCCGGAGATCCCGAAAGGGGGCCTCGTGCGGGGAAGACAACCCGGCGTCGGATGCGGCGTCCATGATGTCGGACGACATCGTGGACGACTACGCGTTCGACGAGCGACCAGCCAGAGGTCTCCAGCCACATCGTTGTCGGGAGGAGCCGGAGTCCCCTGACAGCGATCTACTTCAACAATGGTGGAGGCGAGCCCCAGGAATGTCGTTGACGCTCCTGCAGATAAGCCTCCACCATTGTAAGGCAGCATGCGCTGCTCTACTGCTCCACCCTAGCCAAGGGTGGAGCCGACATGATCCTCATTCAGGAGCCCTGGATCCTCGGAAACAGGGTCTCAGGTCTGACTTCTGACTACAAGCTATACGTAGCTGAAACCGCAGGTAAAAATTCGTACCTGCATTCTTGCAAAAGAGAGTTGCATTTATTTTTGCTCCCAAATTTCAGCAATGAAGACCACACCGCAGTGAGCCTCGAAGGCCAGGAGCGCTCACTGAGGATCTGCTCCGCATACATGGGGCATGATCAACCAGACCCCCCCCTCCACGCGCCTCTCCGGGCTCTAATCGCAGGCGCTGCTCGGCCAAGGACATCGGCCTAATTGTGGCCAGGGTGCGATGGCACTGCACATTACTGTCAGTGGGGAAGCACTGGCACAAACGAAAGGGGTGAGTACCTTTTCAGTTGCTTACTGACCCTCCAGATGGTCTTATTAAACCGGGGTAGTGATCCCACCTTTATTGTAAAAACCGCAAGGAGGTCCTGGACCCGCTTGCCTCTCATGAGATACAGCGTAACATTGTATCCTGGAGGGTCCTGGAAGAGCACTCCTTCTCGGACCACAGGTACGTGGAAACTGTTTCTCCTTCTCAGTACCGAAGCCAGTTCGATTCCGGAACATCAGGCGGACAAACTGGACTCGGTACTCTGATTACCTCTGTCGTGTTCTCCTGAGCCCTCATCTAAAGAGGAGTTCTCCACGGAGGCCACGTCTCGTCTTCTTAAGATCTTTACCGACGCCTGCAATAAGGCGCTCGACAAAGCATGCCCCTCTGGCAAAACAGAGGCCGGAAGAAACCTGGATGGTGGAATCCGAACTGGGTGAACTCCGGAAAGCCTCGGAGACTCTTCAATAAAGCTAAGGCTGAAAACGTTGAGCAAAACTGGGCCGAATACAAGGCCAGTCTGTCAACCTACAACAAAGAACTTAGAAAAGCCAAACGCCTCCTGGCGTAAGTTCTGCTGCGAAATCGAGAGTAACTCAGAAGCCTCGCGCTTGCGCAGAGTTCTCTCGAAGACAACACCCACCCTGGGCTACTTGAAGAACACGACCAGTCGTGGACTACGTCCAGCGATGAGTCGCTAAATCTTCTCCTAAATACCCACTTCCTGGCTGCGATGAAAACAGACCCAACTACCTCGCGCCTCCTTCTGTCGCCTCAAATGCCATCCTGGGCCTGCTAAGCCAGGAGAACATTTCCTGGGCGATCAGAAGCTTTAAACCCTACAAGTCCGCGGGGCCAGACGGCATTTTTTCCTGCCCAACTGATTCGCGGGACAAAAACCATTAACTGGCTCAAAATAATTTACACCTGGCTTCAGACCAAAGTCGTATTCATACCCAAGGCAGGCAAGCCCTCGCACACTGCCCCAAAGATTTCAGACCCATTAGTCTATCGTCTTTTCTTCTAAAAAGGCGATGGAGCGGCTCCTGGGGCTGCATCTCACGGCGTGCATTCCGTCCAGTCTGATCTCAGACTCCCAGCATGCCTACCGGAAGGAAGATCCACCGAAACGGCCCTACACTCGATCACATCGATCATCGAAGCGTCCTTAACTTTGGGAGTACACCTAGTAGCCTTCCTCGACATAGAAGGCGCCTTTAACAACATCCTTCCGACCGCCATCACGGGCGCACTGACGGACCTGGGCGTTGACTCCAGGACGGTGAGCCTGATCGATCAGATGCTACAATGCAGGACGGTTGAGGCATCACTGGGGACGTCAGCGTGTACCAGATTTGTCTGCAGAGGGCACACCGCAGGGCGGGAGTCCTCTCGCCCTCCTATGGAACGTGGCAGTGAACACACTGCTGCGGGAGATAGAGGGGGTGGCTGCCGTGTGGTGGCGTACGCGGACGATGTTGCCATAGCATTCTCCGGAAAATTTCCGCAGACGTTGTGTGAGTGCATGACAATTACTCTCACGAAAATGTCGAAATGGGCAGACAAATGCGGGTTAGGCGTCAACCCGTCTAGAACGGAACTGGTGCTTTTTCACTGGGAAGTACAAAGTTCCGGTACTGATTCCCAAGACTGTGTGGGGAAACGCTAGTCTTCAGCAACAACGCCAAAGTATCTTGGCCTAATCCTCGATAGAAAGCTCGATTGGAAATTGGGCATAGAGGGATAGAGTAAAAGAAGGCCACAGTGGCCCTCTATACTTGCAGGAAAGCCATCGGACTAAAATGGGGAATGACCCCTATATAGTTCGGTGGCTCTACACCGCCATCATACGACCAATCATGCTCTATGGGTGGTGGTATGGTGGCCAATAGACAGAAGGACATGCCTCAATAAACTCAGCAGGAGTTCAACGCATGGCAGAGCTATGCATAACGGGCGGGCTACGCACTACTCCAGGGAAGCCCTGGATGCTGTGCTGGACCTCCTCCCTGTGGATCTCATGGGAAAGAAGGTGGCAACACTTTCCGCCCTCAGAATGAGAGGAAGCCAGACTGTGGGAAAGCATCCGCGGTTGGGCACTCGGGAATCCTGATGAGACTCCCGCAATTACCAGAGGACAGATTACTCTATTCCTAGTGATCACCTCTCGACGCCCTTCCAGGTATCAATCCACCTAGGGAGGACTGGGAGATGGGCGAACCAGGACCTGCAAATGCGGTCCACTTCTACACTGATGGCTCAAAGCTAGACGGCCGCGTGGGGAGGCGGAGTCTACTGCAGCGAGCTGAACATCAGTCATTGCTTCGGCTCCCGGATCACTGTAGTGTGTTCCAAGCGGAGGTTGAAGCCATCAGAGCCATTTCGATCGTCTCCAAACTACTTCTAGATACGCACTTAGTGTGCGTCTTCTCGAACAGCCAAGCTTGGCTATCAAAGCTCTAGCCCAATATCGTCGAACTCAGCGACTGTAAATGACTGCCGCAGGTCTCTGCACGGATCGCAGAGCAGTTAGAATCTCTTCCTACTTATGGGTCCCCGGCCACAGGGACACCGAGGGGAATGACGCCGCCGACGAGCTAATGGGCAAGGGGTACTACGATTCCTCTCCTATCGGAGAGGCAAGTGGCGATGCCCTTTGGCTACGTGCAGGCTCCTAACGCACGAATTGTTCGAGCAAAATGCCAATAGGAGATGGCAGCAAACCGTTTCCTGTAAAGTCTCGAGATTGATATGGCCATATCGATCGAAGAAGCGCGCTCAGCAGAGCTGTATAAACTCAGCAGAGCACAGTGCTCTGCGGTTACTAGAGCCATTACGGGACACTGGCAGATCGGCACTCAGGCCTCTAGACTGTCAATCCCCTCGCAACGACTTCTGCAGGAGTTGTCGCGACGAGAGGGGAGGAGGAATCGGTCCCCACTTCTTCTGCCACTGCCCAGCCCTTGGAAATCGTCGTCTTCGTATTCTCGGGGCCGCTTTCCTCACGGACATTTCGGACCTGTCGGAAATCAAACCAGGGACCTTGTCTAAATACATCCAAGCCACCGGATGGACTGCCCTTAACCTGCAGTAGTATGCTCTCACGGTTCGGGCTACGCTGAAGAGGCACATGCCCATGCGGCAACACAACGGATTTTATAGGTCAAAGTGAGCTTTTGGGGGCGGGAGGGCTCTTATCCCCCTCCCGGCTACCGCCTTAACCTAACCTAACCATGATTTGTCAAATTCGGTTTCTATTGTTTTGAAATTTTGCTTACTATCTCCATTCCATAGATATTCGGATCTACTTTATTATTATTAATTAGCATTTATTTTTCTTTTTTTTTTTAAATTTTAATTTATATATTTTTCTTTTTTTCTTAAGATGCTTGTTATGCATTGTATAAAGTTTAAAAAAAAGCATTACCGAAATTAAAATGATTATTATTAATAACTGAGTCCATGAACGTCCTATGTCCTCGGTATGATCAACAACTTCAACTTTATTAACGACATTGGCCGTTGGATTTTCAACTTTAGACTCTGTTTTACCCATGATTAATTATTGGTTTTTCTTCTATTGTCAAAATAATAATAATTTTTTCTGAGTAAATTATTAAGTGGATTTGGATAACATTTTGTTCCTACCTAATTGGCGTATGCATTTATGGGCCAATCTTCTCATCGCAATACAATTATTTGCTCAATGGGTACATTTTACTTTTTGATTATTTATATATATAAGTAAAACTAAATATTATTATATGCTGCTGTCGTGTTGTCTTCTTTGCGTTTCCTTCGGAGGTGCAAGAGGCGGCCTAAATGCCACTCGCACTTTATTCCTGCGCTGGCGCAAGAGGCGGTCCTATGCCTCTCGCACTTTATTCCTGGCCCAGCTTGGCTGGGCGGGGCCGGTGCTGGTCATCGCACAGGCCTTATGTTGGGCGCTCTTTGCAGCGCTGTTTTTCAGGGCTTTGGCACGTTCCAAAGCAGCCGACGTTGTAGAGCGGGCCTCCGCAATCGGCCGGGCACTTCTTTTTAAATTTTGGTAGTTCTTTTTTTTTTGGGTGGAGAAGTTTTAGTTTTGTCGAATATTGATTTGAACCTTGAGTGCGAGGGGGTGGAGCTCTTTTTCTGTTGTTTTGGTCTTGTTGCAAAGACTCTATATGATCTATTTTGTCCTTATATCTCGCTGGCCGTCTCCCAACGTGGTGGTTCGTTGGTGGCTAGGAATTTTAAAAGTTGGGCTTTCTCTTCTTTGTCTTACTTTTTTATTCCCTGCGATTTTTATTTTGAGCCCTCATCCTCTACTCCTCAGTATTTAAAATCCTCCTTTTTGTCCAGTGCCTTAGTTTTGTATTTTTTTTTTTTTTTCACCTTTCACATTTTTTTTTACACTTTTTGTGCCTCGAGCTTTTAGCTCTCAGTCACGGTCGCCATGTAAAGAGTTTTTATTTGATAGAAGGTCCGTTGTGTTTGAGTTCTGATAAGTGAATGTTTATTGGAATATTTTGAGTCTTAGCCTAGGGTACAATTGTTCTTATGTTTATCGGAGAGCGAGGAGTTCTCCCATTGCATCTTATGAAGAGAGTACCACTGTATTAGTATTAGTGCGAGCGGTCTCTGCCTGAGTCTATATTAATGCATGATCAGCATTAAGTGGATTATTGAAAGAGACCCTTAGCCTCAGTATGAGTGCGTTGGGGTTCTGCCTGTGTTTTGGGAAAAGATTGATCAGCAGTTTGGGCAGCTTCTTTGATCCGAGCTCAAGAGGCAGATCATGTTGCTGTTCAGATGGAATGTGTAACATAAACAATAGTTGTTTATGTCACTGCGTTTCTATATACGCGCTTATATGAGTTTATATATATAACAGAGTATTACATATGTACATGCATGGGTTCACTACGATACTCCCTCCTTCCACCGGGACCAAAAAGAGCTGCTGCAGGTTTGCAAACGCTGCCAGCCGTCCAGGCGATCGAAGTTTAGCTGCGTGACGTCAGGCTCAGCGAACGAAGCAGGAGGGCCACCATTCAAGAAATGAGCTGGAGTTAGAACATCTAGATCGGCAGGGCTCTCTGAAATTGAAGCTAAAGGTCTTGAATTAATCTGCCGTGATGTGGCACAACAGCGTCTGCAGCTCGTCAAATCCAAGAACCGAGTTGCCTATCGCACGGTAGAAGTGGTACTTGGCCGTCTTCACTGCTGCAGCCTCCATAGACCACCAAAATATGGGGGCGCGGAGGAATGAAATGCCAGTCAATAGCCTCGACCAAGCAAAAATCCAGCAACGCCTTCTGATGGTCATCGCTGAGGACTAGGCGCTTTAACTCCATCAGCTCATTCTTAGCGCCGACAAAATTGGTTGCGTTGTCTGACCAAATTTGCCGCGGCTTTCGTCTGGTACATATGAAGCGCTTTAGTCCATGAAGAAAAGCAACTGTGGATAAGTCCTTTATAAGCTCCAGATGAACAGCCTTGGTAGCGAAACAAATGAAGACGCAGACGTAGCACTTGATTGGAGCCTTGTTGCGTGCCTCCGGTTTTGTAGAAAAACGGCCCACAAAAGTCTACGCCTGTGATCTCAAAGGCATGAGAACCATCGAGCCGCTCCTTTGGAAGATCCGCCATAATATGCTCCAATACCCTGGGCTTCAGTCGAAAGCATCTTACGCACTTGTTTACTGCCTTGTTTACCGTCTTCCTCCTCCCAATAGGCCAATATTGGGATCGAATTAGTCAAGCAAAGCTCGCGGACCAGCGTGCAGATTCCGCTCATGAAAATGGGAGATTATTGCAAGAGTCAGTGGATGGCTGCTGGGCAAGATGATTGGATGACGGCCATCAAAATCCAACGAAGAGTTTTTCAGCCGACCATCTACCCTGAGAAGTCAAACTGATCCATGAATGGCGATAACGATGCGATTGAGCTCGATGAGGAGACTGCTCCCCTTGCCCGCAGTGACTTCATGTCCTCCCATAGCTGAGTACGCTGGACTAGTCGTAGCAATACCTGGGTTCCATGTTCAATGTCTGAGACAGTGAGTCCGGGGCGCCGAATTCGGTTGCAAAACTTGTGAGTGTATCCGAAAACGCGTGGCAAAAGGCAAAATGAATTCGCATACTTTGAATCAGCAACAATGTCCATGTAGGGCGATTTAACCAGAAGAGCCTTCCGACGAAGTTCAAGGGCTGGCTTATCAGGTAGCACAGTGGGTGGCCATTCATCTGAGGAGCCCGCAAAGAAATGGAGGACCATGAGCCCAAAGGGTGACTCATTCAGCTCAGTCGGATGAGCCCCCTCGAGACAGAATGTCGGCTGGGTTTAAAGCTGGGGAACATAGCGCCATTCCATTTTTTTTGGTCATTTCCTGAATCGTTGACACTCTATTTGCAACAAATATATTAAATCTTGACGGCTCGTCCAGATCAAGAGAGCGCAACGGCAGAATCACACCAACAGTAACACCTTCCTTGAAGACATTCATTCCAGCTATCTCAGATGAGCCTAGCCAGCAACTCCGCTCCACAAAGCTCCAACTTTGGTACTGTAAGTGTCTTCAAAGGAGCCACACGAGATTTGGCACAAAGTAAGTGACTGCTGGAGTGCTGACCCTTGGACATGACATAAATGCATGCACCATAAGCCTCGATGCTGGCATCGCAAAAAATCTGTGAATTTCCAGCGAAGAGTCTGGAAGAATTACAAACCGAGAAATTCAAGTCGACGAATCTGACCAAAACTGGTGCATATTTCCTGCCCTCGGTGTTCAGTGCGACTGCTGGGCTTTCATTCAGGACAACTTCTCTTGGCACAAACGCTGGAGAAAAGATTTTGGATTTAGTAATTACGGGACCAGCTAGTCCGAGAGGATCGTAGAATCGCGCTATGGATGACAAAACAGAGCGCCTGCAGGAATTCAAAAGAAGATTGTAGGGCCGAGAACGAAAATAATAGTAGATCAGAAACCGGATCCCAAGCAAGTCCTAAAGTTTAAGTCACATGGCTGCCATCGTCGAACTTCAAAAATGTTTCCTTGTCCTCTTCGGAACTCCATCCAGCACAGCAGGGACGTTCGAACACCATTTCCTCAATCTGAACTGACCTCTAGACAAAATTCCAGTAGTTTGCTCCCGGAATTCGGATAGCCTCTTCCTGAGAGCTGGCTCCAGATATCAAGTCATCCACGTAGAAGTCACGGCGAAGGATTTCAGCTCCAACTGGAAACGCCATCTGCTCGTCCATTGCCAACTGATGCATCGCTCGCACAGATAAATAGGAGGCAGGCTTCGTCCCATAAGTAACGGTGTCCAATTGGAAATACACGCAAGTCTTCTTCCTGGAGTTTCTCCACAGAATACACTGCAAGTTGCTATCCTCGGTCGAAACAGGTCCCAAACAGCTTAAGGTTGGATTACGGGACCAGCCATTAAAAACGTCGTTCAGGAATATCCAGATGAGGTTGAAGCGGATCCATCAAAAACGACGCGAAGCTTGGTCGTAGAACTATCTTCCTTCATGACGCAATGGTGAGGCAAAAAATATCGGCAGTTGCTGATTGACTGGGCAGGAACCTGAGACATATGGCCTAAATCAAGGTACTCCTTTATAAATGCTGCATACTGAGATTTAACATCAGGGCGACGATCTTACTTTCTCTCAAGGGTCAGGGAATCTACGAAGGCTTGATTGTAAGATTCTCCAAGGAGATCAAACTATATTTTGCTGGCAGCCGAACACAATAATCGCCTTTATGTAGTCGACGGAAATGCTGCACAAAGTGTGCTTCACAATCTAGCTCTTCTTTGGTAGACTGTACTATTGGTTCGATGCAATTTTCTACCTCCCAAAACCTCCGAAGAAGCACCTCAAGCCGATCCTCTGGACGCCGAATCCTCAGCAGCTACGGCCCGAGGCGCGAGACCATCAACGAGGAACCTTTTAAACGCGAACAACCTCCAGATAAACGAACCATCCCAAGCGCGTTTTCAGAATTGAAGGCAATCCTGGCGTAGCTTGACCTGACCAACACACAGGAGTTCGAAAAACAGACTTGCGCCAATTACGCAGATCGACGCTGCGGCTGATGAAACTCGGATCTGCTGGTGGTATGTTCGATGGAATGTTCAGTTTTGAGTGTCAATTCCAAAGCTTGGCTGTCGATCGGTTATGCTAGAGCTACAATAGCAGTGATAAGAGTTGAGTAATCCGATGAGCGAGTGCAGGCTAACGTTGACCGAAAATCCATCCGTGACGAAGCTAGAGTCGCCTTTTCCCGAGACTGCAGTCGATGATTTCATTTTCGAAGCTGAAGCTGATTCGCGATACGAGAAGTTATTAGATGCAACTGGGAGCCGGAATCCAGCAACGCTCGGCAGGGAACTAAAACTCCGGAACGATTTTTGACTAAGACCGTGGCCGTGGCAGGTAGAACAACACCATTCCTGAGATCTTGGGCAATAAGGGCAGACGAGGTAGACGCTGAAGTAGAGGGGCTCAGTGGTATGCTCAGACGGCGTAGACCAGACAGCGCAGACTGAGATGGAGTATACGGCACTGATTTCCCTTGGACTGCGGTATCTTCAGGGCTACCAAAATGAAGGAGGGTATGGTGTCTACCCCCCCGCAGGTACGACAGTTGCTCGAGGTGCACTGAAGTAATCGATGCCCTGTTCTGAGACAATTTATACACAACGAAAGCCGCTTGGCTTCTTTATGGCGATTTTGTGGGGACAGCGCTTTAAACTTCTGACAGTGCTGGACCTCGTGAAAGCACCATCGTTGCACAGCGCGCAGCGTGCAACGGTTAGTTGTTGTAACCAATGTGGACCTAAAATTATTATGCTTTCTACTTCTGCCCACCTGACTGCTCAACGCATAGCTTGCCATAGAAAAGTCCATCGTCTCCAATGATCTGCATCGCTGCTCCAAGAACGAGGCCATAGATTCCCGACGGAATTAAGTTTGCGAATGCGGGGTCGTTGAATCGTTCCTCCCACTTCTCTTAGCTCGCTGGATCCAGTTTTCGGAGAAGCTCCTGCACGACGATGCATCCTGCGATCTGCTCAGTGGTGCCCAAACCCTGGAGCGCGCGCATATGTGAATTGAATTGTCTGAAAGCCCCGAAGCATGACCACTGACCCAGGTTCCACAGCCTGGAGCGCCAAGATCTCATTGATGTGTGCCTGAAAGACCAATCGCCGATTATTGAATCTGTTTTCCAACAAATCTAATGCCACAGCATAATTGCCATCGAGATTTCCAGCGACCGAACAGTCTCCAATGCCGAATCCCGCAGACAGGAACACAAATGCTGGAGCTTTTCTATGTTTGTTAAGTCCGGATGGCTGTCGATGATGGTGGCAAACATTGAATAGAAGTCCGTCCAGTTCACATACCCGCCGCTAAACGTCGGCAATTGTATAGGAGGCAGGGATGGTACTTGTCTACGGTGAGGTAGAAATTGCGAGCCGGAAAACTCAACCGTAGTGTTTCCTCCAGCCAAGGTAGAATGAAACGGCATGCGGCCGCTACTCTTAGCCATTTCCCTCATAATCGCCGCCTTCAGCGAGCTGGCAAGTGACTCAAAATGTCCACAAACCACTGTGAATTTCGCTTCGATCCAATTCCTCAAGCTCAAATTTGCCGATCAACTTCTCGACTTGCTCTTGCCTTACCACGAGCATGTAGTATTCACAGTCCGACGACTCATTCTGCCAAGCGGTAGCTAACCTTTTCATTTTCTCGCATAATTCCGTTGACTTCAGCTTCAAAAAAGACACCCTGTTTTGCTCACTGGTCATTGGAATTTCGTTAGCAGCATTATTTTCCATGGTAGCGGCAGCGTTAGCAGAAAGACCAACGTCTCTAGCGGGAAGATGATCGCAAAGAGTAACACGAGCAATATACGACAATAACCGAGCACAGCAAGCGAACAGCTATGTACAAACCGTATATGCAAAGGCGGCCGGTGTAAGAAACGTTTCTTGCACTACCGAATATGCAGGGGAGGCCGGTGTATATATGTATGGATAACTTATGTGGTCGAAGACACTGGTTGAGATGGCAATTAGTTTAGACCTTTGAATGCTATATTAGTTTGTGATTGCACTGATGGATTATTTATTGCACAATCACGTCAGGGGTCACCAAATGTTAAGCTGTTAAGCGTTTTTAATAACTCGCGTTGCAATTTTGAGTTTAATGAAAGTCGAGAGGTTGTATATAATTCACAATTTATTTGCATATGTAAACCAACTTATCGCGTATGTACATACATATGTGGATAATTGGGCGAACGATTGATGCGAGGATCTTAATCTAATAGCTGCGACGATTAGCTCAAGACTGACCAATGCAAGGGCTGACGGGCAGCAAGCTTAGACGCGAGCGAGAGAGTAGGATAGCCCGAGAGCGTTAGAGCTGTTTGGGGCCGCTGTTAAGCCGAGTACGAGAGATTGAGATATAAGGAGACGAAAAAATTCCGCTGCATATGCATATGCGGTAACAAATGATCTTTACAGTGGGCATTGGAAATGACAACAACAACAAAATGCATTTCCTTTGGGCCGCACCACTGGCAATAATTTACAATATTTAAGCTGCTTGACCCGACAGATACAATCAATACACGCATCTAACAGAGAATTTTCCAGAGCTTTTAAACCGTTTTTCGTGCGAGGTTGTGACAGGTAAATTGGTACAGAAGCCAAACGGCTACGAAGCGCAGAATGCGCTTTTAGACGATAGGTAATAAATAGTTAAAAGGAACATATACATATGTACAAAAAATCTCGGGAAAATTTAGGTAAATATTTTTGTAAAGTCCAGTCAATGTTGAAAAACTGCTCAAAGGTTTAGGTACTAATGAATCCACATGCTCAGGTACACCTCAATATTAGAATAATTTTCCATTTCGCGCTACCTCAATTATGTTTGGTCTTTTTTGACCAGGTTTTGAATGCAAGAACTGCCACACGAGGAGTTCATTTTAAAACTTGCACGCACCATTCCGCGAGAGGAAGAATCTTTTGACAACAGCACGCCAGCCAAGGAAATACAAAAGACTAGGAAAAAAATTATTCAAGAAAAATTCTGGAGACAAACTATCACTGAAGGTGGACTCCCCAAAAAAGGATTTGGAAACACAAACGATGGAAACTCATCACGAACATTCTTTGAGAAAACGAAATTACTGCAGAAATAGCTGGGGTGGATATTGAGGCATTATCAAAGATTGGGTGTCATTTTAAAATATTTTAAACTGCAAAGAAAAAATAAATACCCGCAAGTTTGGTTAATATGCCTCGAAGACTGCAGAGCTGTTACTGGAAAAATATCCTGAAAAGAAGCTAACTCCCACGCTTCATACAATTCTGGCACATGGTCAAATTTTAATTGAACATCAGAGCCTACCAATTGAGAGATGTCAGAGGAAGCCCAGGAAACGAGAAACAAAGATTACAAAAAATACAGGAATATGAATACGTGCAAGACATCACGAATTAGACAAAACCAAGACCTTTTCAAGATGTTGGCAGCCTCTTCAGATCCATATATTTCATCCATTAGATATGCGGCGGATCACAAATTGAATCGGCAAGCAGGTTTTCTGATAAATGATAAGCTTATTAGATATTCCTCCCACTCAACAGGAAGTGAAGGATTATTTTACAGAAACAAACAAATTCAACCAACTTTCAAATTAAAAAAAAAAAAATGTTATTTTTTTTGTTATTTAAATTTTTTTAAATAAGGTTAAGTTGAAAATTAAATAAAAATAATATTTTATAGAAAAAAACTCATTAAAAGTACTTTATCGATAAAAAAAATGGGAGCATTCTACATACGAAAAATATGTACCGGCAACAAAGTTAAACTTTAACCCATGATTGTGAAGCTTTCAGACATTGTAGCATAATGTTCCTAAACAGATTAAATTTTGAAAGATTTTTTTTTTTCTTTCAAAAGCAGTTTGTTTCATGAAGATATCTTTATTTGTTCAGAAGTTATTAATTTAGCAAGCTGAAACGGCGGAATGCCCCACTGTTCACCGGTACCACGTTCACAGAGTTAACGTAAAGAAAGAGGAAGTACACACTCGAAGTGTGACCATACTAACTTATTATAATAATACTAAATGTTAAGACCTTAAAAGAAAAGTCTAGACATTTGCGAGTTGAGTTGTAAATTCAAACTAAATTTTATTCTTAAAATCAGAGCCTTATAGGCTATTCACACTGACGACCATCCACCATCCATTTCGGGGATGGTCCGTAAAGGTTTTGCCGTTCTGAAAATTTCCCAGTTAGTCCACCATCCATTTTGATGTTCTAAACCGCACGTTTCTATGCGATGGTTAGCCGATGGTTTTCAAGTGCAACCCTAAAAAGCAATGAATGGCAGCAAAAAATAGTTCGCGCCTAGACATATTTCAAATCTTAATTCAATTTTAAATCGTTGAAAACTAAAAAAAGGAAAAAAACAAAAGACACAATACAAAATGAAGAGACCTGAAATTGGTGGTAATAAGTAAACATTTGTACATATGTATTTGCTTTCTTTTTTCATGAGTAGTATTTTGCAGCCATTAAATAAACAAACAATACACGCAAGTCCAAATGAACTGCATATTGAAAATCTCGCTATAAACATTTGACGGATTCGCGGGTGTCCCGAAATAATTTCGTTTATGTCGACCGGGACAGATCCAACTACGGCTCTAGTATTATTTCTGCAACCAAGGCGCCGCACCAAAGCGGATTAAACTGGAAAATCTGGAGGAGATTGTTCGGAAATCGCTTGAAGTCCAAAAAAAAGCAGCAGAAATTACAGGATGAGCACCAGGAAACAAAACGAGAGATACTCCAGCAAATTGCGAGCAGCCAAGGCCAAACCAACTTCCAAACAGAGCTGCTGCAATTTTTAAGGAAGTCCAGAGAGTAACGTTTATTGTACATATAAGGATTGTTTTATTATAGTCAATAATATAGCCAACTTACTAATTTAAAATTGGGTAAATTTCACAATTCAGAACAAAACTTTGTAATTTTATGCTCATCAGCTGCTTTTTGACGGATGGTAGATGGTGGATGGTGCCAGTGTGAATCGGAGTTTCACATTTGTCAAAAAATCCCACCGTTCCCCCGGGATGTGCTCAGTGTGCAGAGCCTATTATATGTGATTCGACAATGGGGTAGGAGGTACAATTTGGTAGTCTATAATTATCGTTAGACCTACGCAGAGGGTACACTTTACTGAGGGTGTCTATTTGAGTACATGCTTACATTAGTTTTATTTTAGGGCCGCATTTGTTAAGTGTTTTCTCCACTTGTGTTTTGTTGTCGTATTAATGGGTTACAGATCTCTGTTTACACCCGTGCAGTCAAAACTTGTTTACTTTATGTGATTTCTTTAGAGATCGGTTTTGTTACATGAGTGAATGTGTACAATAAATATATTTATGTTTTAAACATTCTGAAATGGTATTGATGATAATATGTTCATGTTTGAACATTCTGCAAAGGGCCGAAAGTGGCATTGTTTTGTATTTTGATTCTTGTGAGCCTTTTTGTGTACATTTTCTTTATAGCTATAATTACAAGTACAGATAATAATTTACAGTCAATTACAGTGGGTAGGAAAGTGCTATCGTTTGCAGTCTTCGTGCTACTTTAATTCTTCTTATGGCATAGATTATTAATATTATTATTATTATGATTCCGATAATCAAGGCCGCATGTCCAGATACATGATGGAACTTAAGTCCTTTTAAGTCATGATGACCTTCTTTTAACAATTTTATTTCGTTTCTTAACTTCTGTATGGTTTATTAATGGTACTGTTAATGGATTCCAAACAATTTTTGGTATTTTACTTATATTACTTATATAAAAGGATGAAATTGGCTCGTAGCTTTCTGTTTGAATGCTGTGATGAGGTACTAGTATTTTGTCATCGGTTCGCACAAGTACAACCATGTACTATTGTTTAAAATTCCTTGTTGTGGAAGATCAATTAGTTCTTGATTTGAGTTACTACATTGAATTCTAGCATTAGTGTTTACTGGAACTTTGAAGAGCCAACTACCCTGCCTTTCTAATTCGACCCAAAAATGACCTTGTCTCTGCTATCTTCCTATAAACGCAATTTGAATTACCTTTTGGTTTGAAAGGAGCTATCTCACAAGCATTATCATTGGCATTCCTCCAAGGCCAATTACCTTCGCATACTCTTCTATTCGTTTGCCATTTTTGCGTTTTTGTTTAAGGTAGCTTCAGTCATCGAATGATAGGAATCAATTTCGAAATTATATACTAAATACCTGGAGCTCAAATCTACCTTGACTAATTCGTGTTCATGCTCAACCGGCATCGGAATTATCCTAAACAAATGGGATGCGTGTCTACCAAACAGGGGAATCTTCACGTTCAGAATTAATTTGTTATCAACAAAATTCCTTTTTCGCTGTTAATAGGCTGTAAATTTCCTTCAATTCTGTTCCTGTTAGTTTTTTCCTGGAAGCACCAATGTTTCTAATAAGTTATCTTTTATTTTTTGCTATTTCTCCCTTTAACTGTATAGGTTTTAAAATATTTGGATTTAGTCTACCATGATTAATATCTATCAGTAGATTAATAACTGCTGATTGAATTTTATCGCACTCTTCAATCAAGGAGCTTAGTTGCTTTGTTACCATGCAAAGAAATTTATAGATTCTTTGTACACATAGAAACTTTCCTTTAATGTTTTCTCCACTTCCGTTATGTTTTCTACTCTGTTTACAGCGCCCATACTTCTAAAGTTCAAATTCGGTTTTTCTTCGGTAGTTACAATAATATATTTTGAGAATATTTACCGTTGACTCTACCACCGATGTTTGGTTGGTTTTCTAATAAATTTTTCATATTTCCTTCCTTCGGCGTCCATTATCCCAAATAATATATGAGAAAAGTTGAGCCCATAAACTCAAATGGTGCCTAATAAATTTGCTTCTTTCTTTTTATTATCCCCTGAGCCATAAAAAGTTTATTATTTTCCTCCAGGTCTGCAATTTGTCTTTCCGTATTATCTAAGACATTATTGCATTGATCTTCAAAAAGTATAAAGTTTACCACACACAACTCTCATTTTCCCAATCAATTCTTTTCCCCTTTTTTATCATTTGAAAATACGGGTCCATGTTATAATAAACAATTAAATCCCAGGATAAGGCGACTATTTCAACGACCCCATCGGGTCCAAATATATCGAAGTGGAACTGTTCATTTTTTCAATTGACCACTTCGCCTTTCCTCTGGCAGCAATGTTTGCATTTGACACTTGGCAACATAACACAAGCATTAACAATGCTGCCATCAGTCCTAGCTTGGACATTCGAGGTCTACTACGCGTACTTCTGGTCTCTTTTGGAGTCATTCCTGAGTCTTGCTCTTCTGACTCAATTCCAGCTAATGGACAAATTTTAGTTATAGGTCGTTTTATCAACCCGTCTTGATGTTTTATAGTTACTACTCTGACTCTATCGTCCCTACCTTTATGTATTTCTTCTAATATTTTTCCCAAAGGGCCATCTAGCTGGGTGACAGGTTTCATCTTTTATTAATACAATCTGTCCTGTTTTAATATTCTGCATTCCTATTTTCCATTTATTTCTTTGTTGCAGTGTGTGCAAATAATCTTCTTTCCATTTAATCCAAAATTCTCTTTTAATTTTCTGAATTAATCTCCATCTATCCAGATTCCCGATTTTTTCCTCTGAAGTTGTCTCAATCGGGCCAAATATTGGCCTTCCAATAATAAAATGACCTGGTGTTATACATCCAGATCGTCAATATCATTTGTAGCTGTATACAAAGGGCGTGAATTTAGTACCGCTTCAATTTGACATAACAGAGTTGCCATTTCCTCATAGGTTAAATTATTGTCCCCAATTACCCTTTTTAAGTGATATTTCACTGATTTTACCCCAGCTTCCCAAATACCTCCGAAATGAGGTCCTGCCGGGGGAATAAAATGCCACTCGATCTGTTCTCTTTCTAATATTGGAACCACTTTTATGTTGTCTTTGAGGGCTTTTTGGTATTCCTCGTCTAATTTGCGCGAAGCTCCCACAAAGTTGGTTCCATTATCGGAAAATTTTTTTGCACATTTTCCTCTTCTTGAAAAAAATCTTCTAAGTGCAGCTAGAAATGCATCTGAAGTAAGATCGCTGACTACTTCCAAATGAATAGCCTTTGTCGCCATGCATACGAATACGGCAATATATCCCTTATAGGATTTCTGCCCCTGGTTTTTAGAGCATCGGATATGGTAAGGCCCGGCGAAGTCTACACCTGTATTTGTAAACGGGTGCGACATTGTAGCTCTGTGTTTCGGCAGATTTCCATAATTTGTTCTGCAGTATTCTGTCGATACCTAGCACAGGTGACACACTCTTTAAGTTTTTTTTCTTTAAGCAATTTCTTAGCCCAAATATCCAAAACTTTCGCTTGATATAGTTTCGCATCAGATTAATTCCACCGTGCAATGTTTCTTTATGTGCATTCTTGATAATTAAAGACGTCAAGTGACACTTATCTAAAATCAAGGGATGTTTGACCTCAAATTCCGCGTTGGAGTTTTGCAATCTACCTCCAACTCGTAACAATCCGTCTTTATCTAAGAACGGATTTAAGCTTAATAGTTTATGTTTTGTTTCTATTTCCTTTTCATTTATTAGGCTAGCTATTTCGGAAGTGAATTGGATAGCTTGTTGTTGTTTCACTATTAATGCTTTGGCGCTCTTAATCTCCTTCACTGTCAAAAATGGAGGAAATTCTTTCTTTTTGGTTTTGATTTGAATAAACCTCAATACATATGCAATGACTCTTTCTAGTTTATGCATACACGAATATTTTTGTAATAATTCACAAAAAATGTTATTTTTTGCTATTACCATTGTTGTGCCAACAACTAATTTTTCTTCAATTTCCTCTTTTGGCCAATGTTCCTTAGATTTCGCCAACCATTGAGGCCCTTTCCACCAAATCTTAAAATCTTTTAGCTTATCTGCACTAATGCCCCTTGATGCTACATCTGCTGGATTGTCTTCAGTTCTAACGTGTCCCCATTTAATTTCTTTAATCTTTCTTACTTCGTCAGTTCGACGCCTGATAAACTTGTCTTTATTGTCTCCATTCTTTATCCAGGCCAGAGTAATAGTAGAATCACTCCAGGCATAACATTCTACATTACTTCTAACCGCTACTTTCACCCGTTGAATTAATTTTGCCAGAAGATGTGCTGCACAAAGTTCTAATTTTGGAATAGTTTTCCGATTCTTCTTTGGATTAACTTTGCTTTTGCTGGCTATTATAATTGTAGAACTATCTACCTTGGCATACACTACGGCAGCATAAGCCTTTTCGGATGCATCGGCAAACCCATGAATTTGCATCGTCTTATTGTGCTGAGAATTTAGCCATCTCGGAATCCGAATGCTCTCTAGCTCTATTAAACTATTTTTAAACGAATTCCATTCCCGAGTATCCTGTTCTGATAATTCTTCATCCCAATTTTTGTCTGCTAGCCAAAGCTTTTGAATAAACAATTTTCCGACAAGTGTTACTGGAGACAACCAGCCTAAGGGGTCATACATCTTGGCTAAGGTAGATAATACTATTCTCTTGTTATTTTTCTTAATTGGTTCATAGTGGAAATTGAACCTAAACTCGTCTTTAACCGGTTCCCATTGTAGTCCTAATGTTTTGACGGATTCATTCTCCTCAATGGTTAATACTTTATTTTCTTGGTCATCTCTAATGCCTTCTATAATTTCTGGGATATTTGTTATCCACTTTCTTAAGTTAAACCCAACCTTATTAAACTCCCGGGTAACTTCCTTTACATGCTTTTTAGCATCCAGTATCGTGTCGGCACCTGTCATCAGGTCGTCCATATAAAAATCATTCTTTATGATTTCCCTAATTGCTTGATTTTTGCAATTATCTGCTATTGCAACAAGCACCCTGGTTGCTAAGTAGGGTGCTGAAGCTGTACCGTACGTAACGGTTGTAAGTTTATAATCTTTTAACTTTTCGTTTGGATTATCTCTCCAAATTATATGCAAATATATTTGATCGTCTTTATCAACATTAATTTGCCGGTACATTTTTTCAATGTCCGCAGATATTACAAATGGCCATTTACGCCATTTCACCATAATATCGAAGATATCTTTTTGGACCCTTGGTCCAACCCACATGATATCATTTAAACTTTTTATTGTTTGTGGTTTTGCTGAAGCATCGAAACCACCCTCAGCTTTGTCGTTAGACTGGAATCACTTATGACTCCTTGATGGGGTAAATAATATTTCCCATCTTCTTTCCTAAGTTTTTATATTCATGCATGAACTTAACATAATTTTCTTTTAATGTTTTATTATTGCTGAGCTTTCTTTCTAAACTATAAAATCGCGCTATAGCTTGGGGTTTTGAATCTCCTAGATCCTTTTCTTTTTTAAATGGTATTTTAACCACATACCTACCATTCTCATTGTTTGAGATGCCAAGCTTTTTTGGCACCTATTTGTTTCAAAATGAAAAGAGAGTTTGGGTTAAACCTTGTAATTCGTATTTAATCTTGGTGGCTTAGCGGAAGCCGATTGCTTGCTATGGCCAGATAAAATTTATGCGAGATCGATATGCAACCAATGCGCAGAGGGGTTAGCATAGAACTAAAAATAGACGACGGCGTTAGATCAAAATGATTGCCGAAGTGGCGGCAGCAGATCAAAGTTTGCCGAAGTGGTGGCGGCAGAAGCCCCTTTAGCGGGAGAGCGCAGCAGCTTTTGCAGAAAGTCAACGTTTTACAACATAGGCGGCTCTCTCTGCTCATACAATAATAATGCTTAACGTTACGGTTATTCTTCGGCGGCTGGCCCGAACACTCATCTCTTCTTGTTGTTTCCAAGAAATGCACCTCGCACACATCTTCTTCTACGTCATTCTTTTCACTTTCCAATTCCCAGAACCGCTCTAAGTCCCCAACTTCAATTGTTGTCGCCACAATAAATTTATCACCTTTTGATTTGGTGCAACCGGATATAATCCATCCGAATTCTGTATTTTATCCAAGTAGTCCGTCTATTTTACTACTCCGTTTTTTAAAATATGGGTATACAAATCTATCCCAATTATTACATCTACCCTATGGTTGTGCAAATTAGCCTGCCGTTAGGCTGATTTCTGAAGGTTTAATTAGACACTGGAATCAGACAGACCGACAGATCAACTTGTGCACTCAATCGACTTTCAATTATAAGTGAGTTTATTCTAAAGCGGCGCCCTCTTCGCGAGCGGCTGCTGCTTGCATAGGCTCCGTTCGCAACATGGTATAAGAGCGCATGACATTACAATTTACGAGCGTGATTTCATACATGTCTCTTAGGTATAATTATAGATATATATATATATGCAGGCAACTGATTTGCCTTAACATCGGCCGCGTTGACAGCCTATAGGCTTCAATCCAATGGAATAGGCGCCAAACGATGGATCGATCGCTTGTAGACCCCGGCCTTCGTCCTAATCACGGCCACGCGAACCTTCCCGTCCGCTCCTGGGATTGCCTCCTCCACTATTCCGGTGAGCCACATTTGAGGGGGCACGTTGTCCTCGTGAATTGCCACCACTCTGCCTGGCTCCAAGTTGGCGACCTCCTCGGACCACTTCCCTCGCTGTTGAAGGCTGAGAAGATAGTCTCTGGACCAATCTCTCCAAAATCTTTGCTTGATGGCAGACACGAGCTGCCATCGTTGCAGATATGAGAGGCTGCTGTCTGGTCTGGGCAGCTCTGATTCGGGTGGCAGCGAAACTAGCGTTCTGCCGACTAGTAGATGCGCTGGAGTCACCACCTCCCCTTCGTTGGGGCTGCCGCTGTCGACCACCAGTGGTCTGGAATTGAGCACGGCCTCGACGTCCACGAGAACCGTATGCAGCTCGTCCTCCTTGAGCACTGCGCTGCCCATAGCCCTGAGCAGCAGATTCTTGGCGGACTTCACCGCCGACTCCCACAGGCCTCCAATGTGCGGGGCTCGCGGGGGAATGAATTCCACCGAAAAACTGTGAGCCGCAGCATACGCCTTGAGGTCTTCGTCCTTGGCATTGAATGCATCCATGCGCTCCTTGAGCATGCGAGCTGCACCAACAAAATTCGTGGCGTTGTCGCAATAGAGTTTGACAAGAGGCCCACGACGTCCAACAAACCTGGATAAGCACAAAATAAATGTATTAGAGGTCAAGTCTTTTACAATATCTAGGTGTACGGCCTTAGATGCAAAGCAGACAAACACTGCTATGTACATCTTAAGAGGCTGCTTGCCACGAATCCCAAGCGATACACGAACCGGTCCAAACAAATCAACTCCGCTAATCTCGAAGGGTCGATTCCCACGCAATCGATCAGCGGGAAGATTTCCCATGATTTGTGAGAGAAGCTTCGGCTTGTAGTGGAAACAGTGTACGCATTTCCGGACAATGGCACTGCACTCTCTTCGTGCATTTATCAGCCACATGGACTGTCTTAGGAATCCCACTAGTGCACGGGGTCCAGCGTGACAATTGGCTCGATGCAAATAGCTAAGATAGAGGGTAACAAATCTACAATTTTTGGCATTAACAGTGGAAATTTTGCATTATGGGCTAGAGGGCGTTTAATAGGCGACCACCTACTCGAACCAACGAAAACGAGCATGAGCCCACTTGTTCTTCCGAAATGAAGGGAGTTAGTTTTGAAGTGATGCCTGCAACTTTGATGACTTTTTATTTTGTCAATCTCCTGCGAGAATGCGTCTCTTTGAACAGCTTCAACTGCTGCTAGAAACGCTGCGCCGAGCTCTTCTGATGACGGACAAGTACTACTCCAAATTACTCCTTTCCTTTGTTTATGAACCGGCGGATATATGCAATTGTGCCTACCACTTTCATATATGATGATGAGTTTTCTATTAGGGTGAGGATGGGATTGTGTTCGCCATCGGCCGCGACAAGCGAAGTGGCTACCTTCTTCTTCTCTAATGACGCGACCGCTTCTGTCAAACGTAAATGACGATTTTGAGGCCAATCCATGGCATTTTGTTGCAGGAATGACGGGCCGTTAAACCAAAATAGTGAATCTAAGTCTGCTACTGATGATCCCCGAGATACTGGATCTGCAGGATTTTCTTTGGTGGGTACATGTCTCCATGAGGCAGTCGAAGTGATTTCCTGTATCTCTGCAACTCGATTTGAAACAAATGTTGTTAACTGGGAGGGATGAGTTTGCAGCCAATGTAGAACCACTTCGAATCTGACCACAATATAACCTTCTCTACGGGGCAATCAATAATAGATCGAACTTCCTCCCACAACTTTGCCAACAGATGAGCGGCACATAGCTCAATCTTGGGATTGTTTTGTCTTTAAGGGTGCCACCCTTGACTTTGCCGTTAATAAGTTAACGGACCTCCATTTGAATGGGACACACGAACGTAGATGCAGCAGCCGTATGCTCGCGTGGACGCATCTGCAAACCCATGTATTTGACATCGAGTGCTTGTGCTAGCTCCTACAAAACGTGGAATGGTGACTTCATGCAACCTTTGCATGTCCGAAACCATCGACTCCCATCTTTGTTGCAACTTTAAGGGAATGGGATCGTCCCAACCAAGGCTCAAAAGCCAAATTTCCTGCAAGAAGATTTTTGCATTAGTAATCACCGGACATAGCAGACCCAAGGGATCGAAAAGACTGGCTATGACGGATAACATTACTCTCTTGGTTGTGGTTTCGGACGAGACTATTGGTTTCAGACAGTACTTGAAAATGTCTGCCTGTGGGTTCCAAATCAGTCCAAGAGTTTTGCAATCTTGCTGATCTCCACTCGAAATAACCAGATTCTCTTTCTGACTGTCACCTAGTTGACAATTAGCAGTCCACTTCGTCAGCACAAATCCGGCTGGCTCTAGGATTTCAACTAGCTGTTGACGCAATATCCGTAGTTCGGATTTCGTGTCTGCGCCTGTAAGAAGATCGTCAACATAGAAATCGGAAGCAAGAGACTTTTGAGCCAAGTGGATGCGAATTTAAATGAGTTTCGCTTAGATACTTCAAGCACCTGACAGCAAGAAATGGTGCGCTGGCCGTGCCATAAGTTACCGTATTTAGACGAAACACTTGCAAAGGGATCCGAACTTGCACGTCTCCAAATAATTAATTGGAATTTGCGATGCGCCTCATCAAGTTCGACTTGACGGTACATTTTGTAATGTCTGCTGTAAGAGCGAATTTGCGACACCGAAATCTTAACAACGTTGCGTATAGGCACGGCTGGATGGTTGCTCCAACCATGAGTAAATCATTGAGCGAGACTTGACTCGTTGTTTTGCACGACGCATCGAACACTACTCTAAGCTTAGTGGATGTACTTTGTGGTCGTTCCACGCATTGATACGGGATGAAACAATGCGGCTCTGCCGGGATTGAGTTTTCCATTGCAGTCATATGGCCTAACGACAAGTATTCCTCCATAAAGTCCATAAACATCGATTTTATGGCAGGTTTTGGCATAATCGCCTTTCTAAAGACAAAAATCGTCTTCTGGCTGTCTCAAACGACGAACCGAGAGATGTCGGGCTAGACTTAAATGGCAAAGAAACTTGCAATCGACCGGAGGGTAGACGTGTGATAGTGTCGATAAAGGATTTTTCACACATAGTTTCTTCGGGGGTATACAGTCTTTCTATGGATGCATTTGGAACATTTTCCAACTCCCAGAAACGTTTGACCAAGCTGTCGAGCGGGCAGGCTTCTTGAACTGTGCTCACCATAGAGCAAGTTAATGTGGCTTGAGGGCCTTTGGACTTGCAACGTCAGACACCACCCACCCAAAAACAGTGTTTTGTAAGGTTAGTGCCTCTCTGCCCTGTTTTACTTGACCATTACTTAAGATATCGAAAAAGGCGTCTGCACCTAATAGCAAATCAACCTTTTGTGGCTTGTAAAAGACTGGATCAGCCAGTGGATAGCTCTCAGTAGCATCCATTAAGGAATCAGGCGGAACCGCCTTTTCTGGATGGTATGAGAAAATCGATTTTAAGATCACGAAATCTGCCACCATTTCGAATGGGTGTATGCGAGAGCAGATTGTGGTTTGCACAACTTGGTGTGCCGATAAGCTGGATTTTCCAATACCTAACAAACTAATATGCTTTCTAGTTCTCTTTAACTGCAGACTTTTTGCCAATTCATCGGTTATAAAATTCACTTGAGAACCAGAGTCCAACAATACTCTGGCTGGCTGATGTTGGCTTGAGCTGCCTTTAATGTCAACAACTGCTGTGGCTAAAAAGTACTTGGTCATTGTCGCGTGCCATTGCATGATTCGAAACTAGTGGACGTGCGTTTAGAATTGCAGGCGGATTGTCCAACGCAGCTTGACTTGTGGATGAGTCAGTTGTGTAACGATGTAACAAAGTATGATGCGGTTTGGAACAGACTCTGCAATGTGACGATTTTGCACTTTGACACAATGTGTCCTTTGCGTAGGCAATTAATGCATAGCGGAACTCCCTTTGCAAATTGGAAGCGGGTTGCGACTGAAGCTGCAGCGAAATCCGAGCAAGAAGTGATGAAATGATCAGTTGCCTTGCAAAATGAACATTTCTGATCTTGAGAAGGTTTGGCCTGAGCCACAGTCAACGAAGTCTTTCCAGATTGCTTGCTCTTTGAATCCTGACTTGTCTTTTTTTCCTCTAGATTGCCCTGAATTCGTCTCTTCTGCAGATAAATGTTGGTAGCGTTTGTTAAGCGAAGATACACAGTCTGTCCAATATGGAATGGATTGATAATCCAGATTCTCTTCCCATCGAAAGCGGGTTTTTTGATCTACCTTGGACATGACAATGTGTATCAGTAAAGCATCCGAAATTTGTTTATAATCTCCCACAGACAATAGCGACTCGTAAATAGCGGAAGCTGTGTCAAGAAGGGATCTCAGCCCAGATGCAGACGGACCTTGCATGCTTTGCAACTCGAACAGACGGGCTATACTATTTAAGAATATTAAACAATCATTATCGTATACCTTCATTAAGGCACTAAGGGCCTTCGGATAGTTTTGTTCGGTCACTGGATAAGCCTTTACTACTCCTAGCGCTTCTTTCTCTAAGCAAGTCAATAAATGATTAAATTTCTCCACATTGCTTAATGTGGGATCGCTATCCACTATGCTACTAAATAGGCCGATAAAATTTTTATACTCGGTATAATCGCCACTGAATTTGGGCAATTTTACTGGCGGCAAATGTCTATTTGTAGCAATTGTCGTATTTAATACCGACTCATTTGCTGTCCGTTGCTCAAATTTAGCAGACATGGACTTGAGCGTGGATTTAGCCTCAATACATAAATCCTCAAGCTCGGCTCGAGAAGCTAAATCTGGGTTGACATCCTCAATTTCTACTTGTAATTGGAAAGCCCGTTCAATATATGACTCTAATATTTCCATGCGGCACTCCAATTGTGCCTTTGAAAAGGAAGACTGTTTATCTTTAAGAACGCTCCATGTACGATTGATATCTTTCTTAACTGCACTCAGCTTGCGAAGAATGTCTAACGACTCCACATCGTCAACCTCTGCAGATTGTCTAGACATTCCTCGCCGTTTTCCAGGCATTTTAGTTCTATAAAATTTTTGTTTCTCAAAAATGGCACTTGTCCCACTGTCACACTCAGCAATTACACTCCACAATTTTTCTGCCTGCTAACAGCCCAATGCTGTTACCGTGCTAGAGACTACGAGAGAGAGAGAGAGAGAGAGATGATCGCCAAAATGCCTACAAGCCAACGCTTTCGAGTTCGAATCGAGCTTGTAGTTCACCGAAACGCAGCTTAAATGAGCGTATGGCCGAGATGCACCTAAACCACAAGTAATGGTATGTGTAATGTATGTGAGTGTTAGCGAGTATCGCTGGAGACAAGGAGAGAACACGAAACGATAAAGAGCAAGCGAGCGCTGAATGAGAGAGCACAAAAGTGCAGCTGCGCTGTAAAACGAAGAGCGTCCAGCAAGAACCGTTCGCGCAAAGCAGAAACGAAAATTTATGACGAAGACGGGCGAGGGGGGAATGATGCGCAGCGGTTAGAGCTTGCGCGCGAAACTATTGCCGTTTCTCCTTTGCTTGTCGGCTCTTTTTGGAAATGTCGTTGACCACAAGTACAGTGATCACTCACTGTATAATCAAATAACTTTGAATGTGTGTACGTACAGATACCTGGCCGAATCACTTTTATTGAATAATTTATTCACAGGCCTTTTTTATACGTAGTTATTTATATTTTTGATGAAACAATTGGGCACTTTGATTTACCTGTGGCACTGGTTGAGGGTTGTTTGAACACCGATGCATTCCCTCCCACAAGTTCATACCAACCAGGAATACCCACGAGCAGCTCTCAAGAGTAGCTAAGTTTGAAGTCCAGCGGGCCACCAATGACAACTGCAGGAACAGCAACAGCAACGAGCGAGGGATGATATCCAATGGGGATATCCAACGAAGCGCCAAGATTAATCCAATCCAACTTCTGTCCAATCCAGAAAATCAGTGTCCACCCGGGGGCGCCAAAAATGGTTGTGCAAATTAGCCTGCCGTTAGGCACGATTTCTGAAGGTTTAATTAGACACTGGAATCAGACAGACCGACAGATCAACTTGTGCACTCAATCGACTTTCAATTATAAGTGAGTTTATTCTAAAGCGGCGCCCTCTTCATGAGCGGCTGCTGCTTGCATAGGCTCCGTTCGCAACATGGTATAAGAGCGCATGACATTACAATTTACGAGCGTGATTTCATACATGTCTCTTAGGTATAATTATAGATATATATATATGCAGGCAACTGATTTGCCTTAACACCCTACTTGGCTTGTTAAAGTTAGGGTCTGCCAACACATAATCTTGCCACTTAGTTTTGTCAATATTGAAAGACTTTAATGGTAAAGCTTTCATCAGTTTCGGAAGAATAATTGCTTCAATATTTAGAGGACCTTTATTATTATCACGAGTTTTTACCGATAAAGCAACTTTGTACTTTGAAGTGCAAGAGTCTGTAGATGACACTCCACTTACCTCGGTGTTCGCTCTTTTTCGTACTAAGTTTAATATTTGCGCAGCTTCTTCTGAAATTATGGTACATTGCGACCCACAATCAATGAGAGCTCTAAGGTTTTGATAGCCACCATTCCTTGCCCTTACTTTTATAAGTGCTGTGGCTAAGAACGCTTGTTCTTTTGTCAAGCAGGTGTTAACATTTTCCCTCTTATATTATAACACTATTATTATTATTTGCCGCTTCGCTGCTGCGCAGCTTTCGGCTGCCGGCCTCGGCTCGGGGGTGTATGGGTGCTTCGCTCTCTTCCTCGGCTGCGTGGGCGTAAGACCGATCGGCGGCTTCTCTGCCGCTTCGCTCTTTTTCATGTTGTTTCTTTTCGTTTGCGTATGGCCGTTCTCTCTCTGGCTTTGGCTGCGTGGGCGTAAGAGAGGCGATCGGCGGCTCTCTCCGTTTCCTTCTCTTTCACGTTGGTTCTCTTTGTTGCGTGGCCGTAGTATACGTCGTTTTCCCTCTCTTTCGTGTTGGTTCTTTGGCTGAGTACTTTTCCCTCTCTTTCGTGCTGGTTCTCTTCGCTGCGTGGCCGTAGTATGCGTCTCTCTTTCGTGTTGGTTCTCTTAGTTCTACTAATAAGTAAAAATACCTCACTGTTTTGGGGTTTTCTTAGCCTATTTCTTATTTTAATTGGGAAAATAAGGATTCATTGCTGTCTTTGTTATAATAATAATAATAGTAGCAATATAATGAGATAATAATGATAATGAAATGAGATAATCAGCCCTCCTGGGCTGTCCCTTCAGGGGATGGTGTTGTGGTCAGTTTTTGTGGAGGCTTATGCCTTTACAACATATTCCCTACGAAAAGAGGGAAAATGTTAACACCTGCTTGACAAAAGAACAAGCGTTCTTAGCCACAGCACTTATAAAAAGAAAAGCCGAGGCCTGGCACGGTCCAGCGCGGGCCAGGCTCGGGAGTGATCTCCGAGGGCTGAGCCAGAACGGTTGTGCGGCGGAAGCCAAAATAGGCGTACAAAATAAGCCGTGACCGCGCCGGTGTACAAAGTAAGCCGTGGCCGAAGTGACGAGGACCCGCCGCAGGATACCAGGACCCAAAGAAGGGAAACAAGGGTGAGCCACCTCACGTATGTGATCTCTGGGGGGGATAGATCGGTGCAGTAGGCAGGGTATAAGCTCAGGAGCAGAATTTTCCCACAGTTGTTAAATGCATATCTATATCCACATGTTGTCTATTATATTTTTGTCGTTTATTCCCCCGCTGCAGGCGCGGGGTTTTAAGTAGGGAAATGACGATCCGAAAACAATAAAGACACCAACCTCAACCCACCTGTTTCAGAACTTTCGCCCGTAGGAGTCACTCACCCCCTCCCTCCCCCTCTCTTCCCTTTTCCCTGGGGGCCCGGCGAAGTGGATGTGAGTCGTGGATCATGCGGCATTCACCAAGCTGGGCTTCCCTCTCCTATACCTTTCTCCCCTGGGGACCCGGCGATGCTGGATGTGAGTCGTGGATTCACGCGGCATTCGCAAAGCTGGGTTCCCTCTCCTACACCCTCGCCCTGGGGACCCGGCGACGCAGATGTGAGTCGTGGATCATGCGGCATCTGCTAAGCTGGGCTCCCCTCTCCCATACCCTTCCGATCCCTGACCCAAACCCCTTCTCCCGCCACGCATGACCCCCAACGCACGTCTCTGCAGCTCCCAAGCATGGGTTCACCCACGCCTCGTGGCCGGGCCACGCCCGACCGTCCCACGATCCACCCCACGGGCGCGCTTTCGCCACGAACGGCTCTCCCCTTAGGTCCTCACACAACAAATTTTGCTGTGGGGAAGGACCGAGCCCTGGACAGACTGAGAAGCTGTACCTCGGCCTGAGAACTTCCTTACAATGGAGCATCGTATGATGAGGTTTTTTACAAATCCCACATAAAATTTCAGAAAAGCATTTCTTATACATATCATGCCTACAGCATTTTGTGCAAAGGCGCTGTTTTTTAATAAACTGGCCTCTATCTATCGGACTCATTCCCTTAAACTTATAGCAGTGAATTATGGTATGTCCTGCCATTTTACATAGCGGACAATTTTCTTTTATTTTACTATATTGCACTACTTTTTTCAATGGTTTCCACTTTTTATCCTGCGACGTGTAAAGAGAAGTGTACCGTTGTTCTAAAAATTCCATTACATCTGGCAATGCTTGGATCTCTTTTGTCCTTTTTATATGACTTTCATATAATTGTAAGGTATCTTTGTTGAATTTTTTCAACACAATGTGCGCGAAAATCACATCAACTTCTTCTGTTAAATGTGACTTTAATTTAATTAAATGTATTGACTCATTTATAGAATCAGAAAACCATTTAATATGTTTCGCTGAATCGTGATCTAGCATTGGTAAGTCTAGTAAACGATTCAGCTGATCCGAAAAAATTTTTCGCTTATTTTCATACCGCTTGGTCAGCAATTCCCAAGCGGCATTATGATTCTCCAGCGGCCCAGTTAAAAGGTGAGCTACCATACTCCGTGCCTCACCCTTTATCGCGATTTTCAAATAATTGAATTTTAGAGATGTACTCAGACTATCTCTGTTATGAATTAATTCACAAAATATTTGTGAAAAGCCGTCCCACTCTTTTTCTTCGCCCGAGAATGTGGGTACTTCCACTTTCGGAAGATCAGGCAAATCGATATCTTTTTTTTTTTATCGTTGCCTCTTTTAGTATCCATGCTGTTTTCTTCAGCTATGGTTTGCATCCTAACTTCTAGGTTGCTCAACATGCTTTGAATATCAAATTCCAAATCTCCGATCTGGTTGTCGAAGCTGTCGTTTTTGTTTCATAGCTATGATAAAACTCCTCAATTTTTGAGCTCAGTCTTTTACTGAGGAACTCAATTTTTCCTTTTCTCATTCTACACTCTCCCAGTTTAGCCTGATCAAACCTCTGCATGGTTTGCTCTAAATACGACTTCAGGTTTTCCACTATTCTTTCGATTTCCTCAGATACTTTTTCTATGCTATTGTCAATTTTGGGCTCTATGTCTTCCTTCAAAGTTCCAGTCTCCACTGATTGTAACTTTGTTTTTTTCTTCCCTTTCGTTAGGGTTTCACTATTTTTTGACTCTACATACTTTTTATGTATGTCCTCTATATTTTTAATCATTTTTTCGTACTGCTGTTTCTTATAGTAGTCATGATCGACTACTCCATATGCTAACAGTGCAGAATTATTGCCTGTAACTTTGTTTTTAAGGTCTCCTAACCTTTGGATTACATCGCTGGTCAAATGACCAGCTTCAATCTTTTTAATCTCCCTTGCTATCGCAGCTTGAGCCTCTAATAGCTTAATTATTTGTTCCGACAACATCTTAGTTTAAATTTTTTTTTACTTAATTAGGCTTAAAAACAATTTGAGATATGTGACTTAGCTGATGAATTCTGCTTCTGCTGTTGTTGTTACTGCTGCCGCTGAAGTCGCTGTCGCTGCTGCTGGTGTTGCCTCTGCTTATGTCGCTGCTGCTGATACCGTTGTCGCTGCTGCTGGTGTTGCCTCTGCTTAAGTCGCTGAAATACAGCCTGTTTAGCTCGTATTTTTCCAAATTATTAATTGAAACTTACGTTTCATTAATTTATTTTATACTCTGTTCCTTCCTATAGGAGGGAAATCAGAGTTTTTTATTTTGCTACCTTTAGCTGTCAGTGAACTAGACACTTGTTCAGTCTCAAAGGAGCTGGTTTAACTCCGTGCTCTTACCACAGGGGGGAAACAATGGAGAGTCTCGAAAGACCAAAATGATCCGGCTCGAAGGACCAAAATGTTAAGACCTTAAAAGAAAAGTCTAGACATTTGTGAGTTGAGTTGTAAATTCAAACTAAATTTTATTCTTAAAATCAGAGCCTTATATGTGATTCGACAATGAGGTAGGAGGTACAATTTGGTAGTCTATAATTATCGTTAGACCTACGCAGAGGATACACTTTACTGAGGGTGTCTATTTGAGTAAATGCTTACATTAGTTTTATTTTAGGACCGCATTTGTTAAGTGTTTTCTCCACTTGTGTTTTGTTGTCGTATTAATGGGTTACAGATTTCTGTTTACACCCGTGCAGTCATAACTTGTTTACTTTATGTGATTTCTTTAGAGATCGGTTTTGTTACATGAGTGAATGTGTACAATAATATATTTATGTTTAAACATTCTGCAAGGGGCCGAATGTGGCATGGTAATGATGATAATAGGTTCATGTTTGAACACTAAATGTATCGATAGTATTGTGTAATCTTATTAATTGAATGTTGAATAGGGTACTCCAACACGCGCCCCTCAGAAATTACATTCATCATTAAATTCATAAAGATCAAAAAATAGTTTTCATCATTAAATCTAAAAATCTAATTCAATTGTTATTCTAATGTGGTTGGCGTGCATTCTGGGAAGTATTACGTGATCTAGCATCGCTTTAAAGATACGGGGAAAACCCAGAAAAACCCAATCAGATCACTTTAAAATTAGGTTAACATAAAATTAAATTACTTTAACAATTCATTGAATCTCTTGGTTCAAATAAAAAATTATATGTGGATTAGTTCCATTAATTCGTAAATTAAGCCCTTTTTTTAGTTTTCAAATTTTTGTTCTGTTGTGCAACAGAAAATCTGGATCATTCTTCTTGTAGTAGTCTTAGCTTGTTCCGCAATTCCGCAAATCTTCCAGCAGGTAGTGGCTTTGTAAAGATGTCAGCAAGTTGGTTGTCTGTGCAAATATACTCAAGAGAAATCTCATTAGTTTCTATCTGTTCTCTTGAAAAATGATATTTTATATCAATATGCTTTGCTCTTTTATGACATGTGGGATTATTTGCAATGCTAATACAGCCTGTCTTCATAAATCTTAATCGGTTTGTCGAGTTTAATATTAACACTATTTAAAAGAGACTTTAACCATAAAGCTTCTCTCACAGATTCAGTTGATGAAGCTGCCACTGAATTCTGACTTATTGTATTCCAACAAATTAAATTGGAATCGAACATTTTAAGCAAATAAACAAATAGTTATACTTTTTCTATCAATCTCATTACTACCCCAATCGATGTTTTCTTTTTATCTATAAGCTTCATATCAATAGTTTCTTTTAAATATCCAATAGCCCTTCTTAAACATTGACATAACTCAGCATTGTTCTTGCTACTATATCTACTCAAGATGTTTACAGCAGTAGCTAAATCTGGGCGTGTACAAAGCATTATGTACATTAACAGCCAATAAGGTTACGACATGGAGCATTGCAGTCTTCATCTGAGTTAAGTAACTCATAATTTAATTTATTTAGTGAGGGAGTACTGACTTCTTTTTACATATGCAGCTTGACTCAAATATATTTTGTCTTCAAACATTTCTATTCTGATACCGATAAAATTTGTTATGTCATTCTAAATCTCGCTTAAATACTTTTTGAAATTATTCATTCTATCCATATCCCCTGTCGCTTTTACTACATCATCAACATATAATAATACATATAGTGACATATCCATAATTCTCCACATTCCATACACATTATGTTTATGTCCAATTCATCCACCCCATCCACACAAGTAACAGGACACCACTCAAGAATCAATAACTGATTCTTCCCACACTCCAAGCTAGGGCCCCATAATATAAACAATGGACCCCATTGATTCATCAACGCCAGAATCACGCCACTCTCGAGAAATCGATTCTTTAGAATCACGCCACTCATGAGGACCAATCAGAGCTAGACATAAAACCAAGGAGTATCACATTCCTAGCTCTCTCATGTAATGCAACACCGATCGCCAGCAGCGGATGCCTTTCATCAAAGCCGACGCATCCCCAAATATCGATCCAGGCACGTACGCCACCGACGCGAAGATGCAGCCGAGGAAAGCCAGAAGTCGGGAGCTCCAAGAGAAGGTCAGGTCAGACTAATCGAACAAATCAAAATCAAAATTCCCAAAACCCTGGATTATACAATGAGTTCAAAAATTCTTTGAATCAAGGTAGGGCTCAGAATCCATTCAATCAGCAAATATCTCAAAACCAAGCTAGTGGGAGTAGACCCAACCAACCTACTAAAAGAGTGAGGGAGAGCCAGCCAAACGAAGATGGACGTAAATTTTCATCAAGCCGCCTCGGAAGAAACCGAGGAGGACCCTATATAAACATTACCATTAATAAAAGAATATTAAGGTGTATCGCTGACTCGGGATCATCGATCAACATCATGAAAGAAAATTATACAGATTCCGAGATAAAAGACGATAACCTTACGGTCCATACCATCAATGGGCCTGTCCGTTTAACTAAAAGTATAATGAGGAATGCGAACAAAACATGTCCGTCCGAACAAAAGTTCTACATACATAACTTTTCCGAAAATTATGATATTTTATTAGGAAGAGAATACTTGATGGCAAGTAAAGCCGTCATCGATTACAGAAATGACACTGTAACACTAGGAGCCAGGTCGTACCCAATCATTCAGAGTGGAGAAGCTATTGAAGCCGGCAAGACCGCACAGAAGTGCACTGATCCTCTACAAAAAAGAAGAGAAGATCGCACATAAGTGCCTTGGCCCATCTCCAGAGGGAGATCAATACTTCGCTTCCGCTCTATACAGTGAATTAAGGGAATGTAATCAATTAAGATTAGAACATTTAAACGACGAAGAGAGGGAAGAGTCAAAGAAGGTCTTCTATGAGTTTAAGGATGTGCAGTACAGAGAAGGTGACAATTTGACTTTCACAAGTACAATCAAGCATGAAATCAAAACTCAACATGAAGACCCGGTCTACAGACGACCTTACAAATATGCCCAGATACATGATCAGGAGGTAAACCAGCAAATCAAAGATATGATCAGGCAGGGAATAATTCGAAAGTCGAATTCTCCTTACTGTTCGCCCATATCTATGATTCCGAAGAAGATAGATGCTTCAGGAAAGCAAAAATATCGAATGGTAGTAGACTATAGAAGTCGAAATGAAATAACAGTTAAGGACAAATTCCCAACTCCAAGAATGGATGAAATCCTAGACAAACTAGGTAAATGTCAGTATTTCACGACAATCGATTTAGCAAATGGTTTCCATCAAATACCCATGGAACCTAGCTCAATCCCCAAAACTGCGTTCTCCACTAAGCATGGACATTACGAGTTCACTCGTATGCCCTTTGGGCTAACCACTGCCCCCGCTACCTTCCAAAGATGTATGAACAATCTGCTAGAAGATTTAATCTTCAAAGATTGTTTTGTATACTTAGACGACATCATTATATTTTCCACTTCATTGGAAGAACACCTGTTGTCACTAAGGAGAGTATTTGGAAAGTTGAGAGACGCCAACTTGAAGCTACAAATGGATAAGTGTGAATTCATGAAAAAGGAAGCTGAATTCCTAGGTCATGTAGTCACTACTGAAGGAATAGTACCAAATCCAGGCAAAATCTCTGCCATTGTCAAATTTCCAATACCAGAAATGACTAAACAAATAAAGTCATTCTTAGGTCTGTGCGGGTTCTACAGGAAATTCATTCCTAATTTTGCAAACATAGCAAAACCCATGACACTCAAACTAAAGAAAGGAGCTGTCATAGACCCCAAGGAAGAAAATTACGTCGAGGCATTTGAGAGACTAAAAGTACTCATCACCTCAGACCCTATCCTTGCGTTCCCAGACTTTGACAAAATGTTCACGGTAACAACCGACGCTAGTAACATAGCATTGGGAGCGGTTTTGTCACAAGAACACAAACCGATCTGCTACGCTAGCAGAACCCTAAATGAACATGAAATAAACTATTCAGCCATCGAAAAGGAATTATTAGCGATCGTATGGGCAACCAAGTATTTCCGTTCATACCTGTTCGGTAGAACATTCGAGATACAAAGCGATCATAAACCCTTGATTTGGTTGAACAACCTCAAGGAGCCAAATATGAAATTACAAAGGTGGAAAATAAAACTGAATGAGTTTGATTTTAAAATAAAATATCTACCAGGCAAAGAAAATCATGTAGCTGATGCCTTATCAAGGGTAAAGATTATAAAAAATCTCCTTGGAGAAGCTTCCAATAGCGTTGGTGCAACTGTACATAGCGCACAGGAAGACAATCTAAATCACATTGCTATCACGGAAATACCAATTAACTATTACAATCGGCAAATTGAGCTAATAAAAGGCAATGAAGATAAGGTAGAAACAATTCGTTATTTTCACAAGCTAATCATCAAGATCACGTATAAGGAAATGACTAACACCTTAGCTAAGGATATAATAAATGAATATCTATGCACCAAAAAGAGCGCATTATATTTCCATAACGAAATAGATTTTCCTCCATTCCAAAAAGCCTATTTAGAAATCATTAATTCTAACAATATAACCAAAGCTATTAAATCAAGCACGAAACTCCTAGATATTCAAAATTACGCTGAACTTAAAGAAACCATATTAAAGAATCATAAAGGCTTACTCCATCCAGGGATAGGGAAAACCGTCAATTGGTTTAGGGGAAAATACTATTACCCGGATTATCAAAAACTAATCCAAAACATCATAAACGAATGTCCTACTTGTAATATTGCCAAAACAGAGCATAGAAATACGAAGTTGGCATTCGAAACCACATCGGAAATACTGAACATCAGAGAGAAATACGTCATGGATTTCTATATGATTGGTAACCAACAGTTCCTATCCTGTATTGACGTATACTCGAAGTTTGCCACTCTTGTAGAAGTAAAAAGTCGTGACTGGTTAGAAGCAAAAAGAGCCATCATGAAAGTTTGTAACGAGATGGGCAAAACAATTGAAATCAAAGCCGACAAAGATTCAGCTTTTATGTGCGCAGCATTGCAAGCATGGCTGAATGCGGAAAACGTCAAAATAGAGATCACTTCCAGCAAAAATGGAATATCTGACGTAGAAAGATTTCATAAAACAGTAAATGAACAGAAGATAGATTCACGAAGTTTGAATTAATTCTTTATACTTAGAATCAAAAAACCAAACATAATACCACAAATAGGACACCAGCTGATATATTCATTTATGCAGGCTCACCTGATTATGACACCCAACTAAATAAAGGGAATAAAATCACTCAATTAAATAAAAACCGCATAGAGTATAAAGTAGATACCCGCTATAAACTGTCACCTCTAGTTAAGTCTAAGGTAACAAATCCTTTCAAAAGGACGGGCGAAATTAGACAGGTAGACGAAAAACATTATGAAGAAAAGAATAGGGGTAGGAAAATAACTCATTATAAATCAAAATTCAAGAAAAAGAAGAAATCTAATACAAGCAAATATAATAATTCCAGAGAAACTGAGGGAAGTTAATGGAATCGGCGAACTTCAACACAGTTAAAATCCCTCATCTTCCTCATAATTACCATCGTAATGGCACAGGGCCAAAACATAGAAATAAATCCTATAAAATCCCAAAACGGATATATGATATTCAAAACTGGATCGATTAACATACCTATCAATTACGAATACCATTATCTAACTGTTAATGTAACTAAAACCGAAGAACTATACCAAAATTTGTTATTGCAAGCCACTAAATTCCAGGACATAACCCAAATAAAATATCTAGTAGACAAATTGCAAAGAGAAATGAACGGGCTAAAAATAACCAAAAGAAATAAAAGAGGCCTAATCAATATAGTAGGAACAGCCTACAAATATCTCTTTGGAACACTAGATCAGGAAGATAAAGTCGGTTTGGAACAAAAATAGAAAATTTAGCCAGCCATAGCATTCAAATGAATGAACTAAATTTGGTAATAGATGCAGTAAATAGCGGAATAAACGTCATAAACAAACTAAATGAAGAAAAAGACAGGAATAAACAAATAGAAATTTTGATATTCAATCTACAACATTTCACAGAATATATCGAAGATATAGAACTAGGTATGCAATTAACTAGGCTCGGTATATTTAATCCAAAATTATTAAAACAAGACTACCTGGAACAAATAAATTCTGAGAAAATACTAAATATAAAAACCACATGGCTAAAATCCGATACCAACGAAATTCTAATAATTTCCAACATTCCCAAAGACATTACAAAAGTACCAATCTATAAAATCGTTCCGTATCCAGACGAATTAAATAACATGTTAACAGATATGACATACGACAAGTACTACATAAAAAATGAAGAAGCATTTGTTAAAGAAACTAAATTGAAAACCAATGACAATTGTATAAAAGGAATTTTAATGCAAACTCCCACTAAATGTCCATATTCAAAAACTTTTCAAAGGTTAGGTTAGGTTAGGTTGAGGCGGCTGCCGGGCTCGCTCGGAGCCCGTCACACTTAGGCCGGTTTCGGCCCGTTGTGATACCGCATAGGATCATTCCTTCCTGCGTTGTGAGACTTCCTGTCAGCAATTATCCCATCCAGATGCTCTCACAAAGTTCGCTATCTTCCTGGGACATAGTTTGGACATCTCTGAGATGTCGTGTAGAAAGACTGAGCCCAGGTGCTGTAGCCTTCTTCTGCTGAGAGCTGGGCAGGAGCAGAACAGGTGTTCCACTGTCTCCTCCTCTTCCTCGTCTCTACAGCTGCGACAAAAATCATTATGTGGGGCCCCCAGCCTTAGCCCCAGTTAGCGTGGGTGCCTATTAGCCAGTGTCCCGTGAGGGAACGTATGACTACGCTGCACCTTTTCCTGCTTAGCTTGCAGAGCTTGGAGGTGCGCTTCATGTCCATGGTCGGCCATGTTTGCCGAGTTGCGCGACATCGTGGCACTATTTGCCACATATCGTTTGTTAGTCGCTTGTATTGCTCTTTTATAATGAGCTTACAGGTGGCCATTGGCATACAGATATCCTCCTTGTCTTGGAGAAGGGGGATTGTAGTGCCAGATCTGGCCAGCTCGTCCGCTATACAGTTGCCCTCGATGTCCCGGTGGCCCGGGACCGAAATCAGGCTAATAGCAAATTGCTGAGCCATCTCGTGCAGAGATTTGCGGCAGTCTGCCACGGTGGCCGAGTTCGAGGAAATCGCACTTAGCGATTTGATCGCAGCCTGGCTATGGCTATAAATGTTTAGCTTGGTTGCCGTAACGGCAACCGCTTGTAGGCAGCCTAGAGCCTCCCTGATTGCTATGACTTCCGCTTGAAAGACACTGCAATGATCTGGGAGCCTGAAGGAATGCCTTATGTTTAGCTGTTCAGAGTAGATTCCCCCTCCGACTCTGTCGTCCAGCTTTGATCCATCTGTGAAGATGTTTATGGCCCCATCTGGGCCTGGGAGTCCCTCGAGCCATTCGTCTCTGTGAGGGATGATTGTGTCGAAGGGAGTAACTGTGTACTCTCTTGGAACTTGGTAGTCTGTTTTGAGGGGACGGTATTGCTATTATTTAATATGGCTGAGTGACCTATGCACTGTGTCACCCATTGATCTGAGTCTCTTAGACGTATTGCTGCTGCTTCTGCCCGTTCCTTTCCTGCGAGGTCAAGGCTCTGTAGGCATAGGATGGCATTTAGCGCATCATTTGGGGTGGTGCGAAGAGCTCCGCTGATACATAGGACGGCAGTTCGCTGGACTTTGCCCAGTTGCTTGGTGATCGCCCTTTTTGATAGGGCCGGCCACCACACCGTAACTCCGTAGAGTAGTATTGGTCTAACTATAGCTTGATATATCCATTGGACTATGCTTGGGATCATACCCCATCTTAGCCCAATAGCTTTTTTGCATGTGTAGAGTGCAGTTATTGCCTTCTTCACTCTGTCTTTGACATTCAGGTTCCAGTTAAGCTTCTTGTCAATTACCAACCCTAAGTAACTGGCACTGTCGCTAAAGGAGAGCCTGCATCCTTGTAGTATTGGTGGGTTGAGGGGCGGGACCTTGTATTTATTTGTGAATAATACGAGATCCGTTTTTGAGGGATTTACTCCCAGACCGCGCGATTCTGTCCAATCCGACAGTTGCGCTAGCTTTGCGGTCATTAAGTCGCACAGTGTTTGGGGGTATTTCCCCGAGAAGATAATCGCAACGTCGTCCGCATAGGCCACGACTCTAGGTCACATAGAATCTTGTTGAATGCTATGTTCCACAGAAGAGGAGACAGGACACCACCTTGCGGGGTGCCTCTGTTGACATACCTTGACTGGGCGGACGATCCCATCGATGATGTCACCGTCCTGCATATGAGCAATTGATCAATGAGCATCACCAAGTGACGGTCCACCCCCAGGTCAGTCAGGGCTTCTGTAATGGCGCCCGGTACAACGTTGTTGAAAGCTCCCTCAATATCGAGAAAGGCTATGAGTGAGTACTCTTTGAGATGCAGAGATTTCTCTACCGCTGAGATCACTTCATGAAGAGCCGTTTCCTGACAGCACCGTGCACCGTGCGCCTGACAGCAACTGAGGGTGTATAGTTGTCCTCAGTTGCAGCCCGACGAGTCTCTCGTCGAGGAAGGACGATAGGCTGATTGGTCTAAAGTCTTTTGCAGTTGAGTGCGAGGCTTTTCCTGCTTTGGGAATGAAGACTATCTTTGCCTTAAGCCATGTTCGTGGGATTGTACCCACAGCCAGTATCTTCCTGAAGATACCTTGTAGCCAGTTGATGGCCGTATCCCCGGCCTTCTGAAGTTGGGCAGGGATTACCTGGTCTGGGCCTGGCGATTTGAACGGGTTGAAGCTGTTTATTGCCCAGCTTATGTTACGTTTTGTGAGGATGTGATCCATCGAGGTTACCGGTCCCTCTCCTGGGAGATGTACCGTCTCGATGGTTGTGCACCCTGGGAAATGCGTGTCTAGTAGAATGTGCAGGGACTCCTCACTGGAGTTGGTCCACGTGCCATCATTCCTTTTAAGATACCCTACCGAAGGGTTAGTTTTTGAGAGAATCTTGCGAAGCCTTGCGGCCTCTGACGTTTCCTCAATTTCCGAGCAAAATTTTTGCCAAGAGGCCCTTTTTGCTTTCCTTGTTTCCTTTTTATATAGTGACAGACTGATTTTGTAGTCTGCCCAGTGGCTCTCCTCGTTCGCGCTTTTGGCCCTGTTGAAGAGGGTCCTGCAGCTTTTACGTAGGATGTCTATTTGTTTTGACCACCAGGGGGGTTTCTTTTCCCCCTAGGTTTGCTAGAGGGGCATGCTGCCGCGAAGGCTTTGTTGCATGCTTCTGTGAACCTGTTCACTAGGCGATCTAGGTCGTCTTTTGTGTCCGGGCATGATGGTGCTTTGGAGGGGAGTAAGTCCTCCAGGGATGAGCTATATTTTTCCCAGTTGGCTTTCCTGGGATTAATTTAGTCCTTAGGTTTCGGACACTCGAGGGATAGTGTGGTCTCGATGTATCTGTGGTCAGAGAAAGAGTGGTCATCAAGGACTTGCCAACTCTTGACTATGTCTAACAGGTTGTGAGACACTAAGGTGAGGTCAATAACCTCCTGTCGATTTTTAATTATACAAGTCTCTGTGTGATCGTCGGGTGCTTCGATCTCCGAGGCAGCGACTGGCTTGTCGACAGGACGTGCCCCGGCCGCTGCATCCGACTTGTAGACCTTTACGGTCACCGAGCTGAACCCAAAATTGAGCTCACCTTTGGCAGCCTCAATCGGGGCCAGCGACTCTTTGTTGAGCACGACCACCGCCTGGTTTGTGGGGCCCTGTGTCGTCTCAACTTTGACCACCTTCCAGTCCGATGTTGGGAGGTGGGGGTTGCATCTTTGCAGCATTTTTAGGATGCGTTCCGGCTCCTTCATGGAGGCGGGCACCCAGACTCTCGCCCTTGGTCTACTGGGCACTTCGCTCCAGTCTACAGCGACGAGCTTCGCCCCTGGGTAGACTTCCCCGACTTGCGCTACCGCTGCTTTGTACAGCTGTACGGAGCGCTCGTCTTCGCAGGCTACGATTTTTATGCAGCCCTGGTACCAGCCCATGTCTTTGCAGACGGGAGGGGGTCCAGGCTGCTTTTCCAGCAGCTCGAAGCAGCGGTCGGCCAGTGCCGCTTCCACCCACTTCCACTGGTTCTTGGGGATTCGGGAGTCCGCGCTGCCTTTGTCCAGGACGCCAATCAGCGTCCTTTCTCTGGCAATCTGCGCTAACGAAGTGTTAGGCAATACTCTGGAGCGCTTCGGTGTTGGCCCAGGAGTCTCTTGCGAGCGCTGCCTTTTTGGCTGAGGGGCTTCCTTCTTCGGTGCTTCCTTGCCGAAGTTCGGCAGCACCTTCGAGGCCCACTCAACCTTTTTTATCCATTTGTCCGTTGGGCTGGACATCTGGCTTGCGTTCTGCCGACGGAGTATATTGCCAGCACTCCTTCTATCGGCATATGTAAAAGGTTTGGCTTGGACACTAGTAGATGGTGACTCATCACCCGCCACTTTACCAGCAGGCAGAGCAGCCGCAGGATTGCATAGCCACTCTGCCAAGGTATCGGTTTTGGGAGCCAATTCACCACCCACCCCGGAACCGGGATGGGACCCCTTTGGGCTCTCCCTAGCATCTTCCGCCGCGCAGGTTTTCACTGCTGGTTTGCGGGTTGGGCCAGGCCTTTGGGCCGCTGCCTTCCCCTGTTTGGGATTGCTCCCTGTTGGCATTTGGGGAGTGCCAGACTCATTTTGTTTGTTTTTTAAATCTTCCATTCTTTTCCCACGAGCTGCAGAGAAGGGGTACGGTCCGTCCGGGCAGAGATCCACGTTGCCCGAATAAGGCATACTTAGAACAGGGGGCTGCCAAGTCCCTGAGCTCTCCGTTAACGACTGGGCTAGTTTTATATACCGGGCCCCCAGCCAGGCTGACTCTCGGCACGGGTCGAATAACTTTTCAAAACTTTCAAATAAACTTTATAGAACCCAATATACTAATCACATGGAATCTTCCAAAAACAACGCTTAACCAGAATTTTGTTAACCAAGAAATCATAGCGGAAGGAAATACCATTATAAAAATCTACAACTGTTCAATCCAATTAAATGAATTTACAATATCAAACACAATGTTAGATTTTGCCCAGAATGTTTATGTTAACAACAACATAACTAAAATTAAACCACTGTCGTATGTCCAAACTAATGCAATAATTATGCAATACACCAACTAAAGTAACCTATTACAAATAAGTCTACTAATTTCATTTGTCATAATTATATTAGTACTACTAAGTTATGTAGCTGTTAAATTTAAGAAAACTTCTAAAAGAGTCACGGTTAAATGTATTAGCCCTATAATAGAAGAGGAACCAACCTCAGCCACCGCACTTGACACCCCGTCACTATACCCGAGGGTAATCGCCTAAGGACAGGCTAATAACAAACGTTGGGGGAGTGACATATCCATAATTCTCCACATCCCATACACATTATGTTTATGTCCAATTCATCCACCCCATCCACACAAGTAACAGGACACCACTCAAGAATCAATAACTGATTCTTCCCACACTCCAAGCTAGGGCCCCATAATATAAACAATGGACCCCATTGATTCATCAACGCCAGAATCACGCCACTCTCGAGAAATCGATTCTTTAGAATCACGCCACTCATGAGGACCAATCAGAGCTAGACATAAAACCAAGGAGTATCACATTCCTAGCTCTCTCATGTAATGCAACACCGATCGCCAGCAGCGGATGCCTTTCATCAAAGCCGACGCATCCCCAAATATCGATCCAGGCACGTACGCCACCGACACGAAGATGCAGCCGAGGAAAGCCAGAAGTCGGGAGCTCCAAGAGAAGGTCAGGCAGACTAATCGAACAAATCAAAATCAAAATTCCCAAAACCCTGGATTAAACAATGAGTTCAAAAATTCTTTGAATCAAGGTAGGGCTCAGAATCCATTCAATCAGCAAATATCTCAAAACCAAGCTAGTGGGAGTAGACCCAACCAACCTACTAAAAGAGTGAGGGAGAGCCAGCCAAACGAAGATGGACGTAAATTTTCATCAAGCCGCCTCGGAAGAAACCGAGGAGGACCCTATATAAACATTACCATTAATAAAAGAATATTAAGGTGTATCGCTGACTCGGGATCATCGATCAACATCATGAAAGAAAATTATACAGATTCCGAGATAAAAGACGATAACCTTACGGTCCATACCATCAATGGGCCTGTCCGTTTAACTAAAAGTATAATGAGGAATGCGAACAAAACATGTCCGTCCGAACAAAAGTTCTACATACATAACTTTTCCGAAAATTATGATATTTTATTAGGAAGAGAATACTTGATGGCAAGTAAAGCCGTCATCGATTACAGAAATGACACTGTAACACTAGGAGCCAGGTCGTACCCAATCATTCAGAGTGGAGAAGCTATTGAAGCCGGCAAGACCGCACAGAAGTGCACTGATCCCTCTACAAAAGAAGAGAAGATCGCACATAAGTGCCTTGGCCCATCTCCAGAGGGAGATCAATACTTCGCTTCCGCTCTATACAGTGAATTAAGGGAATGTAATCAATTAAGATTAGAACATTTAAACGACGAAGAGAGGGAAGAGTCAAAGAAGGTCTTCTATGAGTTTAAGGATGTGCAGTACAGAGAAGGTGACAATTTGACTTTCACAAGTACAATCAAGCATGAAATCAAAACTCAACATGAAGACCCGGTCTACAGACGACCTTACAAATATGCCCAGATACATGATCAGGAGGTAAACCAGCAAATCAAAGATATGATCAGGCAGGGAATAATTCGAAAGTCGAATTCTCCTTACTGTTCGCCCATATCTATGATTCCGAAGAAGATAGATGCTTCAGGAAAGCAAAAATATCGAATGGTAGTAGACTATAGAAGTCGAAATGAAATAACAGTTAAGGACAAATTCCCAACTCCAAGAATGGATTTAGATTTAGATTAGATTTATTTCAAAGGGATGACCTACCTGTTTGAGGGTTGTTTGAATCGCAACATGGAACCAATCGTAAAAAAAACAGGCCCATTGTCAGTAAGAGGGAGGAGAGAGAATATAAATGAGCGAAGGATCGATTTCGATTTGAGAGGATTTTACATGAGTGAGAAAGAGGATTGAGATCGAAGTTAGTTTACATTATCACCGATAGGTGGCGCCACCAAGTAGTAAGGAAACGGGACGGTCGAATTTTATACTGAATTACCAAATTCGCAACATGCTGCTGCAGCATGTGCCTAAGCATGTACAGCTTGGCAGCATGCTGATTGTAAGTGTGCATCATGCTGCTATGTTATTACGTGATCATGTTAAATAAATACTTATAGGATATTTTATTTACATTGAATTGGGAAAACAAATGTTGCTATGTTATGAACTGATCATGTTAAATAAATACTTATAGGATATTTTATTAACATTGAATTGGGAAACAAATGGTTGAAGTTTCTGATATTTACATCCTATACAAAAACATAGTAAGGGACTGGTTTTCTAGATGTCCGTATAGAGGGTTGAATATTAAGAAAATATTAATGGAGATATATACAGGAGCACACAAAGAATAAAATTATAATAGGAAGACATAAAAATTAAATAATGCTACTTATAGTAAATATACGACCGTCCCTTATCCTTATGTGGCAGCCCGGATCGCAGCCCCTCAGCAACACTGACTTTAGAGTCGTTCGCTGGTGTGGCAACACCGGCGACTCGGACAAGCGGTCTGGCATCTTTATATCTTACTTCGACGCTAAGCACAATAAATGTAGTTTAAATAATAATTAATAAAGATCCGTAATAAGAACTCAAGCGTACATTGGCCAATGCGCTAAAGTGGTATCCCCTACGTTAAAAAACAACCGCAAATGCAAGAACAGCACTATTTTTTGCGTTCCTCGATCAAAGACAAGCCGGCAGAAGACGGTGACAAATTTTACGACGCAACAAACATGGCGGACCCGGAGGCCACGCTAAATGAGTTAAGAGAGCAACTGCAGCGGCTTCAAGTAGCAGCCGCACAGCCAACAGCTCCAAACTCTCAACATTTAGCTCAGATCATCATTCCAAAGTTCAATAAATCCAATCCGCAGCTTTGGTTCGCGCAACTGGAGCGTCTCCTTAACTTGCACAATGTGGTGCGCGACGACCACAAATTTGACCTGGTGTCAATACAACTGGAGGGAGATGCCGTTCGTGCAATCGAAGATCTCATTACTCGCCCACCGTCTGACAACAAGTACGACGCAATGAAGCGTCGGCTGCTCGAAACCTTCGGCGAGTCAGAGGATTCAAAATGAGACGGCTGCTCCGGGGCGGAGACATGACTGGGAAGAAGCCATCTGAAATCTTGCTTCACTTGCGTCGCTTGGCACCCGCTAGTGGATGCGAAGCCGTCATACGAAACCTCTTCTTCACCGAGCTGCCTCCGTCGATTCGTCCGCTCATTTCGGTTTGGGAGGAGAATGACCTGGACAAGCTGGCAAAGATTGCCGACAAGATGATCGAAAATAGTGCCATCGACTCCATGTGTGTTATGTCGACTCAACCCAATTCCTCTGAGCATATTCAGCAGAGCGTCGATGCGGTAAGTAGCAAAAGTCCGAATTTGAAAGACGTTGCTGCTGCTTTGCACATTCTTACGCAGAAGGTTGATAAGCTACAACACAACATCCCCAAAAAGCCCAAGGTTCCCCATGGCACGAACGTAGATGATAATGGCAACAAGGCATCCCTGTGTTACTATCACAGTACTTTTGGTGATCGCGCACGCAAGTGCCGGCCAGACTGCCGATATTATCAGCAGTTAAACTAAAGCTGCTACCGCTAACTCAGCTGGTAGGCGGTAGCATCTCAACGACCAGCGACAAGTTATCTGTGAATCACGACCACCGACTGCACATCCAAGATAAAAAAACTAGCCGGATTTTCTCATCGACTCCGGATCGGTGGTGTCAGTTATACCTTGCACTATTTCTCAACGCAAACTAAGCGATAACAAACTTAAATTGTATGCCGCAAACCAGACTACCATTCGAACCTTTGGAAATCAGGACCTCGAACTCGACCTGGGCCTGGATCGTTCGTTTAAATGGTCATTTGTCATCGCTGATGTACAAACCGCAATTATTGGCGCTGACTTCCTAGCACAGTTCCATTTGCTTATTGACATCAAGAAACAATGTCTCACCAACGGCACAAGCATATCTCTAATCTCGCAGGATTTTGCTTCGCCAAATATCGACAAGACGCATCAAGGCAAGGACCGACGCACCGATAACTTCACCCTCGACAACGCGAACTCATCAGATTCACCTTCAGTTCGCCACTACATAACAACAACTGGAGCACCCGTAGCAGATCGACCCAGGCGCCTGATGGGGGAGAAACTGTCTGTAGCCAAAGAACAGATACATCAACTAATCGACAACAAGATCTGTAGATACTCCAAAAGTCCATGGGCCAGCCCGTTGCACATGGAAGCGAAAACCAGTGGTGGATGGCGCGCCTGCGGTGATTATCGCAAGCTCAATGCGATTACCGTTCCAGATCGTTACCCGATTCCCCACATTCATGATTTTGCTGACCGTCTATATGGCAAAAACGTTTTCACTACACTAGACCTCGAACGAGCATACTACCAAATACCGATGGCCCAAGAGGACATCGAAAAGACTGCAGTATGCACACCGTTTGGGCTAATTGAATTTGTAAAAATGCCATTTGGACTTAAAAATGCGACACAAACGTTCCAGCGCTTCATGGATCAGATTTTCCAAGCGGTGGAATACGTTTTTTGCTACATTGATGACATTCTCATAATGTCCAACTCAATGGATCAGCATAGACAACACGTGGATAATGTGTTGCAAATCTTAAAATCGCATAAACTTTGCATCAACGAGAAGAAGTGCTGTTTCGCACAACCTGAAGTGACATTCCTGAGTTACACAGTCAACGGCAACGGAATTAAGCCTCCAGAGGATCGAGTGAAGTCAATTACTGAGTACACTCAGCCACAAACGATTTGCGAATTAGGTCGTTTTCTCGGTATAGTTAACTATTATCGCCGCTGCATACCTCATGCATCAGAAATACAGGCGCCACTCAACGACTTGACACGTAACATGAAGAAGAACGACAAACGACCAGTGCAGTGGACGCCAAGCTCGATTAAAGCATTTGAAAAATGCAAAAATAGTATAGCTAACGCCGCAACCCTCGCTCACCCCAGTGATGGGGTGCAGAAATAAGTCTCACGTGTGACGCTTCCGATACTGCCATTGGAGCTGTGCTTGAACAAAACACGAAAGGGAATTGGGATCCTCTCGGTTTCTTCTCCAAAAAACTCAGTGCAACTGAAAGAAGGTACAGCACATATGATAGAGAGCTGTTATCGATTTACGAGGCTATAAAGTACTTCAAGCACATGTTGGAGGCTAGGATCTTTGTGATCAAAACGGATCACAAGCCACTGATATATGCCTTCAACCAGAAGCCAGAGAAAGCGTCGGAGAGACAACTGCGGCAGCTGGGTTTTATATCCCAACACTCCACTGCAATCGTGCACGTGAGTGGCACTGACAACGTAGTTGCCGATGCCCTCTCCAGGATTAACGCTATCACCATGCCGACGACTCTGGATACTAGAGCTATTGAAACTGCTCAGGCAACGGACATCGAACTGCCTGACATTTTTAAATGGAGACACGTCTTTAAACCTACAAGCAATTCCAGTTGACGAGGACATCATCTATTGCGACATGGCAACGGGAACGGCTCGACCATATATTCCTCAATCTTTGCGATTCCATGTATTTTCAAACGTACACGGACTGTCTCACCCAAGTGGCAGGTCAACTCTCAAACAAATCTCTCGGAAGTACGTTTGGCCGTCAATGCGTAAGAACGTTCTGGAGTGGTCGAGGAATTGCCTTCCGTGCCAACGAGCCAAAATTCATAAGCACAACGCTCTGATTCCGAAAAGATCACCGTCCCCGATGGCAGGTTTGATCACATACATCTAGACATTGTTGTGATGCCCTTGGTTGACGGATACAGATATTGTCTGACAATGATTGACCGTTTTTTCCGCTGGCCGGAGGCTGTGCCGCTGAAGCAATATGGTCGCGCTGGATATCGCGTTTTGGATGCCCATTGACTGTTACAACCGATCAAGGTACTCAATTCGAGTCTGCACTCTTTAAGTCTCTGGCGAATATGCTGGGAAGCGAGCGCATTCACACGACGCCATACCACCCCAGTCAAATGGCATGATCGAGCGTTGGCACAGGTCCATGAAAGCCTCCTTGATGTGCCAACCGGATATACCATGGATCAAGCTGCTTCCAACCGTCATGCTGGGCCTCCGCACGTGCTTCAAGGAGGACATTAAGGCATCAGCAGCAGAGATGCTATATGGGTGTACGTTACGTCTTCCCAACGAATACTTTTACGAAGTGGATGTGCCGTCGGAACCACTCGACTTTGCCAGCCAGTTCAGGAGAAGAATGCAGGTGGTAAAGCCAACTCCAGCTTCGCATCACATCAAGCGCAAACTCTTCCTGCTTAAGGATATTCACCATTGTTCTCATGTTTTTGTTCGGACTGATGCTGTAAAAAAACCCTTGGAGCCGCCGTACACAGGACCATACCCGATTGTATCCAAGTCATCAGACCGGGTCTTCACCATCCGCATTAATGGAAAAGAGACAGCTATTTCAGTCGACAGGTGCCCCATTCAAGCCAGCATTTATGGCGAATTCCGAGACCAGCTCTTCTGACGATCAGCTATCAAATGCCCCATTGCGGACATATGAGAAGAAAAGACAAAACTAAAGATTTGTAACTTTTCTAGGGGGAGTACTGTGGCAGCCCGGATCGCAGCCCCTCAGCAACACTGACTTTAGAGTCGTTCGCTGGTGTGGCAACACCGGCGACTCGGACAAGCGGTCTGGCATCTTTATATCTGACTTCGACGCTAAGCACAATAAATGTAGTTTAAATAATAATTAATAAAGATCCGTAATAAGAACTCAAGCGTACATTGGCCAATGCGCTAAACTTACTACTTGGTGTTCGATCTCAATCCTCTTTCTCACTCATGTAAAATCCTCTCAAATCGAAATCGATCCTTCGCTCATTTTATTCTCTCTCCTCCCTCTTACTGACAATGGACCTTTTTTACGATTGGTTCCATGTTGCGATTCAAACAACCCCCAAACAGGTAGGTCATCCCTTTGAAATGAATCTAATGTGATAGTTTAGAGGTATTTTTTAAGTGTTTCCTGAAAACGGTTTGGATGCTCTTGAACCTTTCTACTTTCTCTATAATTTATATTCCTCCTTTGTGTACCTAACACTGTCCCATAGCAATGTGCCTATATAATAGCTACTCACAGCTAACAGCTAGTACAGAAACTAGTCATCTTTAAACAACGATGGATGACCTCGAAATCATTTTTATCGATTCCCAACCGGAATCAACCATAAATCTGGACTCTCAGTCGAGCTCCGTAGACCTATCCCTGATTTTTGGGATTAAGACCCAAACCTATCTCGAGAGCAATCTCGATAACTTCAACTGGTTAAGTGAGATTAAATGGGATGATGACGACGATGACCCAAGGAATGCAACGCCAAATAATGATAATCCATCATACATTTTCCCGGATGATGACAGCATTTTCGATTTAGTAGATAATCAGGACCACGATAAAAGATCTCGACTCCAGGAACTACTTCGGGACGAAGATGATGATGATTTAATTGCTGCGGTAAAAAATAACTGAGGCGAAATTGTAATAATACGAATACATATTTATATAATAAGAATATTTGATGTATTTTTCTTAAAATAATAAATACAACACATTTAAACACTATTTATTTTCAATGTTTTCTGTTTTACTTTTGATTGGTTGAATTTCACTTCCTCTTATTACAAGAGAATCATAGGATTCGTTTGAAACAGGTTTCTTCCAAGTGAGGATTACACAAAAAGAATAAGTATATTTCAGGTAGAATACAGATGCTTTTGAATGTATTTATTGATTTAATTTAACATCCTATTATAGTTGGTAAATTTATGTAAAGGTATTTATATTTAAAACGCACAGATTATTTTATTTCTGAATATTTATTTTACATTTCTGGTTTTAATTCCTTGTTATGCTTGAATAAAATATGCATATCGAAGTCAATTCTCAACCAAAACAGTTCAGTTCCTGGACATAAGTAACATCGATAAAATGATGATTTTGATTTTGAATAACTGAAGTTGTGGATTTTTAAGGTGTGTTTTTCAGTTCATTGCGGGAACTAAAAGATGTTTTACATAACACAACTCGCAATGAAATGTCCTCATTTCGAAATGAAAATGAACTGGCCTATCTTAATAACTTACAGTTCTTATATAGGAAGTGATGAGCATATGAACAAAAATTGTATGCATTTTATTCTGTTTATATAATTTTTTCATGTTGACGGTTATAATAATAATGAAATAATATACTGCAGTGTATCCATAATTCATCCCTTATTACTCAACAACCAATCAGATTTAAGACATCTGGCCTTTACAGCTTTAAAACCATTTACTTATTATCACTCAACTACCAATCTGCTCAGATCACATTTGTATAAAAGATCATGCAATCTTTTAAATAATTTAGTATAAAACCGTTAGTAGATTGAATAGTTTCTATTACTATAATGGTATGTAAGCAACTTTTTATTTCTGTATATAAAAGGATAACCACTTATACATAGGCTTTCCTAGAATTACTTAACGAGACAAAGCCGGCGATTGGTTACACCAAGGTTGAGGACCTATGCATAGGATTTGAGTACAAGATCAATGGATGTAAAATCAAAAAAACATCATTTGGAAATAAAGTAGTCCTTTATTTAACTGATAAGGACAACGAACAGCTTTGGATATTTTTACCTAAAAGTTATGTGACCAAATTTTCCACAAAAACGCCCTTTAAGATGTTGAAGGAGCATGGAATTTCACATCTTATATATAAAGGAAAAGAGATGACTAGATACAGCACTGCCCATTTCCAATTTATATGTAAAGAGTAAATAAAGACTGCAATGGAATAAATCTTATATATGTACATATATGTAAGAGAATAAGATACTGTAAATGAAGACTTCAATGGAATACATCTTATATATGTAAGAGAAGAAGAGAAGAAGACAAATATACATGTAAAGAAAAAATAAGGAAAAAGGTTGAGAATATACATATGTAAAAAAAAAGGGATGACTAGATATAGTATTGATCATTTCCAATGCAAGGTAAGGTAAAAAAAAGGTTGAGAATATACATATGTAAAAAAAAAGGGATGACTAGATATAGTATTGATCATTTCCAATACATAGGTAAAGAAAAATATAAGGGTAACAGAGCAAAGACGTGGATATAAAGAGTCCTGCTCTTTGAATCAATATCAGTATCAGATTCAAGAAGTCAGCTGCAAGATGTACGCGAAGCAAATAAAACTTTTTGATGCAATTCGAAGAGATGATCTTCGAGGAGCACATACAAATTCTTGAAAACCTGATGAGCATTTTGGAGGATCTGGAGGAAAAGGAGCTTCAGTACTCCAAGTTTGGCTTTCATTATAAGCTGTGCCCCTGGAGCGATGACGATGCAACGGACGGACCTGACACATGCCTGTGTCATACCCTACCAAACAAGAAAGCTGAAGCTATAGACTTAATGCTAAAGTACTATAACTTAAATAAAAAAATGTATCACAGCTCAAAAAATCAATAAATATCTTAAATATCTTTGAAATAACATTGTGTTTTTATTTTAAACAAATTTTCTTAAACATTTTTAATATTAATTAATAAAATCATTATAATTAAAATCATTTTTTTTAAATTGTTTTAAAAAAACAATTTAATGTTTTTGTTGCTTTTAAATATTCCATATAGGATACAGTAATGACCGCATGTATTTGAAAAATATCCTTGCAGTGGTTGTTTATTAAATGTAAACTTTGTTGAATTTTTCCTTAATATTTTTAAAATTTTTTATTTTGAGGATATTGACCATATGAATCAAAAAAATTCTGCTGAATATTTGTTAACACAGTAAAAAAGTAAACCCAATGGGTTCCTGGATGGTTGTTTGAAGAATCTGTGTTTGCTATTATTAAAGCAGGATATTTCGAAATTACTTTGGGCAGCTGATCAGAGGGATAAACTCCTTTAAAAATTGTTTTGTTTTTGAATGCTTGGAAAGCAACTTATCGATTTGCAATGTATTCATTTTTACAATAGAACACGAATATTTCTATGTTTATCAATATCAATCATTGAGTCATATTCACAGTATACCAGACAAGTAACTGCTTCTGTAAGAGGCTCAGAAAATCGTCCTTCAATTCGGATGGCTCCTTGAGAAATTAAATTTGAGCATACAGTTGAATTGTGATGGTCTGCAGTTAAGTCAAATGCTAATATAAAACTGTTTTTATCAAACATTTCCTTTGTAATTTGTAAGCCTCGATCATAATGTTTTATTCCACTTGATCTGAATAGCATATTATATCCTCTAGAGCTTTGAGCATTTTCAGAGTTCGAGAAATCAAACTCAAGTGCCTGCGATGGTACTTGTACTCCATTAACCAATAGATTAAAGCGTTGAATTTTAAAATGATCAAAATTGAAGGGGTTCAAAGCCCGATTTCCAGAATATGATTTGTTTTTTACCATGCAAAAAGACAAAAAATTCGGAAGCTGTCCAATAACTGCATTGTCAATTGATAATGTATTATTTCCTGGGTATATTGTAAATGATTTTACTTGAACTTTGCTGTATGGATAAATGGCATTTTTAGTTTGTAAAACATGATGATGAGCCAATAAAATGCTCGGATTAATAGTTATAGGGTTCATGAATAGTTGTGCCTCCAATATTTTAAGATTTGATTCAGTTTCAGATTCCATTAAATAAAATGCTGTTTTTCAATGTTAAAAGTAATCCTCAAATCCACATTATTTATAAGCAGTTTTGGTTGATTAAATATATCTCCATGAACTTTTCCGAATAGTTCAACCTTATTACTGTTTTGAAAAATATTTTTGAGCATAATGGATCCATCGGTGTTAACGTATCTACCAGATAATAATTTACCATAATTAGGATAATAACCTTGAGTGGCTAAGTGACTTTCGCTAGCGTCACTACCATAGTTTAAAATCGTTTGCAAATACGATCTATAATGATAGTTATTATCACTCTGAGAAACCAATATATTATTTAAATATACGGACGAACTTCTAAACATTGAATGCAAAATAACAACAACTACTCCAACATCGTTTCCTTCAATGTTGGCATTATCAATTTTTCTTAGTTGCACAACAAGTCTTAAGTAAACACTTGATAGGTCTCGATATGTTTCCCCGTTTCCTAAGCAAACGAATTCAATTGAAAAAGCACTGTCCAACGAAGCTATGGGGTTATATAAAACTTCTTCTGTTCTCAGAATAGAGCTTTGTGTAGGATGTGGCTCAAACAGATCCAATTCGCTTTTCATACATTCAATATGGGTGGTCATTTTGATTTAGAAAAAATGTCTCTTATACAGCCAGGCTCCGTTTTTCACTTTCACAAAAGTTTTCCGATTTACTTTTGAAATCACATAAATTGGGGCTCCCGTTTTCCCATTCCGCAAGATTTCTAGTTTTCAAAACGAAAACATTTTCGTTGACGAAATGAAAAGTAAACGGCTTTTTATACAACAAAACGAACCTTAATTGCAAAAGAAAAAAAAATAGATGACTTATTGATGCATTAACATAAACTTGATACTTATATCAGGGTAATTTAATTTTTGTGCTTTCTTTATAAATAATTTTATTTTAGCCCAACCTCAAATTTGGTTCGGACAAAATTGGCCACGGCAACAACAAATTTCGTTTTGGTGTAAAGCAGCAGCTGACGCATTCCGATTTGGTTATCGGAACGTTGGCAAGAAATAAATTTTTGCGCATAACAGCACAAAATGTGCATGTAACAGCTCAGAATGTGCTTGTAACATGCACTTAACAGAACATCTGGGTGAGCACAGCTGTTTCCCGCCCAATTTAATTCGGACTTCAAAATGTATCATATCGATAACAAAAATATGTGAAAACTGGAGCACCTTAAAACGAAAACGAAACGTTTTGGCTGATAGTTAATTTTTTTGTTGATTTTTTTCTTTTGGTTCTCGACTGCGTATGTTTGCGTCCCTCTTTAGATGATAAATGAGATAGTTTTTTCCTAGACCTTCTCTTTTTATTCTTTTTACCTGCCCCATTTTGGAATCTGGTTAACTTATTAATGGCTTTATTTGATAGGTTTTGCAAAGCAATTTTGCTTTGTTCTTGAATAATGGTTCTTAGAGGTTTTCGACCAAACTCATTTATTACAGCCTTTCCAGTCTCAGAAGCTTGGTTTTAATTGCGTTAATCCCCGAAAGGAATAGTGGTTTTATGTAATTAAAAAGACCACTAAAAAAATTTCCAATTCCTCTACCTTGCTGGATAACTCTGGGTGAAACATAAAGACTTCCTATATGATTCAACCCTCCTCCACAGTATTATTTATAGCATTTCTTTTCGTTTTCTAAAGTGAAGCGTGACAAAATTGGAATTGCTGAAGATTCAAATGGTACTTTATATCCTTTGGAATCGGTAATTAAGATCGAAATTTCTTTTGGCGACCATATTTCAATGGGATAATATTCAATATTGTTGAATTGTATAAGTTGCTCTTTGCCATTATAATGTAATACTCGAAGACAGCGAGGTCTTTTATTTCCAACACATCTTGGTTTGATAATGTCAGTGTAAACAAAAATCAACCCATTTTAAACTGTTCAGACTCTATTGAGTCATTTTCATATCTAAATGTTTCTCCATTTACTAAGCTAATAACGAATTCTGTTGTTTCTTCAGATACAATTGAGGTATTCTCAGGCCTGCTTTTTATACATTTATTTAGATATAAGTCTGTAATTCCTACTTCCCATTCATCGTTCATGTTTTCAGGAATATTTACAATGTTTGTAAATGCACACTTAACGTTATCATGATATACATTTAACGAATCATTACTAAGTAATGTCACGAAAAACTCTGTTAAATATACCATTTTTACGTTCTACGTTCTTTGCAGTTTATTAATTATAGGAAAACCAATTAATTTTGTTTTTTCCAATTTGTACGGCCTTACTGTTTCTAACAGACCTCGTCAACTTTTCCCGTCCACTTACGTATTTCAAGTCTTGAAATGGATTTGTTTCACTTTTATACCTCTTAAGTTTAACTCTTAGTTTCGCTGTTTATCAGTAAGCTTCACTTTAGTCAATGCTGGTTTTTTCGATGTGTGAGTGTCTAAAATGAAGTATCCTCAACTTTACGCTTATTATGCTTTGAGTTGAAAGATTTTTCGGTCAGAAAATCTTCATCATCGATGTCGATAGGTAAATCAGGATACTCGTTGGTGATAGAGAGTTCATTTTTGAGGAATCATTATTTGTATTGTTAGGAATAGAAGTGTTGGGTTTTACATCTAACCAAACTGACTCGTCTTGTGTTTGTATTCCAATGCTTTGAGGTGGTGAAAGTGGTTTTTTCTGAGTTGTTCGTATATCCATTGTCTTATTTCTTTTTTTATTTTGATAGTAACACAATTCTTGACGTATTTTAATCCATTTATTAAAGTCACTAGTTTTTTATCATTTAAAATAGGCAAAAACGTTATATTTATTAAATCGTTTTTCTGGCCATTATTTACCAATTTTTTATATGCATTCGGATGCATTAAAATAACTTTGTTTAATTGATGCTTATTTCTAAGCATTGTTCAATATTTTTCCAAAAATCCCCGAAAGCAATGAACTTATTAGAATAGGTAAAAATCCTCCTTTTGGATGAGAACTTTTCTCTTAGAATTTATTGACCGTTTTGGACATGAAATAAAACGTAATGCATTTTTATACTTTTTTAGAGCATATAGTTGCTTTTTTGATATCTTATGATTTCCTCGTAAAGTATTCAACACTATCTCCACTAATGCTTTTTACCAACTCAATGTCACAATTACTTATAATTGCATTTCGAAGTTTACTATTTGCCCTGTTGAGCACATACAATAAATGTTTGTTCGCTTTCAGTCGATTTAGATTCTTTTTGTAAACCATTTTCATCTGAAAAGCAAACTGTATACACAGAATTAAAAATATCTGTTCGAAATCTAAGGAGATCATTTATTCCCTGAGTAAGATCAATAAGTAAATAACCATGTGGTTCATCTGTCACCTCCTTATATATTCTGAAGAGCTCCTGAGAATTTTCAGGATAAATTTGTCTTGCTAAGCATTGAAATTGTAGCTTATCTCTAGGGTTTTTGAACGCAACGATGTATTTTGTGTTTAATGAAATATCTCGAGTATGTGATGATTTATGAAATATATTTTGTGTTACTACTATTACGGATAAATTTCTGTGGTGTGATCCTTTTGTAAATAGCTCACATACATTTTTATTAAATGCACCCATCATTAAGTCATCTAGTATTAAGAGAATAGGCTCATTATTTTCATTTTCAATTGTTTCGGGAACTCCTTTATAGTATTCGATGTTATTAAAATTTGGTTTAGCATGCTCCTCTCCATAACACCAAATTATTCGATTAATTGAAATGCTTAGCAAGTCATTCCTTTTGTTTATTAAATTTTCTAAAAACGTGGTCTTACCAGACCCTGAAGGTCCGCAAATAAGCATTGTAAAAGGATGTATAAATTGTTTAAACATTTTTGGTTATATTTTATTTATTGATATTTTATAAATGTTTTCTAACATCTAAGATATTCTAATTACGTGTCTCTTGATCGCGTTTTTTTGTGGCAGTTTTTTCGAAATGAGTATCAGATCCGCAATAATCACAGTAAACAACTTGTGTGTATCCGCTTTTGCGAGGATCCTTTTCAAACAAACGCTTAAATGAATCCATTTTAAACAACTAGTTACTACAAGTGTTTAATGCAAACTGAAATTCTAAACATATGAGTCACCATTACAGTAGACAGCGTAGTTCGAATTTTCCAAGATAACAAATAGCTTAAATAAATTATTTAGAGCACATCTAAGAGGTATTTTTTTGTGGATTCTACAGTTTGTAAAAAGTTTGGATAAAATGTGAGACTTTTTCCTATATCGATATCAATAATATTATTTTTTAAATACTTAGATAAAAACTTTTTTAATTTCACCACGTACAATGACGGTGCTAAATCTATTTAGTGGTGAAAGTATTTCACCTAAACTTAAATATGATATTTCACCATCTGACCATTCCAATCCATTTATGGTCTGACGATTAATATTTTGTTGTTTAATCATTTCACTATCCAATTCATTTAGATGATATGGGGTTTGAAATGAAAGAAGTTTGGTGTTACTGTTCCGGTTTGCATAAACGCCAATTCCTTAATAAAAAGTTGTTTATTATTTCCAAAGAGATATTGAAAATCAACTATAACGCTTGAATTCCTGTCGATTGTGTTCATGTTGGTTTGAGATTTTGTAAGAAACTGAATGAGTCGGCGATGTCTATCGTCTTTATATACAGCCCAATTCAGTAAGAGTTCTTAGTTTAACAAAAGCATTCAACCCTAATGGACACGCTTCAATCAAAAAGAATTAGGTCCACTAGAAAGAAGCAGGATCACGAAGTCATTTTCGGTCTCGAATATTATGTAGTACATAATTTAAAGCTAAAATGCGGTTTTTCAACTACAAGAAAATTCACTCCAATGATATGGATGCAGCAAAGCAAAACAATTTCGTTGGTTTAGATAAAGATGAATGGATGCAATTGGTTACATACAAGGAGTATATCCAATTGAAACTTGATCAGTATGATTTTTTGATGCCTGATACAATTATAGACCATCCATTATTGACCACTATTAAATGTCATTTTAGATTTCGAAAATCAGATAAGCAGTATGTTTTATAATAAATCAGTTTGGAAATAAAATTGAATTTGATAGTGAGTCCTGGAGATCATTTTAAGATTAGGCATTTTTTTTTACCACATTTTTATGTTGGAATACGATACTTAAGCAACAAATTATATACCTTTACTATAATAATATTATTCCTAAGTGTGCAGCCTTACAAAAATATGATGTTCAACTAGCTGATTTGGACGGTACTTATGATAGAAATGTGCAAATAGATTTAACCCGTTTATGCTTTGAAATTTCAAAAAATGTGTAATCAAATAAAACGCGATGTTCTTGAATATAAGCAATCACTTTTAAATAAGCAATCATCCCAACCTCACAATAAAAAATAAAAAAATTATATTTAAAATGAGTAAGCAACAAGTTGTTAATGAAATACATAAACCTGCTAGAAAAAAATTTTATTCGTCGTAAATTCGTACAAAAGGGAATTAATGACACGTGGCAAATCGATTTAGTTGAAATGATACCCTTTTATAAGGAAAACAAAGGATTTAGATATTTGCTAACAGTGATTGACACGTTCTCGAAGTATGCATATGCAGTTCCGTTAAGTCTAAAACAGCTTTAGATGTTTCATCAGCATTGAAGAAAATATTCAAAATATCTAAACATATACCTAAAAATATACAATCTGATCAAGGAAAGGAGTTTTTCAATGTAGCCTTCGGGGAGTTAATGAAAAAAATAACATTAACCATTACCATACATATACACACCTTAAGGCATCTATTTGTGAACGTTTTAATAGAACATTAAAAATCGTATGTGGAAAATGTTTAGTATGCAGGGTAAACATATATGGATTTATACCTTGCAAGACTTAGTAAATGATTACAATAATTCATATCACCGTACTATAAAAATGAAGCCTATAGAAGTAACCAAACAAAATGAAGAGTTTATTTTGAAAACAGCTTATAATATTTGTAAGGTATTTCCTAAACACAAGTTTTCCATTGGTGATCCTGTTAGAATAAGTAAATATAAAGGTATTTTTACGAAAGGATATGATCCAAACTGGACAACAGAAGTTTTAAAATTTTAAAAGTAAAGTCTACTAATCCTGTAACATATGAACTGCAGGACTATAAGGGGAAATGATCAAAGGCTCATTTTATGATCAAGAACTCCAGAAAGTGAAAGATGAAAATGCTTTCTTAGTGGAAAAAATACTCAGAAGGAAAAAGGAACAAGTTTTTGTTAAATGGTTAGGTTTTGATGAAACACACAATTCATGGATAGATAAAAAGAGTATATTAAAATAATTAAACACACAAAATAGTTATCAGATTTTATTTATTTTGGTATATTTACATTAAATACATTTTATTTTACATTAAAAATATAGTTTTAATTATATACAAATTAAAAATGGTAATAATATAATGTTAAATTTACTTATACAATATTTCGTGTATTATTACTAGCATCTAAAATATTTTGAATTTCACAGTGGTTATGAGCTAATGTTGAAATATTATCAGGTAATATAAATCTTTTGTCATCCTTATAATTTAGACTTATCTTATTTACAATTTCAGTATAAATTTTATGACCCCTACTTCTAATAACTCTTTGTTGTCCATAATAGGTTTTTATGTTTTATGCATTCAATATAATGAGTATGAGATAATCTTTTCACTACTGACTTTTTACGCCTTTTACCTTTTTACGTTATAGTCAGTGTTATCATCTCTAGCAACTAAATATGAGTATGCTTTCGCTTTTAATCCTGCAAACGACGTCATTATTCTACCTGCATTTTCGTCTTTCATTAATCCTAGTTCTTTGTTATTAGCCAGATTTATACCGAATCTGTTTGAGGCTTGGTAATTGGATGTATCAAAGCGATTAGGATTGTCTTTAATTAAATCATAAAAATCTTCTTCTGATGATATAATAAATGAATCTGTATCCATATAGAGTATTTTTGACGATGGACATTTTACAGAATGAAAATTATAGAAATAGTCATACATTAACCATTTCGAAAGTTTTAGTACACTAACTCCAATGTAAATGGGCTTATCATACAAAATTCGAGACTTAGTTGATTCCATTGCAGCCAAATTATTTCCAAAGATTTCAACACTGTGGAAATTGTGTCTCGCTATGCGTTGTCTAAACCCTGCTGAGTTCTGTCTTGAATTATAATGTTTAACTAATGCAACCTCACGACGTTTTTCTACATTTTCCATAGTTTTGCCGTAAACGGCATTAACCATTAATTTATAAAAGTTTATCTCAAAGTCATTGCTAGCTAATTTTCTAAGAAATGTATTGAGGTCAATATAAGGTTTCAGCCAACAGGACTGATTAAAAGATACAACTCGAGATATTTTTTCTAAAATCATGCCTTGCTCTATACATAACTGTAGCTGTTTCAAATGTATTATATAGTTCTTTTTATCGGTTAAGTCAGCTATTAATTTTGTCTGCTTTCCTCCTGGTGGAATCTTATTTTCTGGGAAAAAAGGTAAGCTATTATGCTTATTATGAATATCATCAGGATATCGCAAATCTACTTCTAAAATATATCCTACATCACTAGATGTCGATATGCTAAGAACGTTGAAAGATGAAATTTCATCGTTACTTAGAAATTTAAAATTAGAAAATGGAAGGGTTGACTCATAGCCCATCCATATAAGTTGTTGGCGTCAAATATGAAAGGAAATTTATGGGTTCGCTAGGCTTAAATTTATTATTTAAATATTTGTTATTTGCTGTTGCAATCCGTTGAGTACATTGGGTCAACCCTCCACGAACAGCAGTTTTAAAAAAATTATAAATGTCAGGATCACTAACAAGTTCTAATTCTACCTTTGTGTATTTTAGCATTGCATCCCATGAAACTGAAGGAGCAGTAACATAATTAATGGGATCTAACCTGTACACTCGGGAACAAAGACTCCTAAAATTCTCAAACACATCAGCAAGAATTAAAACATCGCTTTCCAAATATAATTTTAAATAATCTCTGATACATTTGCAATTAAATGCGCTCCAAACCTTCTGAGCAAAGTTGTAGTCTTCAACACTACATTCCTCATCATTTAGTGAATTATAAAAATGTTCTCTCGAAGGAAGCAGGGGTTCATCAAATTTATTAAAACTATCTAAATAATCATAGGGAAATACACCTTTTCGTCGTAGCATATCAAATTTTTCACCTTGATATTTAGTTTTCAAAATTTTAAAATTCGCTATGTCCATATAACTAGCGAGTTTTTCTAAGCTTGAATTTAAAAATCTATTTGAATCTATGTATCTGATTTTATATTGATGAAGATAAGTTTACAAATTTGAGTTAACGCAATATATAACTCTTTATTGCAAGGAATGGGTCTAATTTCATCTTTTATTGATGTAACAAATAAATGTATATCATAACGTGACAAGTTATGAAAACTACAGGGAAAAAAAGGGATCGCTTAATCTAAATGTCTGTTTACACACCTTATGAATAGGCCCTACATACTGGCCTGTAAACTGATCAAAGAATTTTTCTCGATCATCATCAGAAATTTGTTTCTCGCAGGCATAGCACACGCCGTGCTCCTGATAATCCTCATCCCAAATGTTAAACTGGTAGATTGGTTTTTTATAGGACTTCCAGTACGTCTCATAAAGTCCATCGGTTTTCATCCTAAGCGCTTGACAAAATTTTTGGATACAATCCGGTCCTGAAATAACGAAATCATAATGTTTATGAGTTTATTACCTTTGTTGTATTGTGAAAATATTTACCTTCATATGTCCACATCTCATTTAGATGAGTATTGTATTTATGTACAATATAAAATGATGCTGCACATGCTGTATGCTTCTGTGCCATAGTAGTTGATGATTTTGATGGATCATTAAGGTTTATATGGTAATTTTCCAAAACTGCTTCGATGTCAGCATAAATTACTACTGGTGGTGATTGTTTTTTAGAAAAACTTTTGAATACAGTTTTGGTATTAGGTTCAGGATACAAAGCAGCAACTTTTCCACACTCCTTAGTGTCATGAATAGTGTTTGTTGTACTATAAAATTGCAAACAGTTCTCGCAAAAATATGCAGTATTATGGGACTTACTATGTTGTGAATAACATAATTTCCTCATGCACGTTAGATATGCATAATGCATCATTTGCATATTATCACTATTGATTCCAAGCAAGTTTATGTGGTGAGTTCGAATTTTCTTAGTCCTCACTGTGGGTCCTACAACGTTTTTTCCATATTCATCGACTTCATATACATTGATGCTAAAATCCTCATTAGCTGATTCGAAACGCTTGATTCCTTTGCTTGTTATTGGAAACTCAATTCCAGAAAAATTCAATCTTACTTCTTCATAATATATGATGTCTTGCCGTATGTTTCCGCACCGATAGGATGATGGTATTGTTAACTTATCTCGGGCAATTTTTTAATGCTGCCGTTTGATATACAGTTTTAAGGTGTTTTCCATAGGCTAATGATGATAAAACACACCACTTGAAACAAAAATCATCGTCATTTTTAACATTTATTAGTGCATTTCGTGACTTAATTTTTTTTTGGGAGCTTGGATAAACCTGTTTGCAGCGATATGCTCCAGTTTTATCATGGTTAGCTCAAAATATTTAAAACTTTTTATTGCCCAACCTGAATCCTTCTCCTGGAATTCACTGCTGAGAGTTATTAAATTTTCGATGGTATCATTTAGATGCTCATCAATCAGCTCGTTTTCATATATTGGTTTTGTATGGTGTAATGAAATGCTTCATTGTTTCCGTTAAGCTTTCATCATCATCAGTTTGCTTAACGTATAATCCATATACTTTTAAATTGTATTTTATTGATCTGTACTCACTCATACAGTGACGCAATAAATTGATAATATCATTTTTGCAATCATGAAAAACTCTTTTAAATCAATCTGTTCACTTTTATTTGAGTGAACACGATATGATTTTAAAGGAAATCGCGACTCCGTTGAAATTAAAATGACGTTTTCATTTTCTTCCAGTTGCGCTGCTCTTGCATTCTTATGTTTGTCTGACATCATATGGCGTCTTTCCCTAGACGGAGGGAAAACTTTCACCGCAAATTGAACAGTCAATCATCCTTAGTTCCATCGAAGTATCCAATCTAGGCCGTTTTGAAGCTCCTGACGTTGAAGGGCCTTGGAGATCACTTGAAGTAGATCCTCTGCTCATTAGAACCTCAAAAGCATTTCGAGGTCCCAAGCATGATTCATAATGAGAATCAAACTCTATTAAGTCTATGGACTTAGAGCAAAGGTTCACACACCACATTATTACGAGAGCATCTCATAATGAGATTGAAACTCTATAAAGTCGACGGACTTATCACACATGTTGCACTTAATTGCTGATGCCATTTTTATTTTTTATTTTTTGAACTGACCACTTTCACTTTTGAAATAGGACTAAGGGTTTTCTTTCTAAATGACATCCTATTTATCGCCCCAAACACCTACTTAATATTTCGTATACAAAACGACCTGTACCTGTTTACAAACCTGTTTCAAACGATTCCTATTGGGCTATCTAATAATATGATGTAACCTGTACCTACAGTGGGCTGCAAAAGTGAGTACATACTCACAATCACTGACTTTCGCCGCCCATAACAGCCAAACGAATAAAGCCAAGCAAACCAAATTTTTTCCTCATATAAATACTTGTATTCTTAACAAATAAACATTAATTACAAGAACGAATAAAATTTTTCAAAGAATGAAAAATAAAAAACAAAAAAAACTCGCATGTACTCACTTTTGCACTTTTTATAAAATTAAAGTAAATCATAATATTAACATTTTTGTGCATAGACCCATATTAGATATTACTTTTTAATACGGTTTGGAATGCTCTCTATCAAATTCCCAAAAATATCTTTTTGGAATACGGTTGCATTCCGCATCTTATACGTCCTCAGAGATCGCCTAGGTTAGATGGCGCTGATTCGTACTGCCCGAAGCCGTCGTTTCACGATTGACCATAGGTTTTCAATGGGATTAAGTTTGATTTATTGAGATGCCACTCCATCAGCTTAAAAATTTTGATTAACCAGCCATTCTCGAAAATTTTTTTCAATTTGCTTTCGGATCCCTGTCTTGTTAAAAGTCATTTAAATTCGGGATAAATACATTTCTCGGAAAACTTAAGAAGTTAGGCTTTGCAGAAGTTTTAAATGGTCCTCTTTGAACAGAATGCCATCAATTTTTTGTAGAGGACCAACGTGCTACCATGTGAAGCGTCTTCAAACCATAATTTTGGAATATTTCAAATATTGAAAATTATGGTTTGAAGACGCTTCACATGGCAGCACGTTGGTCCCTCTACAAAAAATTGATGGTATTCTGTTCAAAGAGGACTATTTAAAACTTCTGCAAGCCCATCGATTTCTTTAATTTTCCAGAGAAATGTATTTATCCCGAATTTAAAATGACTTTTAACAAGACAGGGATCCGAAGCAAATTGCGAAAATTTTTCGAGAATGGCTGGTTAATCAAAATTTTAAGTTGATGGAGTGGTCATCTCAATAAATCAAACTTATTCTGATTGAAAACCTATGGTCAATCGTGAAACGACGGCTTGGGCAGTACGAATCAGCGCCATCTAACCTAGGCGATCTCTGAGGACGTGTAGATGCGGAATGCAACCGTATTCCAAAAGATATTTTTGGGAATTTGATAGAGAGCATTCCAAACCGTATTAAAAAAGTAATATCTAATATGGGTCTATGCACAAAATGTTAATATTATGATTTACTTTAATTTTTATAAAAAGTGCAAAAGTGAGTACATGCGAGTTTTTTTGGTTTTTTATTTTTCATTCTTTGAAAAATTCTTATTCGTTCTTGTAATTAATGTTTATTTGTTAAGAATACAAGTATTTATATGAGGAAAAAATTTGGTTTGCTTGGCTTTATTCGTTTGGCTGTTATGGGCGGCGAAAGTCAGTGATTGTGAGTATGTACTCACTTTTGCAGCCCACTGTAGGTACAGGTTACATCATATTATTAGATAGCCCAATAGGAATCGTTTGAAACAGGTTTGTAAACAGGTACAGGTCGTTTTGTATACGAAATATTAAGTAGGTGTTTGGGGCGATAAATAGGATGTCATTTAGAAAGAAAACCCTTAGTCCTATTTCAAAAGTGAAAGTGGTCAGTTCAAAAAAATAAAAAAATAAAAATGGCATCAGCAATTAAGTGCAACATGTGTGATAAGTCCGTCGACTTTATAGAGTTTCAATCTCATTATGAGAGATGCTCTCGTAATAATGTGGTGTGTAACCTTTGCTCTAAGTCCATAGACTTAATAGAGTTTGATTCTCATTATGAATCATGCTTGGGACCTCGAAATGCTTTTGAGGTTCTAATGAGCAGAGGATCTACTTCAAGTGATCTCCAAGGCCCTTCAACGTCAGGAGCTTCAAAACGGCCTAGATTGGATACTCCGATGGAACTAAGGATGATTGACTGTTCAATTTGCGGTGAAAGTTTTCCTCCGTCTAGGGAAAGACGCCATATGATGTCAGACAAACATAAGAATGCAAGAGCAGCGCAACTGGAAGAAAATGAAAACGTCATTTTAATTTCAACGGAGTCGCGATTTCCTTTAAAATCATATCGTGTTCACTCAAATAAAAGTGAACAGATTGATTTAAAAGAGTTTTTTCATGATTGCAAAAATGATATTATCAATTTATTGCGTCACTGTATGAGTGAGTACAGATCAATAAAATACAATTTAAAAGTATATGGATTATACGTTAAGCAAACTGATGATGATGAAAGCTTAACGGAAACAATGAAGCATTTCATTACACCATACAAACCAATATATGAAAACGAGCTGATTGATGAGCATCTAAATGATACCATCGAAAATTTAATAACTCTCAGCAGTGAATTCCAGGAGAAGGATTCAGGTTGGGCAATAAAAAGTTTTAAATATTTTGGGCTAACCATGATAAAACTGGAGCATATCGCTGCAAACAGGTTTATCCAAGCTCCCAAAAAAATTAAGTCACGAAATGCACTAATAAATGTTAAAAATGAATCATGCTTGGGATTTTTGTTTCAAGTGGTGTGTTTTATCATCATTAGCCTATGGAAAACACCTTAAAACTGTATATCAAACGGCAGCATTAAAAAAAATTGCCCGAGATAAGTTAACAATACCATCATCCTATCGGTGCGGAAACATACGGCAAGACATCATATATTATGAAGAAGTAAGATTGAATTTTTCTGGAATTGAGTTTCCAATAACAAGCAAAGGAATCAAGCGTTTCGAATCAGCTAATGAGGATTTTAGCATCAATGTATATGAAGTCGATGAATATGGAAAAAACGTTGTAGGACCCACAGTGAGGACTAAGAAAATTCGAACTCACCACATAAACTTGCTTGGAATCAAAGGTGATAATATGCAAATGATGCATTATGCATATATAACGTGCATGAGGAAATTATGTTATTCACAACATAGTAAATCCCATAATACTGGATATTTTTGCGAGAACTGTTTGCAATTTTATAGTACAACAAACACTATTCATGACACTAAGGAGTGTGGAAAAGTTGCTGCTTTGTATCCTGAACCTAATACCAAAACTGTATTCAAAAGTTTTTCTAAAAAACAATCACCACCAGTAGTAATTTATGCTGACATCGAAGCAGTTTTGGAAAATTACCATATAAACCTTAATGATCCATCAAAATCATCAACTACTATGGCTCAGAAGCATACAGCATGTGCAGCATCATTTAATATTGTACATAAATACAATACTCATCTAAATGAGATGTGGACATATGAAGGTAAATATTTTCACAATACAACAAAGGTAATAAACTCATAAACATTATGATTTCTGTTATTTCAGGACCGGATTGTATCCAAAAATTTTGTCAAGCGCTTAGGATGAAAACCGATGGACTTTATGAGACGTACTGGAAGTCCTATAAAAAACCAATCTACCAGTTTAACATTTGGGATGAGGATTATCAGGAGCACGGCGTGTGCTATGCCTGCGAGAAACAAATTTCTGATGATGATCGAGAAAATTCTTTGATCAGTTTACAGGCCAGTATGTAGGGCCTATTCATAAGGTGTGTAAACAGACATTTAGATTAAGCGATCCCTTTTCCCTGTAGTTTTCATAACTTGTCACGTTATGATATACATTTATTTGTTACATCAATAAAAGATGAAATTAGACCCATTCCTTGCAATAAAGAGTTATATATTGCGTTAACTCAAATTTGTAAACTTGAATCTTATCTCAATATATAAAATCAGATACATAGATTCAAATAGATTTTAAATTCAAGCTTAGAAAAAACTCGCTAGTTATATGGACATAGCGAATTTTAAAATTTTGAAAACTAAATATCAAGGTGAAAAATTTGATATGCTACGACAAAAAAGGTGTATTTCCCATGATTATTTAGATAGTTTTAATAAATTTGATGAACCCCTGCTTCCTTCGAGAGAACATTTTTATAATTCACTAAATGATGAGGAATGTAGTGTTGAAGACTACAACTTTGCTCAGAAGGTTTGGAGCGCATTTAATTGCAAATGTATCAGAGATTATTAAAAATTATATTTGGAAAGCGATGTTTTAATTCTTGCTGATGTGTTTGAGAATTTTAGGAGTCTTTGCTCCCGAGTGTACAGGTTAGATCCCATTAATTATGTTACTGCTCCTTCAGTTTCATGGGATGCAATGCTAAAATACACAAAGGTAGAATTAGAACTTGTTAGTGATCCTGACATTTATAATTTTTTAAAAACTGCTGTTCGTGGAGGGTTGGCCCAATGTACTCAACGGATTGCAACAGCAAATAACAAATATTTAAATAATAAATTTAAGCCTAGCGAACCCATAAATTTCCTTTCATATATTGACGCCAACAACTTATATGGATGGGCTATGAGTCAACCCCTTCCATTTTCTAATTTTAAATTTCTAAGTAACGATGAAATTTCATCTTTCAACGTTCTTAGCATATCGACATCTAGTGATGTAGGATATATTTTAGAAGTAGATTTGCGATATCCTGATGATATTCATAATAAGCATAATAGCTTACCTTTTGCCCAGAAAATAAGATTCCACCAGGAGGAAAGCAGACAAAATTAATAGCTGACTTAACCGATAAAAAGAACTATATAATACATTTGAAACAGCTACAGTTATGTATAGAGCAAGGCATGATTTTTAGAAAAATATCTCGAGTTGTATCTTTTAATCAGTCCTGTTGGCTGAAACCTTATATTGACCTCAATACATTTCTTAGAAAATTAGCTAGCTTTTATAAAAATGACTTTGAGATACGTTTTTATAAATTAATGGTTAATGCCGTTTACGGCAAAACTATGGAAAATGTAGAAAAACGTCGTGAGGTTGCATTAGTTAAACATTATAATTCAAGACAGAACTCAGCAGGGTTTAGACAACGCATATGAGACACAATTTCCACAGTGTTGAAATCTTTGGAAATAATTTGGCTGCAATGGAATCAACTAAGTCTCGAATTTTGTATGATAAGCCCATTTACATTGGAGTTAGTGTACTAAAACTTTCGAAATGGTTAATGTATGACTATTTCTATAATTTTCATTCTGTAAAATGTCCATCGTCAAAAATACTCTATATGGATACAGATTCATTTATTATATCATCAGAAGAAGATTTTTATGATTTAATTAAAGACAATCCTAATCGCTTTGATACATCCAATTACCAAGCCTCAAACAGATTCGGTATAAATCTGGCTAATAACAAAGAACTAGGATTAATGAAAGACGAAAATGCAGGTAGAATAATGACGTCGTTTGCAGGATTAAAAGCGAAAGCATACTCATATTTAGTTGCTAGAGATGATAACACTGACTATAACGTAAAAAGGTAAAAGGCGTAAAAAAAGTCAGTAGTGAAACGATTATCTCATACTCATTATATTGAATGCATAAAACATAAAAAACCTATTATGGACAACAAAGAGTTATTAGAAGTAGGGGTCATAAAATTTATACTGAAATTGTAAATAAGATAAGTCTAAATTATAAGGATGACAAAAGACTTATATTTCCTGATAATATTTCAACATTAGCTCATAACCACTGGGAAATTCAAAATATTTTAGATCCTAGTAATAATACACGAAATATTGTATAAGAAAATTTAACATTATATTATTACCATTTTTAATTTGTATATAATTAAAACTATATTTTTAATGTCAAATAAAATGTATTTAATGTAAATATACCAAAATAAATAAAATCTGATAACTATTTTGTGTGTTTAATTATTTGAATATACTCTTTTTATCTATCCATGAATTGTGTGTTTCATCAAAACCTAACCATTTAACAAAAAACTTGTTCCTTTTTCCTTCTGAGTATTTTTTTCCACTAAGAAAGCATTTTCATCTTTCACTTTCTGGAGTTCTTGATCATAAAATGAGCCTTTGATCATTTTTTATAGTCCTGCAGTTCATATGTTACAGGATTAGTAGACTTTACTTTTAAAATTTTAAAAACTTAAAATTGTCCAGTTTGGATCATATCCCTTCGTAAAAATACCTTTATATTTACTTATTCTAACAGGATCACCAATGGAAAACTTGTGTTTAGGAAATACCTTACAAATATTATAAGCTGTTTTCAAAATAAACTCTTCATTTTGTTTGGTTACTTCTATAGGCTTCATTTTTATAGTACGGTGATATGAATTATTGTAATCATTTACTAAGTCTTGCAAGGTATAAATCCATATATGTTTACCCTGCATACTAAACATTTTCCACATATAATTTTTTAATGTTCTATTAAAACGTTCACAAATAGATGCCTTAAGGTGTGTATATGTATGGTAATGGTTAATGTTTTTTTTCATTAACTCCCCGAAGGCTACATTGAAAAACTCCTTTCCTTGATCAGATTGTATATTTTTAGGTATATGTTTAGATATTTTGAATATTTTCTTCAATGCTGATGAAACATCTAAAGCTGTTTTAGACTTAACGGGAACTGCATATGCTTCGAGAACGTGTCAATCACTGTTAGCAAATATCTAAATCCTTTGTTTTCCTTATAAAAGGGTATCATTTCAACTAAATCGATTTGCCACGTGTCATTAATTCCTTTTTGTACGAATTTACGACGAATAAAATTTTTCTAGCAGGTTTATGTATTTCATTAACAACTTGTTGATTACTCATTTTAAATATAATTTTTTATTTTTATTGTTAGGTTGGGATGATTGCTTATTTAAAAGTGATTGCTTATATTCAAGAACATCGCGTTTTATTTGATTACAAATTTTTTTTGGAAATTTCAAATCATAAACGGGTTAAATCTATTTGCACATTTCTATCATAAGTACCGTCCAAATCAGCTAGTTGAACATCATATTTTTGTAAGGCTGCACACTTAGGAATAATATTATTATAGTAAAGGTATATAATTTGTTGCTTAAGTATCGTATTCCAACATAAAAATCTTAAAAAAATGCCTAATCTTAAAATGATCTCCAGGACTCACTATCAAATTCAATTTTATTTCCAAACTGATTTATTATAAAACATACTGCTTATCTGATTTTCGAAATCTAAAATGACATTTAATAGTGGTCAATAATGGATGGTCTATAATTGTATCAGGCATCAAAAAATCATACTGATCAAGTTTCAATTGGATATACTCCTTGTATGTAACCAATTGCATCCATTCATCTTTATCTAAACCAACGAAATTGTTTTTGCTTTGCTGCATCCATATCATTGGAGTGAATTTTCTTGTGGTTGAAAAATCGCATTTTAGCTTTAAATTATGTACTACATAATATTCGAGACCGAAAATGACTTCGTGATCCTGCTTCTTTCTAGTGGACCTAATTCTTTTTGATTGAAGCGTGTCCATTAGGGTTGAATGCTTTTGTTAAACTAAGAACTCTTACTGAATTGGGCTGTATATAAAGGCGATAGACATCGCCGACTCATTCAGTTTCTTACAAAATCTCAAACCAACATGAACACAATCGACAGGAATTCAAGCGTTATAGTTGATTTTCAATATCTCTTTGGAAATAATAAACAACTTTTTATTAAGGAATTGGCGTTTATGCAAACCGGAACAGTAACACCAAACTTCTTTCATTTCAAACCACCATATCATCTAAGTGAATTGGATAATGAAATGATTAAACAACAAAATATTAATCGTCAGACCATAAATGGATTGGAATGGTCAGATGGTGAAATATCATATTTAAGTTTAGGTGAAATACTTTCACCACTAAATAGATTTAGCACCGTCATTGTACGTGGTGAAATTAAAAAAAAGTTTTTATCTAAGTATTTAAAAAATAATATTATTGATATCGATATAGGAAAAAGTCTCACATTTTATCCAAATTTTTTTACAAACTGTAGAATCCACAAAAAAATTCCTCTTAGATGTGCTCTAAATAATTTATTTAAGCTATTTGTTATCTTGGAAAATTCGAACTACGCTGTTTACTGTAATGGTGACTCATATGTTTAGAATTTCAGTTTGTATTAAACACTTGTAGTAACTAGTTGTTTAAAATGGATTCATTTAAGCGTTTGTTTGAAAAGGATCCTCGCAAAAGTGGATACACACAAGTTGTTTACTGTGATTATTGCGGATCTGATACTCATTTCGAAAAAAACTGCCACAAAAAACGCGATCAAGAGACACGTAATTAGAATATCTTAGATGTTAGAAAACATTTATAAAATAACAATAAATAAAATATAACCAAAATTTTTTAAACAATTTATACTTCCTTTTACAATGCTTATTTGCGGACCTTCAGGGTCTGGTAAGACAACGATTTTAGAAAATTTAATAAACAAAAGGAATGACTTGCTAAGCATTTCAATTAATCGAATAATTTGGTGTTATGGAGAGGAGCATGCTAAACCAAATTTTAATAACATCGAATACCATAAAGGAGTTCCCGAAACAATTGAAAATGAAAATAATGAGCCTATTCTCTTAATGCTAGATGACTTAATGATGGGTGCATTTAATAAAAATGTATGTGAGCTATTTACAAAAGGATCACACCACAGAAATTTATCCGTAATAGTAGCACAAAATATATTTCATAAATCATCACATACTCGAGATATTTCATTAAACACAAAATACATCGTTGCGTTCAAAAACCCTAGAGATAAGCTACAATTTCAATGCTTAGCAAGACAAATTTATCCTGAAAATTCTCAGGAGCTCTTCAGAATATATAAGGAGGTGACAGATGAACCACATGGTTATTTACTTATTGATCTTACTCAGGGAATAAATGATCTCCTTAGATTTCGAACAGATATTTTTAATTCTGTGTATACAGTTTGCTTTTCAGATGAAAATGGTTTACAAAAGAATCTAAATCGACTGAAAGCGAACAAACATTTATTGTATGTGCTCAACAGGGCAAATAGTAAACTTCGAAATGCAATTATAAGTAATTGTGACATTGAGTTGGTAAAAGCATTAGTGGAGATAGTGTTGAATACTTTACGATGAAATCATAAGATATCAAAAAAAAGCAACTATATGCTCTAAAAAAGTATAAAAATGCATTACGTTTTATTTCATGTCCAAAACGGTCAATAAATTCTAAGAGAAAAGTTCTCATCCAAAAGGAGGATTTTTACCTATTCTAATAAGTTCATTGCTTTCGGGGATTTTTTGGAAAAATATTGAACAATGCTTAGAAATAAGCATCAATTAAACAAAGTTATTTTAATGCATCCGAATGCATATCAAAAATTGGTAAATAATGCCCAGAAAAACGATTTAATAAATATAACGTTTTTGCCTATTTTAAATGATAAAAAAACTAGTGACTTTAATAAATGGATTAAAATACGTCAAGAATTGTGTTACTATCAAAAAAAAAAAAAAAAAATAAGACAATGGATATACGAACTACTCAGAAAAAACCACTTTCACCACCTCAAAGCATTGGAATACAAACACAAGACGAGTCAGTTTGGTTAGATGTAAAACCCAACACTTCTATTCCTAACAATACAAATAATGATTCCTCAAAAATGAACTCTCTATCACCAACGAGTATCCTGATTTACCTATCGACATCGATGATGAAGATTTTCTAACCGAAAAATCTTTCAACTCAAAGCATAATAAGCGTAAAGTTGAGGATACTTCATTTTTAGACACTCACACATCGAAAAAACCAGCATTGACTAAAGTGAAGCTTACTGATAAACAGCGAAAACTAAGAGTAAGACTTAAGAGGTATAGAAGTGAAACAATACCATTTCAAGACTTGAAATACGTAAGTGGACGAGAAAAGTTGACGAGGTCTGTTAGAAACAGTAAGGCCGTACAAATTGGAAAAAACAAAATTAATTGGTTTTCCTATAATTAATAAACTGCAAAAGAACGTAGAACGTAAAAATGGTATATTTAACAGAGTTTTTCGTGACATTACTTAGTAACGATTCGTTAAATGTATATCATGATAACGTTAAGTGTGCATTTACAAACATTGTAAATATTCCTGAAAACATGAACGATGAATGGGAAGTAGGAATTACAGACTTATATCTAAATAAATGTATAAAAAGCAGACCTGAGAATACCTCAATTGTATCTGAAGAAACAACAGAATTCGTTATTAGCTTAGTAAATGGAGAAACATTTAGATATGAAAAATGACTCAATAGAGTCTGAACAGTTTGAAAATGGGTTGATTTTTGTTTACACTGACATTATCAAACCAAGATGTGTTGGAAATAAAAGACCTCGCTGTCTTCGAGTATTACATTATAATGGCAAAGAGCAACTTATACAATTCAACAATATTGAATATTATCCCATTGAAATATGGTCGCCAAAAGAAATTTCGATTCCAAAGGATCTTAATTACTTCGATTCCAAAGGATATAAAAGTACCATTTGAATCTTCAGCAATCCAATTTTATTCAGCTTCACTTTAGAAAACGAAAAGAAATGCTATAAATAATTTAAACAGTGTGGAGGAGGGTTGAATCATATAGGAAGTCTTTATGTTTCACCCAGAGTTATCCAGCAAGGTAGAGGAATTGGAAATTTTTTAGTGGTCTTTTTAATTACATAAAACCACTATTCCTTTCGGGGATTAACGCAATTAAAAACCAAGCTTCTGAGACTGGAAAGGCTGTAATAAATGAGTTTGGTCGAAAACCTCTAAGAACCATTATTCAAGAACAAAGCAAAATTGCTTTGCAAAACCTATCAAATAAAGCCATTAATAAGTTAACCAGATTCCAAAATGGGGCAGGTAAAAAGAATAAAAAGAGAAGGTCTAGGAAAAACTATCTCATTTATACCCATCTAAAGAGGGACGCAAACATACGCAGTCGAGAACCAAACAAAAAAAATCAAAAAAAATTAACTATCAGCCAAAACGTTTCGTTTTCGTTTTAAGGTGCTCCAGTTCGGCATAGATTTTGTTATCGATATGATACATTTTGAAGTCCGAATTAAATTGGCGGGGAAACAGCTGTGCTCACCCAGATGTTCTGTTAAGTGCATGTTACAAGCACATTCTGAGCTGTTACATGCAGTTTTGTAACAGTGAGAGCTCGACAGTGCTGTTATGCGCAAAAATTTATTTCTTGCCAACGTTCCGATAACCAAATCGGAATGCGTCAGCTAGCTTACACCAAAACGAAATTTGTTGTTGCCGTGGCCAATTTTGTCCGAACCAAATTTGAGGTTGGGCTAAAATAAAATTATTTATAAAGAAAGCTACAAGTTAAATTACCCTGATATAAGTATCAAGTTTATGTTAATGCATCAATAAGTCATCTTTTTTTTTCCTATTTTAAAATTAAGGTTCGTTTTTGTTGTATAAAGTGGGCCGTTTGAACTTTTCATTTCGTCAACGAAAATGTTTTCGTTTTGAAAAGAAGAAATCTTGCGGAATGGGAAAACGGACGGAGCCCCAATTTATGTGATTTCAAAGACATAAATCGGAAAACTATTTTGTCAAAATATATAAAAACGGAGCCTGGCTGTATAAGAGACATTTTTTCTAAATCAAAATGACCACCCATATTGAATGTATGAAAAGCGAATTGGATCTGTTTGAGCCACATCCTACACAAAGCTCTATTCTGAGAACAGAAGAAGAAAAAATATAACCCCATAGCTTCGTTGGACAGTGCTTCTTCAATTGAATTCGTTTGCTTAGGAAACGGGGAAACATATCGAGACCTATCAAGTGTTTACTTAAGACTTGTTGTGCAACTAAAAAAGTGATAATGCCAACATTGAAGGAAACGATGTTGGAGTAGTGAACAATATTTTGCATTCAATGTTTAGAAGTTCGTCCGTATATTTAAATAATATATTGGTTTCTCAGAGTGATAATAACTATCATTATAGATCGTATTTGCAAACGATTTTAAACTATGGTAGTGACGCTAGTGAAAGTCACTTAGCCACTCAAGGTTATTATCCTAATTATGGTAAATTATTATCTGGTAGATACGTTAACACCGATGGATCCATTATGCTCAAAAATATTTTTCAAAACAGTAATAAGGTTGAACTATTCGGAAAAGTTCATGGAGATATATTTAATCAACCAAAACTGCTTATAAATAATGTGGATTTGAGGATTACTTTTAACATTGAAAAACAGCATTTTATTTAATGGAATCTGAAACTGAATCAAATCTTAAAATATTGGAGGCACAACTATTCATGAACCATATAACTATTAATCCGAGCATTTTATTGGCTCATCATCATGTTTTACAAACTAAAAATGCCATTTATCCATACAGCAAAGTTCAAGTAAAATCATTTACAATATACCCAGGAAATAATACATTATCAATTGACAATGCAGTTATTGGACAGCTTCCGAATTTTTGTCTTTTTGCATGGTAAAAACAAATCATATTCTGGAAATCGGGCTTTGAACCCCTTCAATTTTGATCATTTTAAAATTCAACGCTTTAATCTATTGGTTAATGGAGTACAAGTACCATCGCAGGCACTTGAGTTTGATTTCTCGAACTCTGAAAATGCTCAAAGCTCTAGAGGATATAATATGCTATTCAGATCAAGTGGAATAAAACATTATGATCGAGGCTTACAAATTACAAAGGAAATGTTTGATAAAACAGTTTTATATTAGCATTTGACTTAACTGCAGACCATCACAATTCAACTGTATGCTCAAATTTAATTTCTCAAGGAGCCATCCGAATTGAAGGACGATTTTCTGAGCCTCTTACAGAAGCAGTTACTTGTCTGGTATACTGTGAATATGACTCAATGATTGATATTGATAAACATAGAAATATTCGTGTTCTATTGTAAAAATGAATACATTGCAAATCGATAAGTTGCTTTCCAAGCATTCAAAAACAAAACAATTTTTAAAGGAGTTTATCCCTCTGATCAGCTGCCCAAAGTAATTTCGAAATATCCTGCTTTAATAATAGCAAACACAGATTCTTCAAGCCATCCAGGAACCCATTGGGTTGCTTTTTACTTTGTTAACAAATATTCAGCAGAATTTTTTGATTCATATGGTCAATATCCTCAAAATAAAGAATTTTTAAAAATATTAAGGAAAAATTCAACAAAGTTTACATTTAATAAACAACCACTGCAAGGATATTTTTCAAATACATGCGGTCATTACTGTATCCTATATGGAATATTTAAAAGCAACAAAAAACATTAAATTGTTTTTAAAACAATTTAAGAAAAATGATTTTAATTATAATGATAAGTTAATAATAAAAATGTTTAAGAAAATTTGTTTAAAATAAAAACACAATGTTATTTCAAAGATATTTAAGATATTTATTGATTTTTGAGCTGGGATACATTCTTTTAGTTAAGTTATAGTACTTAAGCATTAAGTCTATAGCTTCAGCTTTCTTGTTTGGTAGGGTATGACACAGGCATGTGTCAGGTCCGTCCGTTGCATCATCATCGCTCCAGGGGCACAGCTTATAATGAAAGCCAAACTTGGAGTACTGAAGCTCCTTTTCCTCCAGATCCTCCAAAATGTTCATCAGGTTTTCCAGAGTTTGTATGTGCTCCTCGAAGATCATCTCTTCGAATTGCATCAAAAAAAGTTTTATTTGCTTCGTATGTACATCTTGCAGCTGACTTCTTGAATCTGACAGCTTATAATGATTCAAAGAGCAGGACTCTTTATATCCACGTCAAAATGTTCATCAGGTTTTCCTTTATATTTTGGCAGCTACCCTTATGTTTCCTCTTCATCCTATGTATTGAAAATGATTATTTGTTTACTATATCTAGTCATCTCTTTTTTTTACATATGTATATTCTCAACCTTTTTTTTTACCTATGCATTGGAAATGATCAATACTATATCTAGTCATCTTTTTTTACATATGTATATTCTCAACCTTTTTCCTTATTTTTTTTCTTTACATGTATATTTGTCTTCTTCTCTTCTTCTCTTACATATATAAGATGTATTCCATTGAAGTCTTCATTTACAGTATCTTATTCTCTTACATATATGTACATATATAAGATTTATTCCATTGCAGTCTTTATTTACTCTTTACATATAAATTGGAAATGGGCAGTGCTGTATCTAGTCATCTCTTTTCCTTTATATATAAGATGTGAAATTCCATGCTCCTTCAACATCTTAAAGGGCGTTTTTTGTGGAAAATTTGGTTACATAACTTTTAGGTAAAAATATCCAAAGCTGTTCGTTGTCCTTATCAGTTAAATAAAGGACTACTTTATTTCCAAATGATGTTTTTTGATTTTACATCCATTGATCTTGTACTCAAATCCTATGCATAGGTCCTCAACCTTGGTGTAACCAATCGCCGGCTTTGTCTCGTTAAGTAATTCTAGGAAAGCCTATGTATATATTTTATTAAGTGGTTATCCTTTTATATACAGAAATAAAAAGTTGCTTACATACCATTATAGTAATAGAAACTATTCAATCTACTAACGGTTTTATACTAAATTATTTAAAAGATTGCATGATCTTTTATACTCTCATTAATTCAATTTTATACAAATGTGATCTGAGCAGATTGGTAGTGGAGTGATAATAAGTAAATGGTTTTAAAGCTGTAAAGACCAGATGTCTTAAATCTGATTGGTTGTTGAGTAATAAGGGATGAATTATAGATACACTGCAGTATATTATTTCATTATTATTATAACCGTCAACATGAAAAAATTATATAAACAGAATAAAATGCATACAATTTTTGTTCATATGCTCATCACTTCCTATATAAGAACTGTAAGTTATTAAGATAGGCCAGTTCATTTTCATTTCGAAATGAGGACATTTCATTGCGAGTTGTGTTATGTAAAACATCTTTTAGTTCCCGCAATGAACTGAAAAAAACACACCTTAAAAATCCACAACTTCAGTTATTCAAAATCAAAATCATCATTTTATCAATGTTACTTATGTCCAGGAACTGAACTGTTTTGGTTGAGAATTGACTTCGATATGCATATTTTATTTGAGCATAACAAGGAATTAAAACCAAAAATGTAAAATAAATATTAAGAAATAAAATAATCTGTGCGCTTTAAATACAAATACCTTTACATAAATTTACCAACTATAATAGGATGTTAAATTAAATCAATAAATACATTCAAAAGCATCTGTATTCTACCTGAAATATACTTATTCTTTTTCTGTAATCCTCACTTGGAAGAAACCTGTTTCAAACGAATCCTATGATTCTCTTGTAATAAGAGGAAGTGAAATTCAACCAATCAAAAGTAAAACAGAAAACATTGAAAATAAATAGTGTTTAAATGTGTTGTATTTATTATTTTAAGAAAAATACATCAAATATTCTTATTATAGAAATATGTATTCGTATTATTACAATTTCGCCTCAGTTATTTTTACCGCAGCAATTAAGTCATCATCATCTTCGTCCCGAAGTAGTTCCTGGAGTCGAGATCTTTTATCGTGATTATCTACTAAATCGAAAATGCTGTCATCATCCGGGAAAATGTATGATGGATTATCATTATTAGGCGTTGCATTCCTTGGGTCATCGTCGTCATCATCCCATTTAATCGCACTTAACCAGTTGAAGTTATCGAGATTGCTCTCGAGATAGGTTTGGGTCTTAATCCCAAAAATCAGGGATAGGTCTACGGAGCTCGACTGAGAGTCCAGATTTATGGTTGATTACGATTGGGAATCGATAAAAATGATTTCGAGGTCATCCATCGTTGTTTAAAGATGACTAGTTTCTGTACTAGCTGTTAGCTGTGAGTAGCTATTATATAGGCACATTGCTATGGGACAGTGTTAGGTACACAAAGGAGGAATATAAATTATAGAAAGTAGAAAGGTTCAAGAGCATCCAAACCGTTTTCAGGAAACACTTAAAAAATACCTCTAAACTATCACATTAGATTCATTTCAAAGGGATGACCTACCTGTTTGGGGGTTGTTTGAATCGCAACATGGAACCAATCGTAAAAAAAAACAGGTCCATTGTCAGTAAGAGGGAGGAGAGAGAATATAAATGAGCGAAGGATCGATTTCGATTTCAGAGGATTTTACATGAGTGAGAAAGAGGATTGAGATCGAAGTTAGTTTACATTATCACCGATAGGTGGCGCCACCAAGTAGTAAGGATAAGGGACGGTCGTATATTTACTATAAGTAGCATTATTTATTTAATTTTTATGTCTTCCTATTATAATTTTATTCTTTGTGTGCTCCTGTATATATCTCCATTAATTATGTGTTTTCTTAATATTCAACCCTCTATACGGACATCTAGAAAACCAGTCCCTTACTATGTTTTTGTATAGGATGTAAATATCAGAAACTTCAACCATTTGTTTCCCAATTCAATGTTAATAAAATATCCTATAAGTATTTATTTAACATGATCAGTTCATAACATAGCAACAATTTTTTTCCCAATTCAATGTTAATAAAATATCCTATAAGTATTTATTTAACATGATCACGTAATAACATAGCAACATGATGCACACTTACAATCAGCATGCTGCCAAGCTGTACATGCTTAGGCACATGCTAAAGCAGCATGTTGCGAATTTGGTAATTCAGTATAAAATTCGACCGTGCCGTTTCCTTTTCGGCGCACTGGCCAATGTACGCTTGAGTTCTTATTACGGATCTTTATTAATTATTATTTAAACTACATTTATTGTGCTTAGCGTCGAAGTCAGATATAAAGATGCCAGACCGCTTGTCCGAGTCGCCGGTGTTGCCACACCAGCGAACGACTCTAAAGTCAGTGTTGCTGAGGGGCTGCGATCCGGGCTGCCACAGTACTCCCCCTAGAAAAGTTACAAATCTTTAGTTTTGTCTTTTCTTCTCATATGTCCGCAATGGGGCATTTGATAGCTGATCGTCAGAAGAGCTGGTCTCGGAATTCGCCATAAATGCTGGCTTGAGCCTGTCGACTGAAATAGCTGTCTCTTTTCCATTAATGCGGATGGTGAAGACCCGGTCTGATGACTTGGATACAATCGGGTATGGTCCTGTGTACGGCGGCTCCAAGGGTTTTTTTACAGCATCAGTCCGAACAAATACATGAGAACAATGGTGAATATCCTTAAGCAGGAAGAGTTTGCGCTTGATGTGATGCGAAGCTGGAGTTGGCTTTACCACCTGCATTCTTCTCCTGAACTGGCTGGCAAAGTCGAGTGGTTCCGACGGCACATCCACTTCGTAAAAGTATTCGTTGGGAAGACGTAACGTACACCCCATATAGCATCTCTGCTGCTGATGCCTTAATGTCCTCCTTGAAGCACGTGCGGAGGCCCAGCATGACGGTTGGAAGCAGCTTGATCCATGGTATATCCGGTTGGCACATCAAAGGAGGCTTTCATGGACCTGTGCCAACGCTCGATCATGCCATTTGACTGGGGGTGGTATGGCGTCGTGTGAATGCGCTCGCTTCCCAGCATATTCGCCAGAGACTTAAAGAGTGCAGACTCGAATTGAGTACCTTGATCGGTTGTAACAGTCAATGGGCATCCAAAACGCGATATCCAGCGCGACCATATTGCTTCAGCGGCACAGCCTCCGGCCAGCGGAAAAAACGGTCAATCATTGTCAGACAATATCTGTATCCGTCAACCAAGGGCATCACAACAATGTCTAGATGTATGTGATCAAACCTGCCATCGGGGACGGTGATCTTTTCCGGAATCAGAGCGTTGTGCTTATGAATTTTGGCTCGTTGGCACGGAAGGCAATTCCTCGACCACTCCAGAACGTTCTTACGCATTGACGGCCAAACGTACTTCCGAGAGATTTGTTTGAGAGTTGACCTGCCACTTGGGTGAGACAGTCCGTGTACGTTTGAAAATACATGGAATCGCAAAGATTGAGGAATATATGGTCGAGCCGTTCCCGTTGCCATGTCGCAATAGATGATGTCCTCGTCAACTGGAATTGCTTGTAGGTTTAAAGACGTGTCTCCATTTTAAAATGTCAGGCAGTTCGATGTCCGTTGCCTGAGCAGTTTCAATAGCTCTAGTATCCAGAGTCGTCGGCATGGTGATAGCGTTAATCCTGAGAGGGCATCGGCAACTTACGTTGTCAGTGCCACTCACGTGCACGATTGCAGTGGAGTGTTGGGATATAAAACCCAGCTGCCGCAGTTGTCTCTCCGACGCTTTCTCTGGCTTCTGGTTGAAGGCATATATCAGTGGCTTGTGATCCGTTTTGATCACAAAGATCCTAACCTCAACATGTGCTTGAAGTACTTTATAGCCTCGTAAATCGATAACAGCTCTCTATCATATGTGCTGTACCTTCTTTCAGTTGCACTGAGTTTTTTGGAGAAGAAACCGAGAGGATCCCAATTCCCTTTCGTGTTTTGTTCAAGCACAGCTCCAATGGCAGTATCGGAAGCGTCACACGTGAGACTTATTTCTGCATCAAGACTGGGGTGAGCGAGGGTTGCGGCGTTAGCTATACTATTTTGCATTTTTCAAATGCTTTAATCGAGCTTGGCGTCCACTGCACTGGTCGTTTGTCGTTCTTCTTCATGTTACGTGTCAAGTCGTTGAGTGGCGCCTGTATTTTGATGCATGAGGTATGCAGCGGCGATAATAGTTAACTATACCGAGAAAACGACCTAATTCTGCAAATCGTTTGTGGCTGAGTGTACTCAGTAATTGACGAAGAACTCGATCCTCTGGAGGCTTAATTCCGTTGCCGTTGACTGTGTAACTCAGGAATGTCACTTCAGGTTGTGCGAAACAGCACTTCTTCTCGTTGATGCAAAGTTTATGCGATTTTAAGATTTGCAACACATTATCCACGTGTTGTCTATGCTGATCCATTGAGTTGGACATTATGAGAATGTCATCAATATAGCAAAAACGTATTCCACCGCTTGGAAAAAATCTGATCCATGAAGCGCTGGAACGTTTGTGTCGCATTTTTAAGTCCAAATGGCATTTTTACAAATTCAATTAGCCCAAACGGTGTGCATACTGCAGTCTTTCGATGTCCTCTTGGGCCATCGGTATTTGGTAGTATGCTCGTGCGAGGTCTAGTGTAGTGAAAACGTTTTTGCCATATAGACGGTCAGCAAAATCATGAATGTGGGGAATCGGGTAACGACCGCAGGCGCGCCATCCACCACTGGTTTTCGCTTCCATGTGCAACGGGCTGGCCCATGGACTTTTGGAGTATCTACAGATCTTGTTGTCGATTAGTTGATGTATCTGTTCTTTGGCTACAGACAGTTTCTCCCCCATCAGGCGCCTGGGTCGATCTGCTACGGGTGCTCCAGTTGTTGTTATGTAGTGGCGAACTGAAGGTGAATCTGATGAGTTCGCGTTGTCGAGGGTGAAGTTATCGGTGCGTCGGTCCTTGCCTTGATGCGTCTTGTCGATATTTGGCGAAGCAAAATCCTGCGAGATTAGAGATATGCTTGTGCCGTTGGTGAGACATTGTTTCTTGATGTCAATAAGCAAATGGAACTGTGCTAGGAAGTCAGCGCCAATAATTGCGGTTTGTACATCAGCGATGACAAATGACCATTTAAACGAACGATCCAGGCCCAGGTCGAGTTCGAGGTCCTGATTTCCAAAGGTTCGAATGGTAGTCTGGTTTGCGGCATACAATTTCAGTTTGTTATCGCTTAGTTTGGGTTGAGAAATAGTGCAAGGTATAACTGACACCACCGATCCGGAGTCGATGAGAAAAATCCGGCTAGTTTTTTTATCTTGGATGTGCAGTCGGTGGTCGTGATTCACAGATAACTTGTCGCTGGTCGTTGAGATGCTACCGCCTACCAGCTGAGTTAGCGGTAGCAGCTTTAGTTTAACTGCTGATAATATCGGCAGTCTGGCTTGCACTTGCGTGCGCGATCACCAAAAGTACTGTGATAGTAACACAGGGATGCCTTGTTGCCATTATCATCTACGTTCGTGCCATGGGGAACCTTGGGCTTTTGGGGATGTTGTGTTGTAGCTTATCAACCTTCTGCGTAAGAATGTGCAAAGCAGCAGCAACGTCTTTCAAATTCGGACTTTTGCTACTTACCGCATCGACGCTCTGTTGAATATGCTCAGAGGAATTGGGTTGCGTCGATAAACACATGGAGTCGATGGCACTATTTTCGATCATCTTGTCGGCAATCTTTGCCAGCTTGTCCAGATCATTCTCCTCCCAAACCGAAATGAGCGGACGAATCGACGGAGGCAACTCGGTGAAGAAGAGGTTTCGTATGACGGCTTCGCATCCACTAGCGGGTGCCAAGCGACGCAAGTGAAGCAAGATTTCAGATGGCTTCTTCCCAGTCATGTCTCCGCCCCGGAGCAGCCGTCTCATTTTTGAATCTCTGACTCGCCGAAGGTAAAAAGCAGCCGACGCTTCATTGCGTCGTATTTGTTGTCAGACGGTGGGCGAGTAATGAGATTTCGATTGCACGAACGGCATTTCCCTCCAGTTGTATTGACACCAGGTCAAATTTACATGGTCGTCGCGCACCACATTGTGCGCCACCAAGGAGACGCTCCAGGGACGGTCGAACCAAATTTGCGGATTGGATTTATTGAACTTTGGAATGATGATCTGATTAAATTTGAGAGTTTGGAGCTGTTGGCTGTGCGGCTGCTCCTTGAAGCCGCTGTTTTGCTCTATTTAACTCATTTTACGGACCTCCGGGTTCGCCTTATGTTTGTTTTTCGTAAAATTTGTAAATATGGTTGCCGGCTTGTCTTTGATCGAGGAACGTAAAAAAATAGTGCTGTTATTTGCATTTGCGGTTGTTTTTAACGTAGGGTTCACCATTTTGGCGCACTGGCCAATGTACGCAAAAAGTTCTTATTACGGATCTTTATTAAACATTATTTAAACTACATTTATTGTGCAAGCGTCGAAGTCAGATATAAAGATGCCAGTCCGCTTGTCCGAGTCGCCGGTGTTGCCAGCAGCAGCGAACGACTCTAAAGTCAGTGTTGCTGAGGGGCTGCGATCCGGGCCGCCACTTTCCTTACTACTTGGTGGCGCCACCTATCGGTGATAATGTAAACTAACTTCGATCTCAATCCTCTTTCTCACTCATGTAAAATCCTCTCAAATCGAAATCGATCCTTCGCTCATTTATATTCTCTCCTCCCTCTTACTGACAATGGACCTGTTTTTTTACGATTGGTTCCATGTTGCGATTCAAACAACCCCCAAACAGGTAGGTCATCCCTTTGAAATGAATCTAATGTGATGGTTTAGAGGCATTTTTTAAGTGTTTCCTGAAAACGGTTTGGATGCTCTTGAACCTTTCTACTTTCTCTATAATTTATATTCCTCCTTTTGTGTACCTAACACTGTCCCATAGCAATGTGCCTATATAATAGCTACTCATGGACATTACGAGTTCACTCGTATGCCCTTTGGGCTAACCACTGCCCCCGCTACCTTCCAAAGATGTGTGAACAATCTGCTAGAAGAGTTAATCTTCAAAGATTGTTTTGTATACTTAGACGACATCATTATATTTTCCACTTCATTGGAAGAACACCTGTTGTCACTAAGGAGAGTATTTGGAAAGTTGAGAGACGCCAACTTGAAGCTACAAATGGATAAGTGTGAATTCATGAAAAGGAAGCTGAATTCCAGGTCATGTAGTCACTACTGAAGGAATAGTACCAAATCCAGGCAAAATCTGCCATTGTCAAATTTCCAATACCAGAAATGACTAAACAAATAAAGTCATTCTTAGGTCTGTGCGGGTTCTACAGGAAATTCATTCCTAATTTTGCAAACATAGGAAACCCATGACACTCAAACTAAAGTCTATTTCTATAATTTTCATTCTGTATAATGTCCATCGTCAAAATACTATATGGATACGAATTCGTTATTATCATCAGAAGAAGATTTTATGATTTAATTAAAGATTTAATCCTAACTTGATACAAACCTCAAACAGATTCGATAAATCGGCTAATAACAGTAGGATTAATGAACGGCGGGTAGAATAATGACGTCGTTCACAGGTTAAAATGCATATTTAGTTAACTGAGATGATAACGCTGACTTTATAAAAAAGGCGTAAAGTCGATGATCTCATACTCATGATAGGCATAAAAAACTATTATGGACAACAAAGTTATAGAGAGTAGGGGTCATAAAATTTATGAGAGATGCGTAAATGAGATAAGTCTAAAATTATAAGGATGACAAGCTTATTTTCCTGATAATATTTCAACATTAGCTCATAACCACTGGGAAATTCAAAATATTTTGAATCTGGTAATAATACGCGAAATATTATTTAAGAAAATTTAAAATCGAGTTGCGGATATTTAACTATATATCTTTCCTTGATGTCACCTCTATCAAGGATATATATGCAGCGATCTACGGGAGAGTTTACAAATTCGAATTCTTTCAATTTGCTCAAATACTTGAATCCAGCACTAGCTGCTTGTTTGAGCCCATAAGTGGCTTAGTTCAGTTTGCATACATGCCCTGCACTGCATGATACGCCTTGAGCAGGTTGCATATATATCTCCTCACTTAAGGTACCATTGAGGAAAGTTGTTTAACATCCATCTGATGGACATTCAAATTAAACTGGATTGCTAATGATAGTATGAACCTAAAACTTGCAATTCTAGCATCGGGAGCAAATGTTTCTTTATAGTCAGCTTGGTACTTTTAAGTAAATCCTCTTGCAACCAGTCTAGCTTTGTATTTTATTGGGATTCCTAGCTCATTATATTTAATGGAAAATAATCAACTATCTACAATATTTTTGTTTTCTGGCTTTTTATAATTGTCCAGGTGCTATTAATTTCATGGGCATTTAACTCTGTATTTATTGCATCCTCCCAATCAGATTCGTCATCCCTAAAATTTATTTCATCAAAAGAACTTGGAACTTCATCAAACATTATATGGGTATTTAATATAAATTTGTTTAGACTATCATCATGTTCATTATAAGGTAGGTAACTCAACTGAGGTATATGTGGCACTGTCAAATGATAACTTATTCCTTTATTAACGCAGAACTCTCGCATTTCATTCTACAGGTATTCCCTACCGTTGTCAATGTACAAATTGACAATCTTGAAATTAAAATGAGCCTCGTTCTTTGCTACAAAAGCTTGTAGCATGTTACCTATACCGATCGAGCGGGTGGTGGTGGTATCCGACACGAAGCACGTGCTGGATCCGGCTTCCATATTCGGTAGAGTAAGGATGGGTTGAAACTCGCTCGGATACTGGGCTCGCAAACATTAAAAAACTCAATTATTAATCACGTGCTATTTGACGCTATCCACAACATAGAACACCCATACACTTACAGCGAAGGACAGACAGGACGGAAACGGACTAGGCCATAGTGGCGCCTTTGAACGCAGCAGGTGTTGAGCTTGCGCATAGCCCTTCCCAACCATGATCGTCATCTCCATCTCCTCGTTTTGACGATCCCTTTGGCCACTATGATAAGGTAAGGTCTAGGTAAGACAGGGACGATACCCGACGCATGGCTCCAATAATCACGCTCTAACACATATCAAACATTATAATTTTATTTAAAAGAAGACCCAACTTTATGAACCTCTTGAACATTAATTACACTAAGAACAATTTTAGCCACAATTTTAGAGGGCGTAAGCTTCTAAACACCTCAACTGGGTCATGGGGAAGAGGAGGAGTGAGGGAGTTCGGAGACATTACTCTCCAATGTAGAAGCGCTTCGACGTCGGCTGAAACGCAAGAAAAACACGAAGACCTCTAAGAGAGCATTATCACGCCTCCGAGCCCCTACGCTCATCCGCACCGATGCGGCGTTTGTTGTCTCGCTCTGCGCTTGTCGTCCCAGATCGCGGGAGCGACGCTTGAGCTTGGCGGGATGGGTTTTTTTGGTTTTTGTTTTTGGAGGTAGAGAGAAGAGGGAATGAAGGAGAAAGATAGAAGAGGGACTGCGAGGGTCTTCAGCTATGCTGCTTTCGGGTTCCTATACCCTTCCCGGCTTACATTCCCTCCCTTAGGATAAATTAATAAATATTTTCGCTGAAGGCGACTAAACTAATTTAGATGGTAGTCCGGTTGTATGTTGTATGATGTTGGAGATGTCAGCTGCCGAAGCTAGCTGTTGTTGTTGGCGTGAACTGTCGGTGCTAGCGCGGGGGATTTGGCTGCTACGGCAAGCCGTTCTGTTGGCGCTAACGGCCGATGCTAGCGCGGGGGATTTGGGCTGCTGCGGCTAGCTGTTTTGTTGGCGCTGTAGCTGACTAGCGGAATGTCTGCTGCCTAGCTGTTGTTGTTGGCGGTAACGGCGAACGTTAGCGCGGGGGATGTTAGCTGCGGCCTAGTTGCTGCGGTTGACGCTTCCGATACCGTCGCTTTAGAGGTCGAAGCGGGCTTCGGATACCGGCGCTGTCGTGGCCAGCTTCCTGAAGCGGAGCGGTCGTATGCTGCGCCCAGATGCTTCCACTGGCTTGGTCCGACGGTAATTTCTTTTAGCTGGCGTTCAACTTTTCGCGCCGGTAAAGGGTTATTTACTCCTGGTAGCAGCGCGCACTTCTGAACTCTTTTACCCATCCTTGTGAACTGCCAGCCTTCTTCCTTTTCCAATTCATTGCCCATCGCTTCGTCGAGCCACTTCGGACCCGATCCAATTTGGAGAAATTGCTCCTCCGAACGTGGCTCTTCCACTCAATTGCAATAGCGATCCCAGAGAGAAATTTAACCAATTCCCCACATTCTTTTAGGCCTTCCTGGCCGACAAGCCCCACTACAAGCTTTAAATACGTTGGATACATCTGATTTATATTTTAACAAATAGGTTACACAATAATGTGCAAATTGATCTACGAAGATCACAAAATAATTTTCATCATCTAGTGTAACTGGTGTAATGGGGCCACATACATCTGAATGTATTATATAACTTTTATCTTTAGATCGCTTAAATGGCAACCAAGCCTGTTTCCCATATAAACATGACTCACAAATTTCATCTAATATTTCTAAATTAACAAGAAGACTACTGTCATAAAATATATTATTATTCTTTATTTCAAGTAATTTTGCATTGCTTATATGCCCCAACCTCTTATGCCATAATCGATAATTATTTTTGTTCCTCGCATTTACACTGTTTGCTTGGAATTTGACTACAGGTATATCCAACATTGTATTTTTAACAACAAATACTCCATTTTTTTGATATGGAGACACCGTTGCAGTCAAACTTAATTGACATCCCCTCCTGTTGCAGACGCTTGACAGACATGAGGTTTCCTGCTGCCTCCTTGCAATAGAGCACGTCCTCCAGTGTGATATTGTGTCCATTGTGCAACCGCACAATTCCGCTTAGTGGCATATATAAACTCGCCTTCTCTTGCCACAGCGATTTTTATTGGCTGCTCCAATTGACGTAATCGGCGTACAGCCAGTCATCATGGATCAAATGATCCGTTGTACCACAATCGAGTATAAAACCGAGTTCATTGTTTATTTGATCACTTTTGTCATTTTCCGTATCATGAACGCGAACCCGTAGCTCGATTTTACAAGCTGAGCTTGTTTATTCTGTTTATCATTTTCTTTGTTTTTATATATCCCTTTAAAAAGGTAACAGTCTTTTCTTATATGCCCTTCTTTGCCACAATGATGGCACTTAATGCTACTTCTAG